>OZ010599.1:26537699-26560199 GCA_963932145.1 Acanthosepion lycidas
TATGCATTCATAATTTTTGTTGATGTTTGGGTCGCAGGCTTGAGGCAATTATTGCAAGCAAGGTTTATACAAGCAAATATTAATTGGTAAGTATCGGGTCCTTAAATTTTGCACATAAAAAAAAAAATATATATATAGAAAAGTTGGTATGTCCCAAACATTTTAACCTAAATGTAATTACCAGAAAATAAAAGCTGAATTTCGGGACTCTTGTCTCATATTTAAATCTTAAATCCAAATGTCTTCAATGAGCAACAAAAACAAAGGAAATGTCCTTCACGTTCCAATATTTTTTTGAGAGGCCTGTATATATATATATATATATATATATATATATATATATATATGTGTGTTTCTGTGTGTGTGCGCGCGCGCGTGTGTGTGTGAGTGTGAATTATATATATATATATATTGCAATTCATGTGAGATGAACTTGACAGAAGAGTGAAAAAAAATGTAAATGAGATCTTAGAGTCATAGAAAAGAGAATAGAATCAATTATGAAACATATACTTTGGAAAACTTTTGCGGCGAATAGAAAAATCTTGTGCTGCAGTAATCCAGGCTAAAGGAGGATGTTTTGACGAGAGCAAAATTTAATCATATAATGCATTAATTTTTATTTTTTCATAATAAAATTTCTAATAAAAAATGATGTTTCACTTCTTTTTTTTTAAAAAAAAAAAAGGTTCTAACGGAGAAAATGCTACAAAAGTAAACTTTTCCATTATGTCTTTAAACTTATTCAATAGAGTCTTTTGAGATATATATATATATATATATATATATATATATATATATATATATATATATATACATAATTACTTATATATCAAGAAACAGGGGGTAAAGAAAATCAACACACTAAGACGGTGTGTGTGTACAGATGAATAGAATGATCGCTATTAAAAAAACACACGCTTATATATATATATATATATATATATATATATATATATATATATATATATATATATATATATATATATATAAGGATCGATATTAAGAGAACGCACACGCACATATATATATATATTAATGATATATAGATATATACTAATAAATATTAATATATATTAATAATGGAATTATGTAACATTATTGAATTTATTTGGCTAAATAAATAAAATATTTTATCATTAAAAACATACCTATGGCCCTTTGATTACTATGTTGTCACGCTTACCATTAGGCCACGACATCTGAAACATTTTTCTTCTGAACAATACGATAAGTAACTCAATTTTCTTTTTTTTTTTGTTTTTGACAATGGATCTATTCCTTTAATTTCAATAAGCTTATTCAAACATTATTAGCAGAGTTGGGGTGCTTGATCACCCTGAAACATGTCTTCCTTAATAATTAGCGAGTAACAAATAATATCCTAATTATTAGTCAAGTAGTTTCCTCAAATAACTAAAACGAGTTTTTTGGTTTTAGTAATAATAATTACGTGAATTACAAGTACGTGACATTAAAGTATTTGTGTTTGTTTGTCTAGCGGCGTATCAACATCGTTATGGGTCATTTAATGCCGAAATTTAATTTTCTTGGGCGAATTAATAATTTTATTTTACAAAAATGTATTGCTGGTAATTTTTTTTTTTTTTTTTTTTTTTACAATTAAAATGTATTGATTGTATTTTTACTATAAAAATGTATTTTTTTTTATATTAGATTGGTGCAAAAATAATGTCGTTTTTGACGTTGTTTTTAACGTAAAAAAACGACATTATTTTTGCACCAACCTACTACTTGCATTGTGTTTTGACCTCTGTTTGTGGGGGGGGTAAGCATTTTCCCATAGCTAGCACTCTAGCAGGTGCTATCGCCTCGTCTCAGGGTGGACCTGGGAACAAGAGCAGTTAAAAGATGGTTACACGCATCTGAAAACCTACTGATCAGAGGACTTGCTCTCCTATGTAGTTTATCGTCATACCCAGAACGAACATTACAGTAGAGATTATCAATAAAATTGTGGTAGAAACGTATGCAATGATCATAGAATTATTTTTCGTTCATTGCCCGCGTTTATTTTTTGTCTTGTTAGCTCCTGTTTTTTGATGTAATGAATATGCACACACCTGGGTTCCCCCTCACAGTAATATGATTGGCTGGTGTCAGCCATAAATACAGACTGATGTGGAGGTACAGGACTACGCCTATTGTTTTCGCCTATTGCCTACGCCTATTGCCTACCACTACGACGAGGACCAGTTCATTACGGTTTCTTGCTAGATTGTCCTACTCGGTTACAGTAGTCCAAAACCACTTTGCTACTTCGAACAAATATATCCCTTTCCGGGACATATCACTTTTAAATGAAGTTTTCTTTTTCTCTTATTCTTTTAAACCAAATAACCAAGTGTGTCTTAGTGGCTCTATTGCCTTGGCAATTGAATGCAACAAATAGCAAATCATATTAATAATAATAATAATACTAATAATAATAATAATAATAATAATAATAATAATAAGAAGAAGAAGAAGAAGAAGAAGAAGCACAAAATCGAAACCACTGAGATATGGTATGAATACCGACCAGACACAGTTACACAAAATAACGATGTAACTATCCTCTGGGACATGCCAATTCAAACTGACAAGAAAATAAAAGCCAACAGACCTGATATTATTATAAGAGACAAGAAATTCAGCAAGTGCATACTTATTGAAATAACAGTGCCATCTGAGAGAAACACCTCGATAAAAATTATCGAGAAATTGTCTAACTACAAGAACATAGATATCGAGATTAACAGGATGTGGGGAATGAAAACTGAGACTGTACCAATAGTAATGGGAACTTTGGGTCTCGTGAGAAAAGGAATGGACAATTTTACTAACAGTATCCCAGGGAACATCAACATAAAAGTTGCTCAGAAAATTGCCCTACTAGGAACATCCCATATACTAATAAAAGTACTATCAATTAAATGACAATTCTCCTATAAGACCTAAGGACCATAGTTTGGAACCGGCTCTACAGGATACAAAGCAGGAAACGTAACATACACAAATACTACTACTACTACTACTACTAATTATAATAATAATAATAATGATATCAAAATTGCTGCTCATTTACTTTCTAATACATAGCACGTGTTAATCATATTGTTAACTAAAAGAAAATACCAGTTACCTGTTCTTTTATTGCTCGCTTTCCTTAATAATGCCTTATTTTTTTCTCATATGCTTTCACGATAAATAGACGCTTACGTCTTAATTTGCCTTTATTGCATTGATTGGAGCGAAAGGAGACAAACAAAACTAAACAAAAGCTGAATTATGATACTGAAGGCATTTTTGGCTGTTGTTTAGTTATTAAAGACTTTTCTACAAAACAGTATTTTTTTTTTATTAGTACCTTGGCAAAGGTTTCAAGAGAATGGAAATCGCAGTTTTCAACCTGTTTATAGGCGGGCAAAAATATTCTGGGCCTAGACCTTTTAATGGTATCAGTGACCGCTGAAGCGCACTTGTTAAATCAACTAGTGATATTTCTTTCTTTCTTTTTTTCTTGGTTTGTGCACATCTATCTATCTATCTATCTATCTATCTATCTATCTATCTATCTATCTATCGATCTATCTCAGTCTGTTCATATCTATCTATCTATCTATCTATCTATCTATCTATCTATCTATCTATCTATCTATCTCAGTCTGTTCATATCTATCTATCTATCTATCTATCTATCTATCTATCTATCTATCTATCTATCTCAGTCTGTTTATATCTATCTATCTATCTATCTATCTATCTGTTCGTATCTATCTATCTATCTGTTCGTATCTATATATGCATGTTTGTATCTATGTATGTGGAAGAGGCGTTAGAACGTTTGCTTTCTGACCAAAGGACCCGGGTTCGCATCTCACTATGGTCGATCTATCAAGAAGACTTCCTGATATTATCGAACTGGAGGGGTGCGACACCTTTAGAAAGTGCCAGAAAACCACATCACGGGTTGATACAAGCTTTGTGAGTGAAAATGGGTCGACGGAGCCCTTGGTGGCCGTCGATAGATGTCCTAGCACGAAGTCACAAGTCATCGGGGACGAGGGCCTGAGCGTGCTGGCCATGTTCAAATAGTTGATCACGCTAGATAACACGCTCTTTCCCAGAAACTCTAACTAATATCTGCTCACCATGGTATGTATGTATGTATCTATTGCAGTCTCTTCATATCTATCTATCTGATCGTATCTTTTTATTGGCATGCAAAGTGAAATCGTCGTACCGAGATCAAATTTCCGCTTCATCTCTTGCGTTCACTTTGGCACAAATGCCCTTGGGTAAAGCATGACCCCCCTTTTCCACTGACCCTGAGACGGGTAAGATAAAAGGGTCAAGTTTGATCTTTAGCCTTGAGTGGTAGCCATTCTATGAGAAACCGTGGAAAAGACGACCAGGAAACCACTCCACTATATTTCTCATGAATTTCATGACAATTCACAAGAGAAATGAATCTGTGGTGCAAAGGATATGGCTTTTAAAAAAATCAATCTCTAGTTAGACAAGTGAACTTACGCTCCTTTTAACCCCGGGGCATTTAGCAACAGAAACGTCACACTGCCTATCTATTGACTTCCGTCTTCTTTCTTTGAAAATGTCCATCTATGGTAGAAAGTAATCGGAACATTAGGAAAGTTCGTTGACATGTTTCTATCCTGTATCAACCAACTTCATACTCTCCAAATTCCTGTTCGTTCATCGAAGAATTTCAACATAAATATACTGTTGAAAACTCGCACGCACGCACACACACACACACACGAACGCACACACACACACACGAACGCACACACACACACAATAGCACGTATTTGTTAATGCTTTTAAGAACATTGTCTGTTCTATCTATCTATCTAAGTCTGTTCCTATCTATCTATCTATCTATCTATCTATCTATCTATCTATCTATCTAAGTCTGTTCCTATCTATCTATCTATCTATCTATCTATCTCACTAACTAAATCTGTTCCGATCTATCTATCTATCTATCTATCTATCTATCTATCTATCTATCTATCTATCTAATTTTAACCTGTTCATATCTATCTCGCTAAGTCTGTTCCTATCTATCTTTCTGTCTATGCCAGTTTCTTCATATCTATCTATCTATCTATCTATCTATCTATCTATCTAATTTTAATCTGTTCATATCTATCTATCTATCTATCTATCTATCTATCTATCTATCTATCTATCTAGGTCTGTTCCTATCTATCTATCTATCTATCTATCTCACTAACTAAATCTGTTCCTATCTATCTATCTATCTATCTATCTATCTATCTATCTATCTATCTATCTATCTATCTGATCGTCTCTTTTATTGGCAGGGAAAATGCATCAAATCTATTCTTTATTCAATCTCTCTGTCTATCTGTCACTCTAATTCTATTCATTATCTTTCCCTCACCAATTACTTGTCTTTATTCAATCTATCTTTAAGTACACCTATCTATCTATCTATCTATCTATCTATCTATCTATCTATCTATCTATCTATCTAGCTAGCTAGCTAGCTATCTAAACTTTAATCTATCATGATAGATGGATTGGTCTTCTCTCAAGGCAAAGAGGTTCTATTTCTTGAACATCTTTTGGGGTTCAAGCTCTCAAGACCGAAAGTGGAACTCATATATGCCATCTATCCTATCCATTCCCAAAGATACTGGAAAAATGGTTGGTCAATTCTACCTTTCCAGTCTGTATCCGACTCCCTCTGCTATACTCTACCTTGGCATGAGCCAGATCAGTGAAGAAATGAAGTTTCGTTGCCATATTTGTGATAAAGCTGCCCAATCTTGAGAGAGTTCAAAAACGAACTTGTGTGTGATGAATTATTTTCCACCCTACAATCCCTTTCCCCATAGACGAAATGTTGCGAACCTCTCGCTGCTCTATCGCTGCTCTCTCGCTATTTCCATGACATGAATTCTCACGAGCTACACTCTTGTGCAAATTAATTGAAACAACCGCTTTAGTTTCCACTCTTTCGCCATACGGTCAGTTTTAGACCCACTGGACTGACAGGGTGTAATCGATTTCTATTTTTTTCTCAGATTAGCTCACTTCCAGTGGTGTGCTGTAATATGAATCTATTTCCGGAGTGTATAATGAAATTTGTTTTTCCTTGAAAAATATTGCGTCATCCGTGATTGCATCAGAGTTTATCACGCCAGACACTATTGTCTGGACTGTCGATTAGTTGTCCTACGGCCATTGTTGGCGATGGATGTTACTACAAGGAAGCATATAAAAATTGTAAAGCTGTACGAAGACACTGGCAAGTTTTACCAGTGAGCAAATCAATGTACTATAGACTGGCCCGGAAACTTTCCTGATTTAAATCCAATCGATAATCTGTTGTTAATCTGTATGAAACGATTTCGTGGAATGGACATAAAGTGTATTAGCATGTGGCATATTAACGAAATTATTCGATTTGTTTCAATTAAAGTCCCACCACCTCTGAACATTACAATTGGGACCCGTCATGCCACGTACACAAGGTTGAATCATCCCAGTTACCTTCGTATTCTTATAATATGAAGCAAGCTGTATTCGGACAGCTTCTTCCCATGAACTGCTGCTTTGTGGAAGAGACTCTCGGTAGCTATCACTACAATATTGACCTTTTCAAGTCTAAGGTTAATCATTAATTTCCTGCATAACCACATGGAAGTCACTGCTTGGCTTTTCTTGAAATCAAAATGTGCGATAGACGAATCATCTACATTGAGTGTCTCTTGGGATTTGTCTTTTTAACATTATTATTAAAAATCTAGTTGATAGTATATTAGAGTTAGGAATATATTAGAAGCACGACGTCATCTGGTGAGCAGGAAGAGAAAATCATAATATAATTAAGATGTGAACCTGAACTGTCAAAAACAAAATGTTTGGAAGGAAAGCCGGAACAAGTCGAGAAAAAGCGGATAGTGGACTTAAGAAGAAAAATAAGAAAGATATATTATAAATTTCAGCCAACAGCATCATTAACAGATTGGTCAATGAATGCTAGATGTTTTCTCGATTTAGGTTCATAAATAACTATAAATAGAAAGCATTAACATTCAGCTATTCATTTCAACAAGCATGATTCCTTTGACCGCAATGGCAGACGCTGCAACTTCACAAAGAATAATAAAATCAACATCATATACATTATTCGGACTGTCATCTCCAATCTCCATTGCTATATTCACAACGTTTCGACCGTTGTACGCTCCGGTCTATTTCAGTTTATTGGAATTTCGAACCTAACCCTTTATTTCGTCCTCCGGGATAGATTGTTCAAGTTCCACGTGCCATACCTTTTCCGGACTAGACTCAAAGAGTTCATTACCAAGCTACAGCAGTGGTAAACTAATAAAACAGTTGAGTTAAAGGGAAATAACTAAGACATATGAGAGAATGTTAGATGTAACAGTGTAAGTAAGTTTGGAAGCCATTCAGAAATGCTGGAGGTAAAAGTGTAAGCAAGTCGGAAAGAGATTGAGAAATGGAGTAGGTAAAAGTGTAAGTAAGTTTGGAAGCCATTCAGACATGGTGGAGGTAAAAGTGTAAGCAAGTTTGAAAGACATTCAGAAATGTTGAAGGCAACAGTGTAAGTTTGGAAGCCATTCAGAAATGGTGGAGGTAAAAGTGTAAGCAAGTCTGAAAAACATTCAGAAATGGTGGAGGTAAAAGTGTAAGTAAGTTTGAAGCCATTCAGACATGGTGAAGGTAAAAGTGTAAGCAAGTCTGAAAAACATTCAGAAATGGTGGAGGAAACAGTGTAAGTAAGTTTGGAAGCCATTCAGAAATGGTTGAGGTAAAAGTGTAAGCAAGTCGGAAAGAGATTCAGAAATGCTGGAGGTAAAAGTGTAAGCAAGTCTGAAAAACATTCAGAAATGGTTGAGGTAAAAGTGTAAGTAAGTTTGGAAGCCATTCAGACATGGTGGAGGTAAAAGTGTAAGCAAGTTTGAAAAAGATTGAGAAATGGTGGAGGTAACAGTGTAAGTAAGTTTGAAAGCCATTCAGAAATGGTTGAGGTAAAAGTGTAAGCAAGTCGGAAAGAGATTCAGAAATGCTGGAGGTAAAAGTGTAAGCAAGTCTGAAAAACTTTCAGAAATGGTGGAGGTAAAAGTGTAAGTAAGTTTGGAAGCCATTCAGAAATGGTGGAGGTAAAAGTGTAAGCAAGTTTGAAAAACATTCAGAAATGGTGGAGGTAACAGTGTAAGTAAGTTTGGAAGCCATTCAGAAATGGTGGAGGTAAAAGTGTAAGCAAGTCGGAAAGAGATTCAGAAATGGTGTAGGTAAAAGTGTAAGTAAGTTTGGAAGCCATTCAGACATGGTGGAGGTAAAAGTGTAAGCAAGTTTGAAAGACATTCAGAAATGTTGAAGGCAACAGTGTAAGTTTGGAAGCCATTCAGAAATGGTGGAGGTAAAACTGTAAGCAAGTCTGAAAGACATTCAGAAATGGTGGAGTTAAAAGTGTAAGTTAGTTTAGAAGCCATTCAGAGATGGTGGAGATAAATGTGTAAGCAAGTCTCAAAGACATTCAGAAATGGTGGAGGTAAAAGTGTAAATAAGTTTGGAAGCCATTCAGAAATGTTGGAGGTAACAGTGTAATTCAGTTTGGAAGTCATTCAGAAATGGTGAGGGTAACAGTGTAAGTAAGTTTGGACGCCATTCAGAAATTGCGTAGGTAACAGTGTAAGTTTGGAAGCCATTCAGCAATGGTGGAGGTGAACAGTGAATTCTAAGGACTCATTTGGAAATACAGTTGATTCGTATTCCCCAAAGTTTTCACTTCTCAGTTCTTTTTCTTGAATGATTGTTCTAGTAAGTTTAATGAGCCCTGTCTACCCAGCTGTTTAACACGGTGCTGAAATATATTAGATTTCATATATTTTAGTAATGTTTCTTTAAATTCGCATTTGGTCTTCTTAAATTGCCATCATATCATAACTAAAGTACCTAGTCTCTCCTGCTATTTAAATTGGAGCTTTGGTTTGATAGATTCATGCCTTTTCGGCGTCTATTAGACTACTTTATTTTAATTCAGTGTTGTTATACTTGAATGATTGCCCTATCAAGGTTGAAGTGCCCAGTTTACGCAGCCACTTAACTCTTACCAGGAGGATGATGTATTCGTCGCTTTTCGGAAGTCATTATTAGGCTTCCTTAATTTAGATTTCATTCTCCTTGACTGATTGCCTCGTCAAGACTAAAACACCCCTTCTATCGTATTATTTAATCCATTGCCAGGGAATTATATTTTTATGCCTTCTCCGATTGCATTAGTACTCTTCTTTTAAAACAGTGTTTTCCTTCTTAATTGTTTGATCAAATCTTATCTACCTTGCTATTAGGTTATTTAACTCAGACCAGGAGGATTATAGATTAAACCCTTTTCAGAGCGTATTAGTACACGTTTTTAATTTAGAGATTACGTCTCCTTGATTGATCTCCCTGTCAAGAATAAGAATACAGCCCATCTTATTATTTAACCCATATCTGGGGGACGACAGATTCATGCTTTTTCCAATGTTATTAGCAGGTTTGTTTCACAGCGATGTCCATTCAGAATTTAGGTGCTCATATTTCTCCACAGATGTCTTTATTATTCGTGAATTGACTTGACATTTTGGGAAAGATAGATGTTGTCTTTCTCCTTGATTGGTTGCCCTACCGAGAGTAAAGAACCTGGTCTGTCTTGTATTTACGTGTATTGAATTCACTATTCGTTTCCAGATTAGCTGCTGCTTAAGACAAAGATCCCACTCAGCTCTTTTATTTAACACTATAGCTAAGATAAGACGGTTTAATAGCTTTCGCTAATATATTAGTAAGGCAGACACGTTCATCATTTGAACTCGGAATGCAGATTTTATTTATTAGAACCAAAGAAAACTACTGTCCTGGGTATGACGATAAACTACATCCGCGTCCGTGGTAAGATGATAAACTATGTCCGACAGCAAGACCTCTGATCAAGAGTTATTGTGGAGCGTGGAACCATCTCTTAATTGCTGGTGTTCCCAGGTCTATCCTGACCGAGGGTGGTATCACCTGCTAGTGTCCCAGCTATGGTCCAATAGTTAACCCCTAAACTGGAGCCCCAAAACTATGAAAATGTAAAAATAGTTTTAATACTAGCATATCATTTAAATATATATATATATATATATATATATATATATATATATATATATATATATATATATATATATATATTAAGAGCAATACAATTTTGAAAAAAAAATTAATTGCAACAAATTCTCGAAAGAAAAATTACCATCAATACATTTTTTGAAAAAAAAATATATTGCCAGCTATTCGGCCTCTGTAGAGGGGTAAGAACCCCTCACAGTGGGGTGGGTATGACGATAAAATACAACCGTGTCCAAGTTAAAGTTAAGACGATAAACTACGTCCGACAGCAAGACCTCTGATAAGGAGGTTTCAAGGAGCGTGGAACCACCTCTTAATTGTTGGTGTTCCCAGGTCTACCCTGACCCGAGGTGGTAGCACCAGTTAGGGTCCCAGCTATGGGCAAATAGCTAACCCCGAAACTGATATAAAAAGCATTATAAAAGTGTAAAAATATGTTTTAATACCAGAAATACTTTGTAAAAGATTATTGTCATAAATAATTTTTTGAAGAAAAACTATTACCAGCAATATATTTTTGAAAAAATATTATCAGCAAAACGTTTTTGAAAAAAAAAAATATTACCAGCAATACATGTCATTGTACTCAAAAATATGAGTAAGTGAGAAATGGTTCAAATATATATGTATACATACACACCATTTTTTTTAACCAAACTATCGCTATGAATCTATTTCAAAAAAATTGTTGGCATTAAATGACAGATTGTGGTTGATATGCCATAAAACAAAACAACCAACCAATTACCACCTATGCATTTTTGAAAAAAAAATTACCAGCAATAGAGTTTTGGATAAAAAAATATTACCAGCAATAAAAATCTTGTCGACATTAAATAACCCATTGAGGTGTTGATTTGCCATAAAACAAACCAAACCAAACAACTAAAGGACCGAATCAGTTTCTTGATGTAAAGATGAACATTCTTAAGAAAGGCGCCGTACTTGACTTAAAACCAAAAATAATATTATGTTAAATTATAAAAATATTACCAGCAATAAAAATCTTGTCGGCATTAAATAACCCATTGAGATGTTGATAGGCCGTAAAACAAACCAAGCCAGACAACTAAAGGATCAAATCAGTTTCTTGATGTAATGATGAACGTCCTTAAGAAAGGCGCTGTACTTGACTTAAAACCAAAAATAATATTATGTTAAATTATAAAAATATTACCAGCAATAAAAATCTTGTCGGCATTAAATAACCCATTGAGATGTTGATATGCCGTGAAACAAAACAAAACAAACCAAACCAAACCAAAGAATACTCAAACAATATTAGTAAACTTTCGCTTCTAATTTTCACCTTTTTTCTTTTTTGTTTTTTGGTGGTGGGTAGAATTTTTTTTCTCTTAATTATAACTTGAAACTCTAATCTGCTCACCATCTGCACCAACGACCTCCCCTAATTTTTGTATTAACAAGGCTGGAGAGAATACTAGCGTTTAAATATCAAACACACTTCAATTTCTTTCTATATGTTTCCTTCCTTCTCTCAATGTCCCCACACATTCTACATATTTTTGTGCGTTCTTCCCGAGGTTACTAATAATTCTTCTGTATTTTCGCTGGGTGGTAACGCGGCTGAAAATAAGAATGCACTGGTATAATTGGAACAAGGAGGGAGCATAACAAGAGACAGGGTGTGGCATGAAGGGAAAAAAACTGGAAATATGGATGAGGGTGACGCTGATTTTTGATGACAAAAATGGAAAATCAACGCTAAAATTTGTTTTCAACACTAATAAAAACAAAAAAGAAAGCAATCTTTTATTATTGACATGGCAGTCCCAGAAGATTGTAATGTATCTTTGAAGATCTTAAAAAAAAAAAAAAAAAAAAAAAAAACTATCAAAATACAAGCGTATTGAAGTAGAAATCTCCAAAAATGTGACACGTAAGGATATCAATAATTCCAGTTGTAGTTGAAGCTCTTGGAATTATTGGAAAATGTTCCGATAGATACAATGATGGGATTTGTGCTAGGACAAAGCCTTAAAGAAATACAAAAAATTTTATTCACAAGTATAGTTCACACATTACGAAGAGCTTTATCTATGTAAAATGTGTGGGATTTTAAGTTTTTTTTTTATTTTTTTTATTTTTACAAAACATGATCAGTGGAAGATGCCATTTCTGGCCTTAGGTCTTCGATTGGGACCCGGGACGAAAACCTGTATGCAACAGAAGCTCAAACAAATAATAATAAGAACTGAACTGCTATGTAAGATCACTCCGCCTACATAACAGCGAATGCCGAACAATCTCCTCACAGATGTTGAGAAAGATTAAAAACAACACAGATGTGGTTCTACAGAAGGATGCTGAGAATCGGGTGGACGAAGCCTGTAAGCGGTAAGCAAATCCTAAATAAATAGAAAGGAAAAGAGCGCTTATATCCAGAATTATAAAGATGTATGGTGAAGAAAGAGAGCTTGGAAAATGTGATACTCACAAGGCATATGTAAGGCAAAAGGGACAGGTAGAAGCTGGTCATCTACCTTAGGAGTGGGATTGATGGTAAATATATAAATATCACTAAGACTATTTTGATAGGAATTTGTGGATAGCACTGATCGGCTCCATCCTGAATGAACACGGTAATTATTATTAGTAGTAGTATTAGTATTTGCAGTATTAGTAGTAATAGAAAAAAATTATAGCTGATAATTGACTTCGCTATTTCGTCAGAATACAGAATAAAAACATGAATAACTCAACCTTACCAAAAACCTGAGGTTGATAGTCTTATCAGTTGTTATCGGAGCACCGGGAGCAGATCAGAAAAGACTAGGAAAAAGGTGAGCATGAATGTGAAATTTAAGAGTTAAGAATTGGATAATTTTAAAACCATATAACGACATGTAAGGTACTAAAGCCACTAAGACATACTAGTTTACTGATTATAAAGAATAAGAAAAAAGGAAACATTATTATGGAGTGAGAACGCTAGAAGACTAATCATGAAGACAATAGATAACGGATGGCGTTTCATTTAGATTTTTGAAGGTCAAAGTTGATTGGATAGCATAGATTTGGAAGTGAGTTCCACAAGCGAGAAGTACGAGAGAAGAAACATAGCATAGAACTTATGGTTACATCTGGCCAATTCACCTGTGAATAGATGAGACCTTTCCGCCAATCTAGTACTGCGCTTAAAATAAGAAAGTCAAGTACCATAACTAAGAGTTGATCCGAATAATTATCAGGAAATATTCTTCATAGCTAAAAAATAGAGCAGGAGAAACGCGCCGTATATGACAATAATATAAACAAAAAGACAAACATTATTAAGGGCCTGCCAAAGTTACGAAGATGTGGAGAGCCATTAACCGTTATGTCCTGAAGGGACACCGAACATCGAAGAAGAATGGCAGTTTTGGGTATATTGTTCTTTCTACAGAATAACCTGGAAAACATATTCATCTGTAAATTGATGGGAATCCAGGACTTGAGATGATTCAAGTGAGCATTACGTTAAAATAAGATCATTGAACCAGTGCTTTAATTCCCTAATGTAGTTAAAATAAAATTCATAAATTTTCGGAAATGGCGGATGTAACAGTTTAATTACGTTTGGAAGCCATTTGGAAATGGTGAGCGTAACAGTTTAAGCACGTTTGGAAGCCATTCGTAAATGTTGGACGTAACAGTTTAATCACGTTGGGAAGCCATCTGGAAATGTTGGACTTAAAAGTTTAAGCACGTTTGGAAGCCATTCGGAAATGGTGAGCGTAACAGTTTAAGTATGTTTGGAAGCCATTTGAAAATGGTGGACGTAACAGTATTTTATTGTTTTTTTTTTTAATAAGACTTTTTTTTTTTGCCTTTTTTTTCACAAACTAACATCATATTGATAATGTCATCTAGAAACATGGACACAAAATCTTGACCGTGTTTTCAAAATGAAACTTTATATAAATACATACATCGGACAATCTATTTCTCGTTAAGAGTTAATATATTTCGACCTTGAAAATGGCTAAATGTATAGCCGAAAACGCTCGGAAAGAAAGGACAATTAGATACTTTTTATATAATTTATCCTGCGAAAAAAAAAAAAAACTCCCTTGAGATATTGTATAAAAAAAAACTAAATCAAAGCACCTTCTCTGTCATATCCAATGAAACGTGCATGAAAGGAGGATTGCTGCCTAAATGCACCAATATATATATATATATATATATATATATATATATATATATATATATATATATATATATATATATATATAAGGGAACATAGAAGTCAAAACTTAGAGGCTACAGTCTGTTTCATGCTAGATGAAATCATAAGGCCACGAGTGATGTTATTTTTATTGTTAGGAGAAAAAAAACAGCACTCGTGGCCTGACGATTGCATCTAGCATGAAACAGACTGTCGCCTCTAAGTGTTGTCTTCTATGTTCACTTTTATATTTACACACGCTCTATCTCTGATATTGAGCACATTTTATCCCATAAATATAGCACATCTGAAGACTATATTTCTTCATATATATATATATATATATATATATATATATATATATATATATATATATATATATATATATATTAGGTTGGTGCAAAAATAATGTCGTTTTTTGACGTTAAAAATGCGTCAAAAAACGACATTATTTTTGCACCAAACTTATATATATATATATATATATATATATATATATATATATATATTAATAAATAGTGTATGAAAGCAAGAAGAAGAAAAACAGTGTTAGAAAAGAAGGAATACTCGTGTGGAATCGACGAAGAACGGAAGACAGGAGATAATCATCAGTGAAGTAACAGCAGACAGGTTTTAAGAAAGCCATCTTAAATGTTTCTCGATTATGACTTCGAATAAAGAACCTAGAATTGGAAAAAGAAAAAAGATGGAGTCTTCTAATATCTTTGCATCTGTATTTAGGGAAGCGATGAATTATATTCAAGAGACACAAAGTAAATACGTAAAATGAAAGTAACGTACACGTTTTTAATCAATCTGAAATAACCTATGACCAAAATCAGATCCCCTGGGAGTGTCACTAATACGGAGAAATCCCCAAGAGAGAAGACAAAGGTGGGTGAGAAGTCGAAAAAAAGAATGGAAAAATGATGGATAACAAGGAATAGGGTATATATATATAGGCCTGTGTTTGTTTGTGTATGTGTGTTTGTCGGTGTGCTTCTATTTTGGGGAGTGTTGGCAAGTGAGACAAATAAAAGAACTTACTTCGCGCACAAAGACAGAAGTGAATAAGGTATTTTTCGCGGTGAGCTTATTTTTGTGCTTTTTTTTTTTTTCATTATTTTTCTTCCATTGAGCAGCGTCCAATAATTTCTTATTTCAAATTAGGAAAGATTACAGAGAAATTAAATAAAACAAAGTTACTTCAGTGTAAACATATAAAAGGTACGACCCCTCCCTTTTTTTTTTAGCTTTACAAAAAAGAACAAGAAAAAAAAAAAACTCCGAAATGTTTAACACTCTTTTTTCTTTTCATGTGCCGTGTACCTTCAGGATGTAGGCGATCATGGCTCTCCCCTTCCTCCTATCATTTGGATCTCTCAATAACTTTTGTCTCTTTGCTACTTCCCCCAGGCCATGCTCAGTCATCCACTTGCTTAACCCCGCTAGATATTTAATGTGTTGCTTTCTCTTGTCTCTCTTTCCCTCTATTCGACCTGTGAGTATCAGATTCACATTACGTGTCCCAGAAATTTCAGCTGTCTCTTCCTGACGTTAATTATAAGCCTCATCCTTGTTTGCATCCTCTCCAACACCTCATCGTTGCTCACACGCTCGGTCCATGATATCCTCAGCATCCTTCTGTAGATCAAATACCTACGTTACCTCGAATCTTTTCTTTTCTCATTACGTGTCCCAGAAATTTCAGCTGCTTCTTCCTGATGTTAAGTCTAAGCTTCCTCTTTATTTGCATCCTCTCAGAGACTTCATCGTTGCTTACGCGCTCGGTCCATGATATCCTCAGCATCCTTCTGTAGAACAAATACCTCCGTTACCTCGAGTCTCTTCTTTTCTCATTACGTCTCCCAGAACTTTCAGCTGCTTCTTCCTGATGTTAAGTCTAAGCTTCCTCCTTATTTGCATCCTCTCCAAGACCTCATCGTTGCTCACACGCTCGGTCCATGATATCCTTAGCATCTTTCTGTAGATCCATACCTCCGTTGCCTTGAGTCTCTTCTTCATCTTTTAGAAGACCGTCCAACATTCGCTGCCAAAAAAAGAGGACAGACGTCACGTAGCAGCTCAGTACTCTTTTCTTTTCTACAAAGAAGTACGTACCAAAAAATAGAAAAGTTCTCTCAAAGAGACGGTTTTTCTATTGGCTCTGCAGTGCTTTGATGTAAATCTAATCCGACTTCATTCAAGGTCTCGCTGATTTTGTTTTTGCTGTTGTTTTTAAACATATCGCGTTTTTTTTTTTGCCATACAGTAATTAAAAACAAAAAGAAATAGCATAATAAAGTATGTTCAGCAAATGTTCTTATTTCAAATTCCTGTCGACAGGCAGCACTTGTGCGTTGTTTTCCGCTCCAATAACGATTATGAATTCAGTCTTCTTCACATGATGTTTTAAAATACATTTTTGCCCATGGTCCCGGAAAAAGGTCACAGTGCTAGTGCTAATGCTAAGCGTAAGGCTCTATCGCTAGAAGATAAGGTGGAAATTAATTATATTATTCAGAACACTCTATGTACATATAATAAATACTTTAATAAGAAATAGGGATTGCTTATTTGCGGTTTATAGCGTGCTTATTTCGACTTAAGTCGTTTTTCGACGTAAGTCGTGACATCTGGAAACAACTAACGACGTAGGGTGAGGTATGACTGTATCGTTCTATTTTTATTTTGGATATAAATGTTAAACTTTACCAAAAAACTGTTATACCTATTGTCCGTAGAAGGCAATTGCTTAAATTAGTGAGAACAATAAGAAATTTCGCGTCCTGGGTAAGACGATAAACTACATTCGAGTCCTGGGTAAGACGATAAACTACATTCGCGTCCTGGGTAAGACGATAAACTACATTCGCGTCCTGGGTAAGACGATAAATTACATTCGCGTCCTGATAAATTACGTCCAAAAGCAAGGTCTCTAATCAATAGGTTTTGGGGAACCACCTCTTAATTGCTGGTGTTCCCAGGTCCATCCTAACCGGGGAAGGTAGGGTCCCAACTATGGGAAATAGTTAACCCCCACGCCGGGGTCAAAACGCTATGAAAGTTTAAAAATAGGTTTTGATGCTAGCAATAAATTTTTGAATAAAAACATTATTATCAGCAATACATTTTTGAAGAAAAATTATTACCAGCCATAGATTTTGAAGGAAAAATATTACCAGCAATACATTTTTGAAAAATATTACGAGAAATACATTTTTTTCAGCCATAGATTTTGAAGGGAAAATGTTACCAGAAATATATTTTTGAAGAAAAAAACATTACCAGCCATAGATTTTGAGGGAAAAAATATTACCAGCAATATAGTTTTGAAGAAAAAATATTACTATCCATATATTTTGAAGGAAAAATGTTACCAGCAATACATTTTTGAAGAAAAAATATTACTTTTGAAGGAAAAAAAATATTACCAGCAATACATTTTTGAAGAAAAAATATTACCAGTCATAGATTTTGAAAGAAAAAATATTACCAGCAATATATTTTAGAGGAAAAATATTACTAGCAATACGTTTTTTAAATAAAAAAAAAATATTACTAGTTTACAATCTTAAATATATTACAAGTTTACAATATTAGAAAATATTGAAAATATATATTTGAAGAAAAAAAATATTAGCAACAATACATTTTTGGAAAAAAAATATTATCAGTAATAAAAATCTTTAAATAAATGACCCATTGAGGCTGCATAGCTGACCAGACTTGGTGTCACTTTACATTTAACAGGACCCGCCGAAGTAATTGATCGCCATAATAAAGAAAAGTCTGTGATAAAGACGGAACAAGAAGCGTAATTTTTTTTGGGGGGGGGATTTTTTTTTCTTGGGGGGGGTATTTTTTTTTTTTTTTTTTGCTTTAATAGCAAGATCCAATCTACAGGAAGCCAAATTAAAAAGTCTTATGGAGCAATTTTGGAGGCAACATTTGACAAGATAGCTGAAATGGAACCGTTGCAGTTAAAATTGGAAGGAAAGACGAAATAACGAGAAAACGCCGAAAAGGGCGTCATGATAAGGAAAATAAAGTAATATATATATATATATATATATATATATATATATATATATATATATATATATATAAGCATATGTATGTGAAGTATCTGTGTATGTATCTATTGAATGAAGTCGAGTAGTGAATGAAGCGTGGGAGGAGAGTTGAAAACGACAAGAAAAAACATAAGGTGGTAGAAACCCGTTGTGTATCGAGTAGAGGCTGACAAGATGGCATTAGCAATCCGTTGTGGCGGGAAGATTGGAGCGGTGAGAGGAAATTTCAGGTGACGTAGATAAGCGGGAAATCGTGGCGGGAAGTCGGTGGTGGGGTGAATGCAAAATATGATGTTGAACAGGATTGGTTTACTAAATGATAGTCTCTGGAGAAATGCAAAAGACAGAAAAAAAGGACCCCTGGGGATGTAAATGAGTGTCGTGGGTAGATAGCAAGGGAGGGGTTTCAAAGCTGATGATTGTATCTTCAATACAATTATACTTTGCTTTGTTTTCTTGTGTTTCGTTTTATTCCTCTTATTTATTTCACTGACATTGTCTCTTTTTTCCTTTCTTTCTTTTTTCTTTCTTTCTTTCTTTTGTTACTTTATTGACATTGACCCTTTCTTTTAGTTCTTTCTTTCTTTCTTTCTTTATTTATTTATTTATTTAATTCTTTCTTTTTTTGTTACTTTATTCACATTGACTCTTTCTTTTCTTTCTTTCATTTTTTTAATTCACTTCGTTATGTTATTGACATTTCGTCTTTTCTTTCCTTTTTCTTTCTTTCTTTCCACTACGTTACATTACTGACATTCTTTCTTTCTTTTTTTTCCTTTCTTTCCTTCTTTCTTTCTTCCTTCCTTTCTTTCTTTCTTTTCGTTACTTTATTGTATTTGCTTCTACTGTTCCTTTTTTCTTTCTTTTTCTTTCCCTTCGCTACTTTATTGATATTAACTATTTTCTTTCTTATTTTTCTTTCTTTCCTTCCTTCCTTCCTTCATTTATTCATTCTTTTTTTCTTTTCTTCCACTTCAATACATTATCTTATTTCTTTCTTTCTTTCATTTTTCACTTCGTTAATTTATTGGATTTTCCTGTACTCGTTCTTACTTTTTTCTTTCGCTTCCCTAATTCACTGACATTGCCTGTTTTCTTTTTTTCCTTTCTTTCCTTCTTTCATTCCTTCACTCATTCTTTTCTTTTTACTTCGTTATATTATTGACATCGTCTTTTCTTCCATTTCGTTACTTTACCGACATTTTTCTTTTTTCTTTCTTTTTATCATTTCGTTAAATTATTGGCATTGTTTATTCTTTTTCCTTCATTTTCTTTATTTTTCTTTCACTTCCTTACTTTATTGACTCTTTCCAGTAATTATTTTATTTTTTATTTCTCTTCGCTTTTAAAGTGTTTTTCTTTTTAAGGGTTTCTTTCTTTCATTCTATATTATTTTAAAATCTCTTTTATATTCGCTTTGATTTTGAAGTTTTTCCTACTTACTCTCCTTTTTTTTTATTTTAGCATTCTTTCTTTCTTTATTTCTTTCTTTTACCTACTTTCTTTTTTCTTCTTTCTTTCTTTTATAGTTTCTTTCATTCGAGTTTATTTTAACGTTTCCTTTGCGTTCATTTAATTTTCATTTGAATGTCTCACTCATGTAGTTATCCATTCTTTCGTTCTTTCTTTTTCTTGTTAACGTTTCGCCCTTTCTTGACTCTTTTCCCTCTGTCTTTTTTCTGTTATTATTCATTCAAATATTCATTCATTTTTCTTTCTTATTTTTTGTATTTCTTTCTTTTGTCTTTCTTTTTTTTTTACTTTCTTTCTTTCTTTTTCTCTTTCTTTCTAGTGGGTTCTTTTTTTTATAGTTTCTGTCTTTCATTATTTTATTTTTCATTTTAACTTTTCTCCCATTTTCTTTCGCTTTTAACATACTTGCTATCGTTCTCTCTTTCTTTCTTTCTTTCTTTTTTATATTTTCTGTCTTTGCGTCTTGTTTCTAACTTTTCTTTCTTTTATTTAATTTTTTCTTTCATTTATTCATTTTCTTTTTTGTTTTTCCTTCTTTTATTAGTTCTTTCTTTCATTCCTTTTCATGGTAACACTCCTTTCTTTCCTTGATTCGTTCATTTTAAACGTATTTTCCTTCATTCGATATTAAAGATTTTTTTTCATTTTTCCTCTTTCAAGAGTTTCCTGCTTTATTTTCCTCTTTCATTTTAGCATTCTTTCTTTTTTCTTTGACCTTTTCTTTCTTTTACAGTTTCTTTCATTTACTTTCATTTTAACGTTTCTTTCATATAATTTTCATTATAATGTTTCTTTCTTGATCTTATTTCTTTCTTTTATCTGCTTTCATGTTAATTCTTCTTTCTTTTTTCGCACTCTTCATTTTTTTGTTTTAATGTTTTTCTTATACTGTGTAACCCGGATATAAGATAGTTGTAGGGACCGGAAAAGAAGTATCTTATATCCGGGTTTCTCTTATATCCGGGATTGGTCTATTTTGTTTAGGTAATTAATTTGGGACCAGAGAAAATCTCTCTTATATCCGTGTTTCTCGTATATCCGGGTCTCTTATATCAGTGTCTCTTATATCCGGGTTACACTGTACTTCTACATTGTTTAAACACTATTTTATTTTTCTCATATTTTAGCATTGTTTCTTTCTTTATCATTCTTCTTTTTGTTTCTTCTTTTCTTTTTTATCTTTTATAGTTGCTTTCATTCAAATTTATTTTAGCGTTTCTTTCATTTTTTCATTATACTGATCCTTTCTTTCTTTTAGCTATTCTTTCGTTCAACCCTTTTCATGCTAACGTTCTTTCTTTTCTCTCTTCCTTTTATCGTTTCTTTTTTCATGCTAACGTTCTTTCTTTTCTCTCTTCCTTTTATCGTTTCTTTTTTCTTATAAACGTTTCTTTCTTTTCTCTCTTCTCTTTATCATTTCTTTTTCATGTTAACATTTGTTTCTTTTCTCTCTTCCCTTTATCGTTTCCTTTTTCGTGTTAACATTCTTTCTTTTCTCTCCTCCATTTTATCGTTTCTTTTTTATATTAACATTTGTTTCTTTTATCTTTTCCTTTTTATCGTTTCTTTTTTCATGTTAACATTTTTGCTTTTCTCTTTTCCTTTTATCGTTAAGGTTTTTGCTTTTCTTTCTTTCTTTTATCGTTTCTTTTTTCATATTGACATTTGTTTTTTTTCTCTCTTCCCTTTATCGTTTCTTTTTTCATGTTAACGTTCTTTCTTTTCTCTGCCTTTTTATCGTTTCTTTTTTCATGTTAACGTTTTTCCTTTTCTCTTTTCCTTTTATCGTTTCTTTTTTCATGTTAAGGATTTTGAATTTCTCTCTTTCTTATATCGTTTCTTTTTTCATATTAACATTTGTTTCTTTTCTTTCTTCCATTTTATCGTTTCTTTTTTTATGTTAACATTTGTTTCTTTTATCTTTTCCTTTTATCGTTTCTTTTTTCATGTTAATGTTCTTTCTTTTCTCTGCCTTTTTATCGTTTCCTTTTTCATGTTAACTTTTTTGCTTTTCTCTTTTCCTTTTATCGTTTCTTTTTTCATATTAACATTTGTCTCTTTTCTCCTTTCCCTTTTATCGTTTCTTTTTTCATGTTAACGTTATTTCTTTTCTCTTTCTTTTTATCGTCTCTTTTTTCATTTAACGTTTCTTTCTTTTCTCCCTTCCTTTTTATCGTTTCTTTTTTATGCTAACATTTGTTGCTTTTCTCTCTTCTCTTTATTATTTCTTTTTTCATGTTAACGTTCAATGAAATGTGAAAACGATAAAAGAAAGAGAGAAAAGAAATTTTTTCTCTTTCTTTTATCGTTTCTTTTTTCAGGTCAACATTTGTTTCTTTTATCTCTTCCTTTTATCGTTACTTTTGTCATGTTAACATTAGTTTCTTTCCTCTCTTTGTTTTATCGTTTCGTTTTTCATATTAGCGTTTCTTTCTTTTCTCTCTTCCTTTTATAGCTTTTTTTTCTTTCTGCTATTTTTATGTTTCTTTTCTGTTCATTATAATGTTTCTTTCATGCTTTTGTCAATTCTTTCCTTCATCCAATTTCTTGTTAATATTTCATTCATTTTTTTCTTTCAGTTATTATTCATCCATTTTATCGTTT
>OZ010599.1:26565199-26592699 GCA_963932145.1 Acanthosepion lycidas
CTATCTATCTATCTATCAATCAATCAATCAATCAATCTATCTATCTATCTATCTATCTGTCTGTCTCTCAGTTTCTTCATATCAATATATATATATATATATATATATATATATATATATATATATATATATATATATATACTATCTGCCTGCGGAGAGGTGTGTTTATTAAGAGATTATCTATCTATCTATCTATCTATCTATCTATCTATCTATATATATATATATATATATATATATATATATATATATATACTATCTGCCTACGGATAGATGTGTTTATTAATAGATTATCTATCTATCTATCTATCTATCTATCTATCTATCTATCTATCTATCTATTTTCCTCTATCTCTCAGTCTCTTCATATCTATGTATATATCTACTATCAACCTACGGATAGATGTGTTTATTAAGAGACTATCTATCTATCTATCTATCTATCTATCTGCCAGTATGAAGAGATTACCTATTCATCTATCTATCTATCTATCTATCTATCTATCTATCTATCTATCTATCTATCTATCTATCTATAAGTTTGTCTCTAGTTATCTGTCGCTTCATATCTAGGTATATATCTAGGTATATATCTACTAAATAAAATTAGAAAATATTTGCAGATATGGCCAGGTAAACAGAAATAAATAGTCGTATTGTAAAATTTTCCCCCTTGCTGCTAAAAAGAGGAAAACACGATTGAAACAGGGAAAAGCAAAGAGCAAAAAATCGCTTTAAGTCAAGCGACAGAATTACTGCCAGAGAAGTCAGTCTAAATGGCGGTCATATCCCGTCATGCTTCGCGACGTATCTTCTGCTAATCACGTTTTTCACTCGAGAAGGCATTACATACACAGACACACACACATATATATTATTTTTATATATTAACGGTAAATATAATAAAAATAAAGCCAGTTATAAGATTTGACCTCACGAAACCCATCGGCAAACATTATGCTGAGGTATCCAACGTGCTAGAACAGTTTACAGAGATACAGTATTTGCCGCTGACAAATGGTCAAGAGGGCGTTGAACCGTAAAGATACACGCGGACATGCAGAGAAAAAGACAATGAATAAGGCGAGGCCGGCTTGGGTTGCCAATGGTCACAGTTTTCTGATCTCTAGATTTTTTTTCGCTCTTTCTCTATATATTTTGGGAGTTACGGTCAGGGAAAATTTGTTTTTTCTACTGTGGACAGTTATGGCCATTTCGACGAATGGATATTTTATCTCTCTGTTTAACTATCGGTGCATCTCCACACGCATGCAAACACACATATAGAGACACTCGTACATAATACACACATACTAAGATATAGAGACACACACAAATACGCGTACACGCGCACGCACATATTTCAGTCCTTTTACGCATAGTGGCTCAGGCAGTGAGTTCGATCTTCGAATGCGCCAACAGCTCTCACCGACGCAATCATTTTCACTCAAACCGGATTAACTAAATAATTAGATGTAAGGAGAATTGTATATAAACAGACGACGACAGATAAGATAGTTAGATATGAAAAGACTGAGGTAGAGAGATCGGTAGATAGATATGAACAATCTGATATATATATATATATATATATATATATATATATATATATATATATAGATAGTTAGATATGAAAAGACTGAGGTAGAGAGATCGGTAGATAGATATGAACAATCTGATATATATATATATATATATATATATATATATATATATATATATATATATATATATATATATAGATAGATAGATATAAACAGACTGAGATAGATGGATAGATATGAACAGATATATATATATATATATAGAGAGAGAGAGAGAGAGAGAGAAAGAGATAGAGAGAGAGATAGACAGATAGATAGATAGATATGAACAGACTGAGACATATATATATATATATATATATATATATATATATATATATATATAGACATAGATATAGACAGATAGATAGATAGATAGATAGATAGGAACAGGCTGAGACAGATATATATATATATATATATATATATATATATATATATATATATATATATATATATATTAAACAACCGGCAAGTATTAACGGTTTTCTGCCGACACAACCGAACTTACGCTCTGAATAACTAGCTAAAAACACGCATACAAAAAAATAAATTTTAAAATCCATAGCCCATATACATAGTTTTAATAACCTACAAAAATTGATAACCCTTTATGAAGTCGTCAAATAACAAACGTTACGGCCTTTTCATATACACAAATCCCTTTCATAAAGAGATATAATAAAAGAATAAAATTAAAATAAATAAATAAATCCCCGTAGACGCTCTAGCCAGACTATGCGAAAACTTCCTCCGTCGTAAATTTAGCCACCCCCACCTTACCGTGACCCGGCATCTATGAAAGTAACTCTATACTGATACAAATTATTAACACCCCACCCCTGCCGATTCTAAACAATCCGCCCTTGATGTTACCATGGAAATTTTTTATTTCAATTCTGACCATACTATTAAAACTCGTAAATTTCAGAAATAAGTCATTCCCAAAAAATTTCGCTTGAAGATGGAACAGAGCCTACTTTAACTCAAGTTAATTCAAATACTATTTTGAAGTTTTCGGCTCTTGTTTTGAAACATGAGACCTCTTATGTAGCGAATTGGAATCATATTTTTAAATAAATAATTATATATATATATATATATATATATATATATATATATATATATATATATATATATATATATATATATATATATATATATATATATATATATATATATATATAAGGTCGATTTTACTGATTTTTGACTATCCTTCGTAGCTAACCTGGTATAGCACGTCAGGCTATATGACGGTTCCGTGTAGGATACAGGTTCAATTTCTGTCAGTGGCCGCATATGTTCTATGAAATTTCTCGGACGTTCAGGCCGCTCAGTCAGTCAGTTTTGTGCCATGCGTGATACACGCTTAGGCGATCTAGTATCTTACAATACATGACTGACGGGGCAGATTTTTTCCCGCAGTAGGTTGCCATTTTTTCTGCGGTAGAACGGTTGCCATATAAGGCTGTAGAACCCTGTTTGTCTTGCTATTTACCCATAGATAGGGGAGAAAAGAAGAGGATTCATACCTTTCCTAAGGGTATTAGCACGTAAGCGAATGTAATGGATTTGACTGGAATTCGAACTCGGCTCTCCGATTCCTCAATCCAAGCCGCATTACTTCACCGTGTCTCCGCATGCCACTAAATGTTGTTTATACTGCTTGTTATAAACAGAGCATTTACTTAAATTTTTGTGCATTTATAAATAACGTATAAGAATAAAATATATTAATTTAATATATATATATGTATACATATATATTTCAGTGATGAGGTATTCTGTGCACTATTTACATTATTCGGACTATTATCCTTATCTTTGTCGCCGTATTTATCACAACGTTTCTCAAGGACACATGGCACAGTAGATAAAGGCGTCAGTTATATCCAGTGACAGGACCCAAAGAGTGTGAGTTCAATACCCGGTTAAGGTGGTGGAGAACTTGGAGAAGTAAATTAACAGGAGATAACTGATAACTGACATCCATTAAACATGGCACGTGGAACTAGAACAGTCTACCCAGTGAGCGAAATAAAGGGTTCAGTTCGACATTCCAGCCACCTGAAGAAGGCCGGACCGTACAACGGCCAAAACGTTGTAATAAATATGGCGACAAGGATGAGGACAATAGTCCGAATAATGTAAATAGTATATATATATATATATATATATATATATATATATATATATATATATATATATATATATATATATATATGAACAGACTGCGATTGAATCTTATATAAATAGAACAACAGACAGACTAATAGTGATATAACTTATGTCGACGCATGTTTAGTTACGCAATGTTGAACTTTGGATGGGACACCCATTAAAAATCGAATTCATTACGTAATAAGGATTAAACAGACTAGCCTCAATAACCATAATTCCACTCCGAGGCACCATTGGATAAGTCGATAAAAAAAAAAGAAAGCTGAACGGGGAGAGAAGCAATATTTTAATGAAAGAACTGAATAAAGAATTTAAGAATTTGAAGAAGAAAAGAAAGAAGGAAAGCGCGGAAGAAACAAACAAAAAGGAAACCAAAAATTAAAAAAAGTTGGAGAAAATTAAGAGACAGAAACAAAGAAGAAAAATGAAAATACAGAACAAAAATGAAAATAAAGAAGAAAAATGAAAATAAGCAAGTAGGTCAATGTAAACAAAGAAGAAGAAAAATGAAAATAAAGAAAAAAATATCGAAGAAAAATGAAAATAAAGAACAAAAATGAAAATAAGGAAGAAAGTCAATGTAAACAAAGAAGAAGAAAAATGAAAATAAAGAAGAAGAAAAATGAAAATAAAGAAGATAATAACGAAGAAAAATGAAAATAAAGAAGAAAAATGAAAATAAGGAATAAGGTCAATGTAAACAAAGAAGAAGAAAAATGAAAATAAAGAAGAAAATAACGAAGAAAAATGAAAATGAAGAAGAAAAATGAAAATAAGGAAGAAGGTCAATGTAAACAAAGAAGAAAGATGAAAATAAAGAAGAAAAATGAAAAAAAGAAGAAAAATGAAAATACAGAAGAATAATGAAAATAAAAAAGAAAAATGAAAATAAAGAAGAAAAATGTAAGCAAAGAAAAATAAAAATAAAGAAGAAAAATAAAAATAAAGAAGAAAAATAAAAATAAAGAAGAAAAATGAAAATAAGGAAGTAGGTCAATGTAAACAAAGAAGAAAAAAATGAAAATAAAGAAGAAAAATGAAAATAAGGAAGAAAAATGAAAATAAGAAAGAATGTCAATGTAAACAAAGAAGAAAAATATGAAAATAAAGAAAAATGAAAATAAAGAAGAAAAATGAAAATAAGGAAGAAGATCAATGTAAACAAAGAAGAAAAAAATGAAAATAAAAATAAAAATGAAAATAAAGAAAAAGTGAAAAAGAAAGAAGATCAATGTAAGCGAAGAAGAAGAAAAACGAAAATAAAGAAGGAAAATTAAAATAAAGAAGAAAATTAAAATAAGGAAGAAAAATGAAAAATAAAGAAGAAAAATGAAAATAAAGAAGAAAAATGAAAATAAGGAAGTAGGTCAATGTAAACAAAGAAGAATAGAAATGAAAATAAAGAAGAAAAATGAAAATAAAGAAGAAAAAGAAACGAAAATAAAGAATAGAAATGATAAAGTAACCAATGAAAAAAAAAATCGAAGAGAAAAAAAAAATTGTATAAAGTGAAGAAGAACAAAGAAAACCACGAAGGTAAAGTTGCAGAAGAGAATACAGAAGAAAAAAAAATTGTAGAAGAAATCAAAGAAAAACAATTGAAGAAAACAAAGAAGAAAAAATGGGGAATGAAACGAAGAAGAAAAAATGAAGAATGAAACAAAGAAGAAAAATATTAGAAAACAAATAAAAAAGTTTGCAAAATTCAACAAAGAGTTAAAAAAAAAAAAAAAAAAAAAGATTCCTATAGAAGATAAAGAAAAAAAACGCTCACCGAATCGAAAATCGTCCTGGCGAAACTCTTCCTTCGGCCTATCGACCATAATTCGCGCCACTTGTCACTTCCACTGATCCCGTAAATAAGATGGGTCAGCGAAGGTCATATAGCTGACAACCGACGATCCACGATATCTTAGGCCGACTGGGACAGCAAAATTCGGCCAAGCTTTTGAATGTAAGTCAATGACACCGAGTTTAATGCTAGTCTTCCTGAGTTTCTATGGATCGATGGTCGGGTTAAAAAATACAAACCAGCAGTCAATGAACCGGATTTTCAGCTGGCATGATAGTTATCGGCGCGCGAATGATAAATCGTCGAGCCGAGTTCAATTTCTGGCCTAGTCTGTGGCGTGCACATCATACTAATGCCACTAAAAGAGCCACGGGTCTATTACGTTTCATCTCAGCTATGGGTTAAATAGCGCGATAGTCTAGGACTACCTAAACTTTCTTGAAGACCAGTCTTGGAGAAAGATATCTTTGAATCCCAAATCGTGAAAAAAGCAACAGGAAACCACTCCGCTATTTTTCCAAAGGAATCATGGAAATTTATAAATACTAAAGGAAACGTAGACGCGAAAAGACAAAATCACTTACGTCTTCAAGGGTGAAAAACAGGTTTGAATTCAGAACCAGGAGGAAAGAGTTGATTGTCCCCAAAAGTCATGGTAACTAAAAGATGAGGAAAAGGAAGCTATGGAGAGACACGAACGCTTATGAACATGTTTCGCCCCTTTTTACTTGGCTTAGTGGATCTTAAATGTCTCAGCTGGTGGAACTCGGTAAAGTGAGACTTGCGACGCTACGTCTGCAGGGAAAGAGGTACGAGGGTGGAAAATGATTCATCACCTACAGGGCCGCGTAAACGTTTTGGAACTCGGCTGGAAAGAGAGGATTGGACAGCGTCAGCACAGTAAAAATCGATCCGCTTAGTGTCTTCCTGGAAACGTTCTTGCAAGTAGCAGTTGCTGTTTGGAGCCGAAAATCGCCTGTTATGAATCAAAAGTTACTAGCTATCCGGCTCAACGTGACACGAACTGGAAAAATCCTGAATGTCAATTGTCTCTCAATAATCTTGTATATACGATTCCCACACAATGATGGGGCGAAAATAAAAAAAAAATAGTAAATGACCTGTATATCCCGACATATGAGGCGACCTGTAGATAAGACGAGAGCGAAAATCTAGGCATTATTGATTTTATCTGACATCCATAGTATAAGACGATAGAAAGCGTAAGCTAGCCAACGTCGCCATTAGCAGTAAGGTCTACCATAATGATTCCTACGAGTATAAAATAAAGCTGGTGTTATTACAAATATTATTTTGCTTACTTTAGCGTTATCAAATCAAAAGGAATAAAATTGTCGTCTAAATGACGCAAAAATAGTAATAACACTGACATCTCATTTTAACAGATATACAACGTGACCCCAAAAAATGAGAATTTTTGAAGTGCGTATTGCCAGACATGAGCAAGTGGCAATACTGCGAGATAGTGACCTTGAGCAAGTAAACATTTCATCATTTTAGTAACCATGGATCATTGGAACGAACAACAGTGTGCGTTAGCAGCAGTCAATGAGGAATCTCAACAGCAGAATACATTCGTACAGGAGAACGCCATCTACAGGACATCATTTGTAAAAAATGAAAATTCCATCATTGTTTCTTAAATGGCATGTTTTAACGTTTCAATTACTATGAATAAAATATTTTTCTTCCATCATTTTTGGTTTTATTGGATTGTTAAAAAGTTCCCGTTTTTTGGGGTCACTCTATATTTACCAAAATTGCACAAAAATATACTGAAAATTTAAAGAGTAAATTTATTCAATAAAATCGCAATTGTCTTTATTTAAGTCCTCCAGACGACTTCAGAGTCTCCTGCAAGCCTTCTGGACGGTATCCTTTTTTAAATTAGAGAATGCTGCCATAATCCTTGCTTTCAGTTCATCTTTGGTTTTACAAGGTTTTTGTTGGTCTCTGGCTCAACTGCGCCCCTCACATAATAATCAAGTGTGTTGCAGTCTGGGGATTGCATTTTAATGTGAAATCAAATAAAACCATTTATAACTGTACTACAGTATTAATATTTATTGCTATGTTCGTCATATATTACCTCATATACAGTTATGTGCCATGCTTGATATATGGTTAGGCGATCATGTGTCTTTCGATATATGACTTACAAGGCAGATTTTTTTCCTGCAGTAGGTTGCCATTTTTTTCTACGGTTGACCAGTTGCCATCCAAAGCTGTAGAACCCGGTCTCTCCTGCTATTTACCCATGGCTTGGGGCGGGGGGTGGAGAAGAGGATTCATAATTTTTCAAGGGTATTAGCACAGAAGTGAATGTAATGGATTCGAATGGAATTCGAACTCGGCTCTCCGATTCCTCAATCCGAGCCGCTAACTATAGTTCGCCTTACGGTGGATTAATCGATTACTCCACCGTAAGGCGACGTGCAGTTAAAAGGAGACTCGAAAGCTAGGTAAATTTTCCTGGTTTTATCTGTTAATCTTAGTATTTTATTCTGAATGTTTCTATTAGGTTGGTGCAAAAATAATGACGTAATAATGTCGTTTTTTGACGTTAAAAATACGCCAAAACGACATTATTACGTCATTATTTTTGCACCAACCGAATATTTAACACTACTAGAAATAATGATTTGTGTGAATGCAGCCATAATGCTACAAATAAAGAAGGAAAGATTTGATTACGCTACTTGAGGGAGTTTTGCAAATTGTTGCGTAATCGTCTTTTCAATATTGCAGTTTAATTTGAAATCAAGAAAGAAAACATTTACAACTTTAGTACAGTATTATTATTTGAACTGTTTTGACTAGAAATGTTTACATCGGTAGTTACCAGATGGAGGTAGTTTTGCAAGCATACTAGCCTACTTATCAGTGCTGATAGAGAACATGAATTAAGATTAGCTCTTTGTAACTATTTTACTGGACGAAATCCTATTCTGGGGGTAAATTTTCTTACTTAACAGTCGCCTTAAACGCTGAAATAGACCGCATAGAAAGTTGTTGAGATTTGAATAATTGCGTATAATAATTCATAGAGTCTATTACATGAAAACTCAACAGAATGCAGAAAGCACTGGACGGCCGTTTCGTCCTTTTTAGTGGACTGTACATGAAGATCTATTTGCATTAGATGGTGATAATAGTAATTTTGAAAGTTTTTTTTTTATTCTGTAACGAGAAATAATGATTTTATAACATCTTCAATGTTTTATTGCTTAAAATCACCAAAAATACCGTATAATATATTTATTGAAGAATAAGGCTTTCATCTTATACTAAATGTTGTTATTTAGCACCTGAATTACAATGAATTTCAATTAGACATATACAGTGTATGTTATCTTAAATTTTGTTGCTATGAGAAATAACGATTGTTGTGAACGCTCACATGGCGCTACAAATCAAAAACGAAAGATACTTGTTACTCGTGTGTGTTGCTCGGCAGAACAAATTGTTGCGTAATTGTCTCTTGAATATTTCATTTTAATATGAAATCAAGAAGCAAAATATTTATAACTGTAGCACAGCATTGTTATTTATTGCTCCGCACATCATATATTTCATCATATAAGTCGACCTAGAGATAAAACAAGATTCGAAAGGTAGGAAAATTTTCCTGGTTTTATCTGTTATTCTTAGTATAAGACGACCGAATATAGATTGTATTTTATTCTGAATGTTGCTATTTAACACTCCGAGAAATAATGATTAGTTCGAAAGCATCCGTACCTCTACAAATAACGAACGAAAGATTTGGTTACGTTACTTGTTACTTGTGCGTGTTGCACAGCGGGACTTTTGCAAATTGTTGTGTAATCGTCTCTTGAATATTGCATTTTAATGTGAAATCAAGAAGTAAAGCACTTTTATTACATTTCTAAATGTAGTACAGCATTATAACGTAAATTGTTTAACTGGAAATAAATACATTTGTAGTTCCCGTACCGAAGCAGTTGTTAGCCTACGGTGATAAAAGGCGCAATCATACTAGCCTATTTACCAGTGCCGATACACCACAGGATTTAAGGTTAGCTTTTTGCAACTGTTGTATTAGATGACCTGTTACTTTTTGGTGCGGGAGGGGGTAATTTTAAAATTTAATTTCGCCTTATACACGGAAATATGCGGCAATTAGTGTCCCGCTCAATGGAGTAGTCTTTTAATAAGTGTCATGGTCCAGGTTGGGACCAAGGAAGAACAACACGAACACAAGAGTAGAAATAACGAAGGTATATTACATGAAATAATAATACAAGATGTGGAAGGTGTTAGTATGACTGTCAGTCTGATTTGGAGTGAACAACTATCGGCTCGACTCGATTCGGTATCTAGCGACTCCCCACCCCCACGAGGGTTGCATATGGCACAAGGACGAGTTTAACGTGGGTTTCCCGAGCTCGTAGTTTCGGACAAAAAATGCCCGTAGAACCCGTATAAACGGAATCGGGTTGGTCAACCTCCCCGAACGAGACTCTGCGCTTCGGGTTCCTCTCTGCTCAGAGGCAGAGAGTTCGACCGTCAAGCCGAGAAGCTCGGCCTGAATCGTCTCTCTCTCTCTCTTGAGAGGCGTAGTATATATAGTGTTAGGAAGATTTCATTCTGTAGTTATAGGTAAGGAACCATGAAAATAAGCCAATATCGTACGTTATCACTCACACATTATGAAATGGACAAAGTCCGACAATTATTTTAAGACGTTTTTATGTTTAAACATTCTTTTTATATTAGGTTGGTGCAAAAATAATTACGTAATAATGTCGGTTTTTGACGTATTTTTAACGTCAAAAAACGACATTATTACGTCATTATTTTTGCATTAACCTAATAGATACAAATATTTAAGTAAATCGGTTAAGGCACGTCAAGCTAAATGACGTTTCCGTATAGGATACAGGTTCGATTCCTGTCGAAGGACGAATATTTTATATAAAAATTTCTCGGACATTTAGGCCGGTAAATGTTATTTAATACTGTTTATTATAAACAGAGCATTTGCTTAAATATTTGTATCTATAAAAAAGAATGAATAAACATAAAAATGTCTTAAAATAATTGTTGGACTTTGTTCATTTTATAATGTGTGACGTCATTTGTTTAAAATGGATACGCATTGACCAGATATGAATGTACGTGAGAGAATCATGGAAGATTGTAGTTTAAAGACAGTAAAATCGACCTTGCTAACCGAACGCTTCTCTGTAGCCGTAACGGTTAAGGCACGTCAGGTTAAATGACGGTTCCGTATAGGATACAGGTTCGATTCCTGTCGATGGACGAATATTTTCTATGAAAAATTGTCGGACATTCAGACCGGTGAATGTTGTTAATACTGTTTATTATGAAACAGAGGATTTACTTAAATATTTGTATCTATAAAAAGAATGTATAAAAATGTCTTAAAATTATCACTCATCTTGTTTAATCCTCACTAGGTGCCACCCTTTAGAGGGCTTATGTCAAACTCAACTATTGTTTGTAAAATATCGATTACATTATGATGTTAACTTTTTTTTATGTCGGCATTATTTGTTTGTTTTTTAGACGGTTCATTGCCTCTCTCTTTGATGCGATGGCGTTTGCTAAATGGTATCTCTCGACATATTTTGTCTTTAGCCGTATTTTATCGTCACGTTAATGATTCCGTCTTTTCAGATCTAGCAATGCCAGTGAAGTCGGATTCATTTACGCAACTTTCGCTCTTGTCACTTCTGATATTTCTGAAGACTTCATATTCTTGGTGTCTTTGAGGTGTTAGAAACGCGTTCTGTTTTGATCGTTTCCCCTTTGCTTTTTTTGTTTAATAGTTATCTACTTAATGTATTTATCATTAAATGAAGAAGAAGAAGAAAGAGAAGAAGAGGATGTAAGCGTAGAAGGAAAAGAAAAAAAAGAAGCAAAAGCATGAAGAAAAGGTAGTAGTAATAGTAGGATTATAATAATAATAATAAGAAGAAGAAGGATAAAAATCATAAAATCAAGAAAATGTCGAAGAAACAAGATTAAAAAAAAACTATTAAGTCTAAAAAGAAAGAAAATATGGAGTAAGATTATTAGTAGCATTATTAGTATTAATATAAGAAGAAATAGGATAGAAAGAAGAGAAAGATGAAGAAGAAGTAGAAGAAAAAGAAAAAGAAGAAGAAGAAAAGGAGGAGGAAGTAGAAGGAGAAGAAGAAGAAAAGGAGGAGGAGGAGGAAGTAGAAGGATAAGAAGAGGAAGAAGAGGGAGGAGAAGAAAAAGAAGAAGAGAAAGAGGAAGAAGAATAGAAGAAAAAGAAGAGAAAGAGGAAGAAGAAGAAGTAGAAGAAAAAGACATACAAGAAGAAGAAGAGGAAGAAGAAGAAAAAAAGAAAGAGGAGGACGTAGAAGGAGAAGAAGAGGAAGAAAAAGGAGAAGAAAAAGAAGAAGAGAAAGAGGAAGAATAATAGAAGAGAAAGACGAGAAAGAGGAAGAAGAAGAAGTAGAAGAAAAAGACATAGAAGAAGAAGAAGAAGAAGAAGAAGAAGAAGAACAACAACAACAACAACAACAACGCCAAAACCGAAAAGTTTTGCCTATCGTCCGCTTTACACTCCTCCTCGGCCTTTTGAACAGGAGTAGAGGTTTATCCTTTGTCTTCCGTTTAGGATTGGGTTTCCGGTTACTTCTAAAATCTACTTCAATTCTATATTTCTAATGGTTCTGTCTGAATTTTTATTCAATAATTAAATCTTGACCTCTTCAACTCTGGATTTAGTCGCTATATTTCCTGCACAGCCCCAAGAACTTCAATTCTTCCCCTTTCATATACCAATACGATTCAGCAACCCTCATCTTCGAGTGGTTCTTGGGCCTTGTATTGGATGAATATTAGTTTAAAACGAACAATAACAACGACACGCGAAGAAGAGAAATTGGGAGAAGATGAAAAAAATACGATGGAAATGATGATGATTCGAAGAAAAATGCCAATGTAAAAAAGAAGAAAATACCGAAGGAAGAATGTGAAAAAGAAATAATGAAGAAAAAGAAGGAAGAAGGAGTGCTGAATGGAGTAAAGAAAAGACATATTGATAGACACACAGTTATTTATTTTAATACGAAGAAAATAATAGGAGGAGGAGCAGAAGAAGAAAATTGATATGATAGGTATTCTCTCTGACAGATGTAGGCTCGTAAAGTGAAAATAACTCTCCGCTAGGTATAGCGATACTGCCTTTTATACAGTACCTCATTTACATATCACTACACAAGAGATCGGCCTTTAGTTGAACATTGACTTCTACGAATAACCCTGGGAGACATAATCCGTATCTCAGAGACGATTGTATTTCTTTTTATAGGAGATCTAGGTCCTGGTTCTCGTCATTTTAATCATCATATTAGGTTGGTGCAAAAATAATGACGTAATAATGTCGTTTTCTGACGTTAAAAATACGTAAAAAAACGACATTACTACAGCATAATTTTTGCACCAACCTAATATCACCGGTCACTCTCATCCCTACCACAAATGGATATACTTGTTCTCTCCTCCCTCACCTGTTCTTAACTTTCATACCTCTGGTGGTCTTTCTGGTCAATACCGGATTCATTCATCCTTTTTTTTTTTGCGTCGTCTGTTCTTCTGCTTCCTTTTCCTCCACCTCCTTTTCGATATCTTCATGCTCTTTTGTGGATCTAAATTGGTCTTTGTGAGCCAGTATGCCGTCCCTTCTTTGTTAACAACTTTGTTTTAAATCCCTTTGCACCACAAAAATTTGCCTTTTCAAGTCTTGAATCCTTGCCCTTTCTGTACCACACACTTTCATTCGTTGCAAATGACATGGTAATTGGAGCTCTTATTTGTTTTCTCATCAATGCGTATGGGATATATGGTCTGCCTGCACGCGGAATAGCTCTATAACTTGCGAATAGTCTGGGTAAATAACTCTCTATATATCAATCCGCTGGAAAGAATGCTTTTAATCCCATTTTTTACCGTTTGAACCATTCTCTCCGCAATTCAATGTGGGTGGTAAGTTTGTGCTTTTTTTATAAAATGCAGCAAATCCATTTTAACCATGTACATAAACTTTCTTAGAGAAATTCAGCTGTATTGTCGAAGGCCGACGTTTTTGAAAGTGCATTTTTCGTAAACACTATCCTTAACTGATTTACAGTAGTGGCTTTTCTATCTGCGACGTTAATAACTTCAGGCCAACCTGAACACGAGAAATGGTCATGTACCTTGATATAGATATGATTCATATGTACTCGTGACCTTGGCTCTATTTCCTTTGATCAGAAATGAATTTGCCTAGATTTCTTTATTTCAGAACAATCTGTGCATTTTTTTAACATACACTTTCACGGCTATCGACTAGCCTGGCCACCATGCCTGCAACTTTAACTTCATTTACGTAGCCAATATACCTCCATGTATATCATCGTGTACGGCTTTAATTACTTCCTTTAACACACTTTTCCGCGAATGTCGACTAGCCTGGCCACCATGCCTACAACTTAAACCTCATTTACGTAGCCAATATACCTCCATGTATATCATCGTGCACGGCTTTAATTACTTCCTTTAACACACTTTTCCGCGTCTGTCGACTATCCTGGCCACCATGTCTACAACTTAAATCTCATTTACGTAGCCAATATACCTCCATGTATATCATCGTGCACGGCTTTAATTACTTCCTTTAACACACTTTTCCGCGAATGTCGACTAGCCTGGCCACCATGCCTACAACTTAAACCTCATTTACGTAGCCAATATACCTCCATGTATATCATCGTGCACGGCTTTAATTACTTCCTTTAACACACTTTTCCGCGTCTGTCGACTATCCTGGCCACCATGTCTACAACTTAAATCTCATTTACGTAGCCAATATACCTCCATGTATATCATCGTGCACGGCTTTAATTACTTCCTTTAACACACTTTTCCGCGAATGTCGACTAGCCTGGCCACCATGCCTACAACTTAAATCTCATTTACGTAGCCAATATACCTCCATGTATATCATCGTGCACGGCTTTAATTACTTCCTTTAACACACTCTTCCGCGTCTGTCGACTAGCCCGGTCACCATGCCTGCAGCTTTAACTTCATTTACGTAGCCAATTTACCTACATGTATATCATCGTGAACGCTTTAATTACTTCTTTTGTCATCTGCATTACATATAATTTATTTTTCTATTGTTAATTTATGTCTTGCCTCTTTATACGACGTCGAAACGATAGAGTAATTATTCCATGTTTTTCTCTTTATGCTAATCCATTTTTTATTCAACACTGGATCGCGCCTATTCCTCAATATAAGCCGATTTAAGGGTAATACGTCCGTTTCTATCCAGCAAAAGGTTTTCAGTTGCTTCAACATTTTTACTCTCGAAATTTAATCAAGATAATGCATCCAGACCTGGAATAGTATTTCCTTTAACATATAAGATGTCAATTTCACACCCCATGACCTTAATCGCCCATCTTAATATCCTGGCAGATGTGATCTTTGCCAACTATCTTCTATAGCTGAATATTAATTCCAAAGGCGTGTAGTCAGATTTTAATAGAAATTTCCTTCACAGCAAAAAAATTCTATTTCTTTCTATGCTCCACAAAATCGCCAATGCCTCCTTCTCAGTGTTGGAATAATTCGACCCCCCACCTCCGATGTTAGTTTTCTGGATAACTACATTACAGGGTGATCCTCCTACTTGTCGGTATGACTCAGAGAGAAGAAGCAAGTACTTCCAGCACAACTGGAAAAGGCGGTTTGGTTTTAGTTTTTTTTTTTCCTATTGTCTAGAATCAAAAAGATCCCTCAAACTTACGGATATAAAAAGAAGAAGCAACGGTAAAAATGTTCATTTTTCATGTCGTAGGGCAAAACAGAGTGAGGATTATAAATACAAAAATACGAGGGCAGGCTGAAAAATTAATCGGCTGACTGTGTGAAGGGGCGATGCTAGAACTGTGAAATCTTGCATGCATTCATTGCAAATGTTAATAACCGCATTGTTTATTTCTAGATAAACGGACATCTGATTGTTCAAACAAGACTTCAAAAGTAACTAGTAGTAACTTCTATTAGAAATAGACAAAATTTGGCATTGTCTTGTTATCAAATCCCTGAATAAATTGGTTTAGCCACCAAGAACAACTGGTTGCTCTATTAAAGGATGATACCTTAGACTTATCAATAGTACAAAATATCCGGCAGCTGAATTTAAGAGGAGATGGGAAAGTCTTGAAGATGACGCAAGGTCTAGACATCCTACAACTTCCTACCAACGAGTGAAATATTGATACTGTTCACCATATGGTGATGGATGACGGGCGGTTGACTATATATCTATAAATCTATTAACAAATCCCGTGAGGGTTGAGACTATTCTGCACAATGAACTTGAAATAACGAAGGTTTCTGATCTGTGGATTCCACATCTGTCACCTGATCAAAAGCGCACGGGCTGATCATATCACCGGAAAATCTGACATTATTTGAGGCTCATCCAGCTGGTTTCCTTGAACGTTACCTAACCCAAGATAAGTGTTGGGTTCATCACTTTGAGCCAGAGACAATCCCTGCAGTAGAAACACTCCTCCTCACCTGCTCCAAACAAGGCCCAAATCGTTTCATCTGCACGGAAGGTGATGGTCCCAGATATATTTTTTGTGGGTTGGGGGTACAAAAATTATTCCGTTTAATGACTGTCTTCAGAAGCGCGACGCCATTAATGGAGAGTATTATGCCAACTTGCTGAGGCAGTTACCAAAGTTTATCAAGAACAAACGGCCAGGAAAACTGACGAAGGGGATCTTATTTCATCTGGACACACATCTTTGGTTTCAATGGCTTCTGTGCCTGACTGTGGCTTTGAACTTGTTTCTCACCCGCCCTATTCTTCTGATTGTACTATCATATGTTACTTAACATACTCAAATATATTCCTAGTTTCAGTGATCGATTGTTAAACACAGGTAATTTTTCTGGTGGGTATAAAACTCATGCAAAAATTCAAGCAAAAAATTAACTAAGTGAAATCGGCTTATATACGAGTATATCCGATTTGTTTTGTTTTACGGCATATCAATACCTCAATGGGTTATTTAATAGCGACAAGATTTTTATTGCTGGTAATATTTTTATAATTTAACATAATATCATTTTTGGTTTTAAGTCAAATACGGCGCCTTTCTTAAGTATGTTCATCTTTACATCAAGCAACTGATTCGATCCTTTAGTTGTTTTGGTTTGATTTGTTTTACGGCATATCAACACCTCAATGAGTTATTTAATGCCGACAAGATTTTTATTGATGGTAATATTTTTTATAATTTAACATAATATTATTTTTGGTTTTAAGTCAATTACGGCGCCCTTCTTAAGGATGTTCATCTTTACATCAAGAAACTGATTCAATCCTTTAGTTGTTTGGTTTGGTTTCTTTTACAGAATATCAACATCTCAATAGGTTATTTAATGCCGACAAGATTTTCCAAAAATATTTTTTTGGAAATAATTTTTTCTAAAAATATATTGCTGGTAATATTTTTTCCTTCAAAAATGTATTGCTCTTAATAATTTTTTTTCTACAAATGTAATGCTGGTAATATTTTTTTCCTTCAAAAATAATAATAATAGTAATATTTCTAAAAAAACATTATTGCTGGTAATAATTTTTTTACAAAAATGTATTGCTGGCATTAAAAACATTATTTACTTTTTCATAACGTTTTGACCCCAGTTTGGGGTTAACTATTTGCCCATAGCTGGGACCCTAACAGGTGCTACCACCCCGGGCCAGGATGAACCTGGGAACGCCAGCAATTAATAGGTGGTTCTACGCTCCTTAAAAACCTCCTGATCAGAGACCTTGCTGTCAGATGTAGCTTATCGCCTTACCCAGGACGAGGATAAAGTTTATTGTCTTACCCAGGGCGCCTCATTTAGGTGGCGGTTACCCCTCTGCAGAGGTGCATTAGGCGTATTCTGAAGCCTCATCTGGTAGGGCGGAAGTATATCCGGTATCCATTAAAACCTATATTTACACTTTCATGGCGTTTTGACCCTAGTTTGGGATTAAATATTTTCCCATACCTAGGACCCTAGCAGGTGCTACCACCCCGGGTCAGGGTGGATCTGGGAACGCCAGCAATTAATAGGTGGTTCTACGCTCCTCAAAAACCTCCTGATCAGAGACCTTGCTGTTAGATGTAGCTTATCGCCTTACCCAGGACGCGGATAAAGTTTATTGTCTTACCCAGGATGCCTCATTTGGGTAGGGGTTACCCCACTGCAGATGTGCAGTAGGAGTATTCTGAAGCTTCAGCCGGCAGGGCGGAGGTATATACAGTATCCATAGAGACAGAATCAGGTATTTAAAATAGTTGAACATAAAATGTTAGAAATCAAAATATTAGGTTGGTGCAAAAATAATGACGTAATAATGTCGTTTTTTGACGTATTTTTAACGTCAAAAAACGGCATTATTACGTCATTATTTTTGCACCACGCTAATATAAACATTATTCTGACAATAAAATGTAAGTGAAAAAGAAATAGAAAATTATTGAGATAGAAAATTAATGTTGCCATTTCTGGTTTCTTTCTGCAGTAGTTGCCCTCCAAAGCAATAGAACATGGTCTGTCCTGCTATTTTCCCATAGCGAGGGGATAAAAGGATTCATAGCTTTCCCAAGGGTATTAGAACGTAAGTGTATGTAATGGATTCGATTGGAATTCGACCACGGCTCTCCGATTCCTTAATCCGAGCCGCTGTCCATTGCGATATTTATTTCTGTGAAATATACAAAAAAATGTGGCACAAAGCCTAAAAAACGGGATCGGGGAAAAGGAAGGTCTTCATCTGTCTTAATTTTAAACTTAGCTAGCCACAAGCACTGACCCAAGCATTCAAACAATATTCCTAACAAAAAACAACACATTCTTACTAAACTCTCTTACTACATCCACCATAATACCTCATTGTCTCAATGAAAAACCTAAATAGTCCAGTCCCCATATGTACAAATCGTCGTATGATGGGGAGGGATAAACGAAAAATTAAAAAGATCCGCAATGAGTATATGCAATATGAATTCTTTACTCCACCTTTGATTTTCGGTAAACAATATTCAATGTTCAGATAGTGAATAATTGCAAAATTAAATCTTAAGATTACATTTAAAAGCTCTAATGTGACTAAGGAAACATTATCTTCATTTCTTTTTGTATGAGCTTCTGTTTCTACGGCTATTAACAATAAATTATCATTTCTTTTCTCTAAGGAGATAACACAAAAGATATAATGTATATATTTTTCACGCCTATGAACGCCTATATATAAAAACGATGACGTGTTTTTTATATTTCCCCCTAGTGTAATCCCGACCAGTTTTTTCTGATATAAAGACTGAATGAGTCTAGCCAACCTTCGCCTTTTCTCTTCTATACAGCATATCTCTTCAGGATGTGGCTGATCATGACACTGCACAATATCGTACCATTTTTGCCTCTAGCAAAGATTCTAAAATTAAATTGTTTTAACAAGGTTAGTTTGCATTCAAATGTTCTTGAGGAAAAGAAACCGGGTGTCTTTTTATTGGTCTGATGAATCAGCAGTAGGCTCGTTCGCGAGATTCCCTGGTGAAAAACGATATTCTTCCGCCAATATTTTTAAGTGAGAATTTTTCGCTTGGTAGCGAATACAGGGGTATAAAAGATGCTGTGATGCGGGAGTTTCTCTCGCTTTCTACACCCTATCTGTCACCGACGAGTAGTCGGGAAATTTCCCATTTTGTAGGAGAATATAATTAACCAACACGCAACATATGCAACTTTGGTTTATTGATCAGTAGACAGTCTTAAAGATTACGTACTGAAGCTATCGTCACGGCCCACTATGGAACAACGACCGTAGTCACTCAAACATCAATTTGAACCGCATATCTTAGCGTAGAACAAGACCGAAAATATGAGGCACCCAGTGAGGATCGAACTCACTACTCAGTCGTAATTGCTCTAACGAGACAAGCTTGCTAACCATTACACTATGCCGAAATGCCCAATAATCTTCCAGACGTAGCCTAGACGTGGCACAAGGCCGAAAGTATGCGGCACCCAGTGAGGATCGAACTCACTACTTAGTCTTAATTGTTCCAACGAGACAAGCTTGCTAACCATTACACTACGCCGAGGTAACCAATAATTTTCCAGGCGTAGCCTAGATGTGGCACAAGGCCGAAAGTATGCGGCACCCAGTGAGGGTCGAACTCACTACTCAGTCGTAATTGTTCTAAAGAGACAAGTTTGCTAACCATTACAGCCAGATGATTTTTAAACATAGCTTAGATGTGACACAAGGCCGAAAGTATTGGGCACCCAGTGAGGATGGAACTCAGTAATTTTCCAGGCGTAGGTTAGATGTATCAAAAGGCCAAAGATATGGGACATCTAGTGAGAATCGAACTCACTTCTCAGGCGTAATTGTTTTCGCGAGACAAGTTTGGTAACCATTATACCATTCAAGGTGCTCATGGAGTTTTTCTCAGCGTAGCTGGGATATGGCACAAGGACGAAGTTCTGGGGTCCGAAGTTAAGTTCGGTCACTCTTCAGTTGTAATTGATCTAGCGTGATTAGCTTGTTAACCATTACATCACTGTTGAATTACCTGAATTTGATCCACATATGATGTGAGAATTTCACATTTTATTAACCCTTTGAGCTCTGACCACGGCTTTACAGGTGTTAGAGAAAAATGACGTAATGCCCAGCCACCGGTTGAACGGTGGGTAAACACTTGCGTCGTGTTTTGTTATTGGTTGTCTTATTTTGAAGAGCCAATCAGAAAAGCCTTAATATTCTTATGTCATCGAATGTTATACCAACATATCCGCGACGTTTCATTGTCTTTTAAACATGTGTTTTAGATAAAAAAAAATATCGTTTTCATCATGAAGCTAGCAAAATCTCAAACTGTACCGACGAATAAGCAATCAGGGACAAAACGTGCGAGAAAAGGACTCTACACATCGCAGCAAGTAATTGAATTTTGACTCAAGAGCTCAAGCAGAAGGGTTAAAATTGTTCAGAAACGCATGGCTGAAAGGGTTAAGGTAATTATATTTAAAAATGTTCATTTTTCTGCGGTAAATATCTGTCCATGTTCATACAGCATATCACCATTGGGACAACGTAGATTGAAGATAGAACCTTGAGGGGATACCCGCATTAAAGCAAAAAGATCTAGAAGATGGGCCGTTCAAGACCACATTAATTTCTATGTGGCATGTTTAACAATAACAACAATAAAAAAGCAAAAAGCAACAAGAAGTTGAATGCAGTCGACTTAGATTTACACCAAAGCACAACTGACTCCAGAAATTTAAAATTTAACTTTAAAGTTAAGGGTCCTTGCATTTTCAACGTTCACCCATGTTTTCGTTGAGTAACCATATATATATATATATATATATATATATATATATATATATATATATATATATATAATGTCATCAATAAGTTCACCCTGAACAAGGCCCGAAAATCACTCGAGTTACGTTAAGGGGGAGTTTATCTGTATAGGAGGAGAAGATAACAGTCACCCCTAGACTTGAACAGGTTAAGATTGAAGTGATCGTGGAAATATGTTGGGTGTGTGTTCCACAGATTAGCGGTTCGCAGGAAGAAGCTGTTCGAGTTGAACTTACTTCTCACCGATGGATTATAGAGGGAATGTGGGTCCTTTACTACAATATAATTGGCATGGCTGCTTCTAGCCGTGATGGTTAGTACATGGCGGAACCAAGTATGTAGTTCGTCCGAGAACTTTCCGTGGAATTAACGGTATAGCAGTGAGAGACTCGCCACAAAGAGATTGGAGACTGGTGAATAATTCGTCACCCACAAAGGCTCGCAGAAACTTTTGGACTCTATCAAAACTGAACAGTGAGGACTGGGCAGCTAACCCTGAACTGTAACCCCTGCCGAAACCAAATGTCAACCAAGAGAGACAAAATAAGGAGTGGGGCGTTTACCTTTACTAATTCTGCGCATATTTTCGTTTTTGAAATGTTAACATTTGGATAATGTCATCTCTTCACCAAAGCGTGTGGTAATGGTTAATAAGGCTAGGTTGGCTATTATTACTGTGTAGTGTCTTCGATCCTCACTGAGTGCCTCATTCAAAATCTAACATTATTGTTCTTTTACAGTAAGATTCACCCTTTACAAAACCCAAGGACTTCTCGATGTAGAGGGTTACGTTAAGAGGCAATTTATGCGGATAACGGTTAGCCCAAGATTTGAACAGGTTAGGATTGAAGTGATCGGGGAAGTATCCTCTTGGGAGTTGGTTACACAGAGCAGTGGTTTGTGAAAAGAAGCTGTTCGAGTGGAACTTACTTCTCACCGACGGAATACGCGGTGTTTACTCATACCCCCACGAGAATGAGATGTGACACAAGGTCAGATTAATGTGCAGACTCGATCGCCTGCACCAAGGCAGAGTCAAAAATTCCCCTCAGCCGAGGCCACCGTCAGTTGCGCTGGCGTCGGTGCGAGCACCTATCCCTCCCTCTTGTGCAATGGGAGGGCGCGGCCTCGGGCAGCTGTTCGCCAGGACTGTGCACCTCTTCAGTATAATTTTCCTCAGTTGCCCCTCTGTCCTTTGAAGCCCCTCAGCGCACTCTGTCCAAGGACAGAGACTCAACTGAGAGATGATAAATAATGTGAAATCCCTCCAAGGAGGGATTTACGCGCTAAAAAAAACGACGGAATACAGACGGAATGTAGGTGGTTTACAACAATATAAGTGGCATGGACGTCCTAGCCGTGAGAGTTAGGTCTAACGAAACGAAGGAATATAGTTTGTCCGAGTATTTATCCATGGAATTAGCAATAGAGTAACGAGATTCTCTCCATGTCCCGTCTGTGAGAGAGAAGTGCGCCATATAGGATTTTTTTTTTTTTTTGCATTTTGTGATTTAATTAACTATAAATAAATGTTCATAAAAAAATTCAAAAATTAATAAGCGAAGACTTGGAAAAAAATTATAAAAATTTCCAAGGGAGACGGAGACGGTGGGACGTTTATTTTGGCACCGAAGAGTAACGCTCGAATCCCCTAAGATCAAGTGAACAAAACAACGAAACTTTAGAAAGAAAAATAGTTATTTAAGACGAAACGTGCAAGACGAAGACGAAAAATCTAAGAAAGAAAGAAAGAAAGAAAGAAAGAAGTAAAGAAAGAAAGAAAGAAGAAAGGAAAGTAAGAAAGAAAGAAGGAAAGAAAGAAAGAAGGAAAGAAGGAATGAAAGCAAGAAAGAAAGAAGGAAAGAAAGAAAGAAAGAAGGCAGGAAAGAAAGAAAGAAAGAAGGAAAGAAAGAAGGAAAGAATTAAAGAAAGAAAGAAAGAGAGAAGGAAAAAAGAAAGAAAGAAGGAAAGAAAGAAAGAAAGAAAGAAAGAAGTAAAGAAAGAAAGAAAGAAGGAAATAAAGAAAGAAAGAAAAAAGAAAGAAAAAAATGGCGAGTGGAATGGAGTAGGGACATTCGAGGTAAGGGCTCAAAAGAAAGGAACGAATGGTGGGGGGTGTTCTGTGGTCGGGCGAATGCTTAGAAAGAATTAGTGACTGTTTTGTTTAGCGCAATGGTTGCTGTACTTTTCGGAATCAAGGCCTTTCTTGTCTTGGCCCTGATGACGTCACAGTCTGCCGACGATCAAATAGAAGAGCTCAAGCGAGACCATTTCAAAGTGCACACACACCCAAGAACGCACACATTCACGCACGCACGCGCGCGCGCGCACACACACACATAAGCATACAAACAAAAAAAATGCATACTCGCGCATACATATATAAATTGAATTGCGCTATGCTAAACATTTCAGAATATACCATCCATAAGGTGTAAGATTTTTTCTGAACCGTTTCGAAAAGAGGGAGATATACGAAAATTGGTTGATTAATACTTAGCCGCAGAGTTTTCCCCCAGCTTTAAACTATCTATCTATCTATCTATCTCAGTCTGTTCATATCTATCTATCTATCTATCTATCTATCTATCTATCTATCTATCTATCTATCTATCTATCTATCTCAGTCTGTTCATATCTATCTATCTATCTATCTATCTATCTATCTATCTATCTATTTATCTATCTATCTATCTATCTCAGTGTGTTTACATCTATCTATATATCTATCTCAGTGTGCTTACATCTATCTATCTATCTATCTATCTATCTATCTATCTATCTATCTCAGTGTGTTTACATCTATCTATCTATCTATCTATCGATCTATCTTTCTCTGTGTGTTTACATCTATCTATCTATCTATCTATCTCAGTGTGTTTACATCTATCTATCTATATATCTATCTCAGTATGCTTACATCTATCTATCTTTCTCAGTGTGTTTACATCTATCTATCTATCTATCTATCTATCTATCTATCTATCTATCTATCCTTACTGTTAAGTTCACTCAAAGATTTTTTTGTTGTTGTCATAGCAGGATGTGACAACACATCTATGAAATTGAAAAACACTATTGTTCAGGGATCAGCTACTCCTACGGAGTCAGGATGAACTTTTTGTACTGCAAATGATCACATATAGAGTGATAAAGTTGAACAAAACCAGTTTTAAAGAATTTCTGCTGCCTAAATAAAACTTAGAGTTCTACTACAGCATTTATTTTACTCACGCTTCCAACCGTTGGAACTTTCTTTTGTTTCCTTGCTTCCCTGATAACTAAAAAAATAAAAATAAATAAAAATAAATACAAAATCAATTGCCATCTTCTGTCTTCTTGAACGCTTTTCATCTTTTCCTCAATCGTTCCAATTCTCAGTCTTGTCATTCATTTACACTCCCTGTAAACACTCGCGTAGTAGTGGCATCTCTGCCTTGCTTGGGGTGAAATCATTATATATATATATATATATATATATATATATATATATATATATATATATATGTATATATATATTTAGTTTATGCAAAACTAGGTAATCGGTATGGGTAGACCCAAGGAGGATGATATCCAGAGAGCTCAATGTAAATTCAGAGCAAATATGTTTGAATAAAAACAGACGACTTTAAGGTTCCATGTAATAAATTATTTCACCACAGGCCTTTTCATTCTTCATTTCAACCTTTGGAAGTAAAGTCTGATGATCCAGAGCCATTTAAAAGGGCTGTGTTGAAATAATTTATTACATGAAACCTTAATGTGGTCTATTTTTATTCAAACAAATATATATATATATATATATATATATATATATATATATATATATATTAGCCTCTAAGTGTTGACGTCAATGTTCACTATGTCTGATACTGACCATTTTATCCCATATAATACACCTTAAGAGTATATTTCTTCATATATATATATATATATATATATATATATATATATGTGTGTGTGTGTGTGTGTGTGTGTATTTATTTAATTGTTACACGTTATTTATATATATATATATAAACTCACTGGTTGTAATAAACACTATTAACAACATTCATCGAACGGAAAATCTGAGAAATCTCAATGAATATGTGTTCTCCGACAGGAATCGAACCCGTACCCTACACGGATCAATCATATAGCCTGTCGCGCTACATCAGCATTAATACAAATATTTAAATATAAAATGCCCAATGTCATCGTATTTTTTTACCTTTACTATATATATATATATATATATATATATATATATATATATATATATATATATATATATATATATATATATATATATATATATATATATATATATATATGTGTGTGTGTGTGTGTGTGTGTGTGTGTGTGTGTGTGTATTGCGAGGGACATGAAGACAACGATCTCGCCCATTATTTTCCCAGCTGGTAATTTTTGCGATAATAGTTCTCCCCAAATTTCAAAGCAATATTTTCTTTCTAAGAAGGTTGTACGTTAGAGGTCAAATGATTTTTATCGCGGCAGAAAACAAATATTAAATTATTCGCCAGTAACGACGACCGCCCATTTCGTTCACTTAACAGTGAATTTCTTGTTTGAATACGAATAAAAAAACCAAGACCACACAACTTCGGGAACCGCGAACATGTCATATATAAGACATCTTAAAACACAAACGTACACACACATCCACTCGCATATATATATATATATATATATATATACTTGTGTGTGTGTGTGAGCGTCCAAGGATAGAAACCTGGGGAACACCTGCATTAATACAAAATGATCTAGAAGAGTGGCCATTCACGACTACTTTCATTTCGCGATTCGATTAGAAAGACTGAATCAGTAATCATTTTGCCTAAAGAACAACGAAATTTCTTTCTTAAGGACATTCTTCTATATTTTTCCTATATTTTAGACCATTTTTCTTTTCTTAATGAAAATTTAAATATGAAATGCCCAATGTCTTGCTCCTTTCGACTTTTCTTTTTTCATAATAATAAACTATTTAATAGAAATATTAATATATTTTTTTTAAAAAAAGAAGAATTTAAACAACTTTTACGAAATCAGAAATATGTTATTTAGTTCAAGTGCCCTTAGGAGGGCGTCTCTTGAATCAGCTTCAGTACTGAGTGATTGGCTTGATCAAGTGAATGTCTTTCTTGTACTGTCTGCACTTCTGGAATTACCTGTGAGTAATCTCATTGAAAACCTGTCTCAAGACTAAGTCAATATGCGACACAATAATAATAGTAGTAATAATAATAATAATTAGAAGAAGAAGAAGAAGAAGAAGAAGAAGAAGAATAGGAATAATTACCATCTGGGAGACACCCCCACCTTAAAAATTATCGAAAAATTGTCCAAGTACAAAACCTGGAGATCGAGATTAACAGGATGTCAGGAATGAAGACAGAGACTGTACCAATAGTAATCGGAGCTTTGAGCGTCGTGAGAAAATGAATGGACAATTTTACTAACAGTACCCCAGGTAACATTAACATACAAGTTTTCCCCGAAGATCACCCGACTAGAAATACCTCATATACTAAGAAAAGTTCTATCAATTAAATAACAATTCTCCTATAGGGCCTAAGGACCATAGTTTGGAACAGGCTCTCCAGGATAGGAAGCAGGAAACATAACACACAAACAATAGTAATTATGTGGCACATGAAGGAATCAATAATAACAGTTGTAGAGGGATTCCTCGGATTGATTGGAAACGGTTCACATAGACTCACTGAAGGGGTTCCTGGTAGACCATACCGTAAAAAAATACAAATAAAAAACTGTACTCTCAAATACAGGTCAGACAGTACGAAGGACTTTATGTAAAATGTGTGTGATTTTAGTTTTTTAGTTTCTTTGTTTTTTGGGTTTTTTTTACAAAAATGATTAGTGGAAAAAGTCATGAAGAGATTTCTAACACTGCTTGAGACACGGAAAGAAAAGTGTAAAAAACAAGAAACCGAATGAAGCAACAACAACAACAACAACAACAATAATAATAATAATAATAATAATAATAATAATAATAATAATGATAATGATGATGATGATTATGATGACGATTATGATGATAATAACAATAATGATGATAATGATGATAATAATAATAATGATGATGATTATGATGATAATAATAATGATGATAATAATAATGATGATGATAATAATAATGATGATGATAATAATGATAATGATGATAATAATAATGATGATGATAATGATGATAATGATGATGATTGTAATAATGATAATGATGATAATAATATTAACGATAATAATAATAATGATGATTATGATGATAATAATGATGATAATTATGATTATGAGGATAATAATAATGATAATAATAATGATGATGATGATAATGATGATGATTGTAATAATGATAATGGTAATAATAATAATAATAATAATAATAATAATAATAATAATAATAAATTGTGTTATCCCAAAATGTAGA
>OZ010599.1:26597699-26675199 GCA_963932145.1 Acanthosepion lycidas
ATTAATTACATTTGCTGGCCTGAATATCCGAAAAATTTTATAAAATTTAAGTGTCTTTCTATAGGAATCGAACCTGTATCCTACACGGAACTGTCATATAGCCTGAAGTGCTATAGGATTTAGATACAGAGGAAGCATCTGGTTGACAAAGCCAAATCACTGTTTTTAAATAACAAATATCCAATAATCTGACATTGCCAACCAGGCGATTCCTCAGTAGCTAAATGGTATAGCACGTTAGGATACAGGTCCGATTACTATCGGAGGACACTTATTTTCTATGAAATATCAAACCGATGAATGATTTTAATACTGTTTATTATAAACAGAGCATTTACTTAAGTATTTGTATCTATAAAAATAACGTATAATAACGGTGCAAAAATAATGTCGTTTTCTCACATATGTCACTATGTGAGAAAACGATATTATTTTTGCACCAACCCAATATTAATATATATATATATATATTTTTGCACCAACCCAATATTAATACAATATATATATATATATATATATATATATATATATATATATATATATATATATATATATATATATATATATAGGTAACTACACTCGTCTCGGAAAACCTTCGGTTTCATGATTTGCTAATGATCAAATCAATTTCGAAGTAAAAAAAGGTTTTTTTTAAAAAAAAAAAAGAGCTAGGAACATGAACGTCTGTCGAAAATAATCGTACAGCATACAGGTCCAAAGCCCAAAGAAAAAACCCCGATACGAGTAATCAACTAACTAAAAAAAACTGCTCAATACAAAAGTAGAGCAGGCTTAGAGAGCCAGCTTTCCCTGACGATCCGCTTAGGTGAAAACTTGGTAGGTTTGTCTGACTATATATATATATATATATATATATATATATATATATATATATATATATATATATATATATACAAATGTGCCTGAGCGTGCGTCTGCAATATGTATTGGCTAGACGCCCTAGTAGACTGGTATCCTCGAATACGAGTGGCCAGCTATACACACACACACACACACACACACACACACACACACACACATATATATATATATATATATATATATATATATATATATATATATATATATATATGAGATTGTCCAAACGTGTGTCTGTCTTTCTCTGTCAAAAAAGTAAGAAAAACAATCAGTTATGCAAGTCGGAAAGAACTTTCACACGTGGGTAAATATAAAATATGGAACGACATTAAATGAAACGAATCAAGAAATCTCAGTTTGGTACTCGGGGGAAATCGACGCGCAAACAGCAATTTCTCATCCTTTCACCTTGACTCCCAATCCTCCAACACCCACCAACCACCCAAATCCTCCAGCACCCACCAACACTCCACCCCAGCATATTTTGAGAACGATGGCGGCAACATCATACGCTAGAGAGGACCGGTGGATAGGGTAGAGTGCCGATTCTTAAAAATAAATGTATATACAAATCCACACCCCACAATATATATATATATATATATATATATATATATATATATATATATATATGTATATGTGTGTGTGTGTGTATATATATATATATATATATATATAGAGAGAGAGAGAGGGATAGATAGAGAGAGAGAGAGAGAGTCACATGGATAAATTGTCGTCTAAATTACGCAAAAAGAAAAATAACACTGACATTCCATTTTAACAATTATATTTACCCAAATTACACAAAAATATCTTGAAATACTAAAGAATTAACTTATTTCATAAAATCGCCATTGGCTTCAACCATGGCCTCCAGACAACTTTGGAATTTTTTCTAACTTTTGTGGGGCGGTCTCCTTGTTTAAGTTGCGAAATGTCTCCATAATCCTTGCTTTCAATTCATCTTTGGTGTTACAAGGAGTTTTGTTGGTCTCTGGATCAACTCCGTCTCACGCATAATAATCAAGGTGGTTGCAGTAATGGGTGATGTGGTCGCAGAAATTGTCTGAAAGCCATGACTGGTTTCTGCTAATGTGGCTTGTCTGGCATGGCGCAGAGTCTTGTTGCCAGTCTTCCAGCAACCACCCTATTGACACAGGGCAGCACTACCTCCTACAGGCACTTGATGTAGGCCTCCGTGTTGAGTCAGTTATGTGCATGTATGTATATATCTATGTGCGATGAATAATGTTTTGTCTAAATGACGCAAAATTGAAAATAAACTGACATCTCATTTTAACAGTTATACCAAAATTACACAAAAATATCTTGAAATATTAAAAGAGTAAACTTATTTAATAAAATCGCCATTGGCTTCGACCATGGCTTCTAGACGACTTTGGAATCTCTTGCATCTCTTTTGGACGGTCTCCTTATTTAAATTGGTGAATTCTCCCATAATCATTGTCTTCAGCTCATTTTTGGTGTGCCAAGGATTTTTGTTGATTTCTTGCTGAATTGTATCTCACGCATAATAATGAAGAATGTTTCAGTTCAAAGAGTTATGTGACCAGATGTAAGGGATGATGTGGACAGCCATGACTGAGTTCTGCTTGTGGATCATGGTGCAGACTACTGTTGCCAGACATAGAATCTTCCAGCAGCTAATCTCTTGACCCCTCCTCAAGGCACTTGGTGTAGACCTCCGTGTTGAATGAATTACATCATGTTTTTTCTCATAGATGGTGCCCAACTGACCCTACTATACTGTGCAGTCCTCTCTTACTATAATACACAAATAGTTTTTTTTACTTGTCTGATTTTAAGGTACCCCAGGTACCTCAGCCCATGACCTATTCCTTCTATGAAAACTACGTGTGCAAAAATGAAATTAACACAGACGTCTCAGTTTAAGATATATATTTACCAAAATTACAAAAAAATATCTTGAAATACTAAAGAGTAAATTTATTCAATAAAATCGCCATTAGCTTTAACAATGGCCTACTGGTGAATTCGACATCTCCTGTAGCTCTTCTGGCCGGTCTCCTTGTTTAAATTGGGGGAATGCTGCCATAATCCTTGCCTTCAGTTCATCGTTGGTGTTAATAAGGGTTTTGTTGGTCTCTGGCAAAACTGCACCCCACACATAATAATCAAGGATGTTGCAATCTGGGGAGTTAGTTGGCCTGATGTAAGGGCTGAGAGTGTCGCAGAAATTGACTAACAGCCATGACTGGGTCTCCTGCTTGTGTGGAACGGTAAATAGTCCTGTTGCCAGATATAGTGATGACCAAGGGCAGCACTACCTACTCAAGGCACTTGATGTAAGCATCTGTGTTGAGTGTGAGGCCCTCACCAACAAATTCGGGAGTTGTTATCTTATTTTTTTCCGAACTGCCGTCCCTTCGTAATAACCATTAGACTCATCCCATTCATTCTGAATCCTCTAACTAAACAAAAGTTGAGCATGCAATAGGATTTACGCATGAAAAGGAAGAAAATATTAGTTTTCCTAGATATTATGCTACACCTTGTTGACAGCAACCTAAACCTTAGCGTCCACCTAATAAAGTTCTATTCCCATCATAAATATTATTATTATTATTAGAATACGGTGTGCGATGGATAAATTTTCGTCTAAATTACGCAAACATGAAAATAGCACTGACGTCTCATTTTAACAGATAAGCCGGGTGCGATGGGTAAATTGTCGTCTAAATGACGCCGAAATGAAAATAATGCTGACATCTCATTTTAACAGATATACAGGGTGCGATGAGTAAATTGTCGTCTAAATGACGCCAAAATGAAAAATAACACTGACTTCTCTTTTTAACAGATATATTTACCAAAAATACACAAAAAATATCTTGAAATACTAAAGAATAAATGTATTCAATAAAATTGCCATGCTTCACCCACGACCTCCAGACGACTTGGGAATCTCCTGCAACTCTTCTGGACGGTGTCCATTTTTTTTAAAATGGTGAATGCTAACATAAACCTTGCCTTTGGTTCATCTTTGGACTTACAAGGAATTTTGTTTGTCGCCCGCTCAGCTGTGCTCCACACATATTTACACAAGGGGTTGCAATCTAGCATTTTAGCTGGTCAGATATAAGGGGTGAGTGCTCGCAGAAATTATCTGACAGCCATGACTGGGTTCGCCTGCTTGTATGGCATGATGCAAAGTCCTGTTGCTAGACATGGGCTCTTCCAGTAGCCACTCTCTTTATCCAGGGCACACTAACTCCTCAAGGCATTTGATGTAGGTCTCCGTCTTGAGTCTGAGTCTCCCACTAACAAATTCGAAAGTGTTTTTCTCATGAGAACGATCAGAGTGAGTTTTCCGACCTGCTGTATCTTCGTAATCACCATTAGACTCATCGAACTCTTTCCGAATCCTCTGCACTATCCGTAGATTGACTCCTAAACACCCAGAAATGTTCGTACTGGAGCTTCCGGCGCAAATAGTACGGCATATCGTCTGACTGAGTGAATTATATCTTTGTGTTCTTTTTCTCACAGACGGTGCCCTACTGACGCTACTATACTGTGCAGTCGACAAAATCAAAAACAAACACTGCGTCAAATTAAAAATATAAAATTTACTCATCGCTCCTTGTTTATATATACATAAGCTAATTCTATAAACAACAGCTATCTGCAAAGCTCTTCAGTAAAACGAATAGAGCACTCTGGCTGATTGGCATTTATTGACATTCGTAAAAGCAATACGCTAGATTTATTTGTTTTACCCTGCCGAGTGAATGTAGCTCAGTGGTAGAAGCTCTGACTGCCACCAAATCAGGTTTCGATCCTGGCTTGAGGCATTGCGATGTCTAGTTACACTGAAGAGCTGTGATATGGCGAAACAGTACTGTCTGCGAATGACAGACACACACACACACACACACACACACACACGCATATATATATATATATATATATATATATATATATAGTCCAGTAGAAGGAGTATGTTTGTCCAAAAACATAGTATACGAAGCTACGATTTTCCCCAAAGAAAATATTGAACATAAGAAGATCTACATAGGAATTTCGGCGGGAAGTTGGAAACAACGATTTTACAACCATCGCCAATCCTTTTATAATGAATCAAAAAAACACCAAACTGCACTTTCAAAGGGAGTTATTGGAAAACAAATTAACCCCACAAATAGAATGGAAAATCGTCTCAAGAGCCAAAACTCCGATTAATTTCAGAGACCAATGCAATTTGTGCATTATGGAAAAAATACTAATTATAAAACATAAGGATCCAGACATACTATTGAACAGACATAATGAGTTGATTTGTAAATGTAGGCATAAAATCACCTCATTTTAACAAAGTTTGTGTAGATATATAAATAGAAAATATAAATTGTTTTAAATGAATATATGAAAATACTGACACTGTGCTCTTTGATAAATGTATTGTGGAACTTAAAATTTTTTTTATATGTGAACTTATTTAGATATATATATATGAACATTATAGATAAGGGTAACTATGTATTTATATTGTGGACACATATGTATGGTAGTATGGATATATATGTATAAATAGATATACACATGTGTGAGTATAAATATACTAATATGAAGCATGTTTGAATACTGAATATTTTTTTATTTTTTTTTTTAACGTGTATGCTGCATGGGTGTGGATGTATATGTATAAATGTTTTTATGTTTGTTTTGTATTTATATGTATATTATATGTGTATGTACGAGTATATGTGTGTGTACATGTACCTAAACATGTGTGTTTTTATGGATTTAACTACTTGTAATCTATATATGTATATAGACGTAATTACCTTAGAATTTATATTTGGTAAATGTTCATATGTATATGTATATGTATGTGTATATATATATATATGTATATATGTATTCTTTTTATATCTTTTTTTGTATGTAGGGTTTTGTGCTTATATATGAATGTATATGTATTTAAGGGTGTGTATGTGTATATGAGTATGTCTCTATATATATGTATATATATACGGATGATTAAATGGTTAGATTAATTTTTTGATATATAGATTTGTATATGGATATATGAATTGTATATGTATGTATATGTGTATATATATATATGTGGATGTATATATGTGTGTGTGTATGTATATATAATTATATATATATATATATGTGTGTGTGTGTATGTATATGTGTGCGTACGTGCATGAATTGATTTTAAATGAAATATTGGGTCTTTCTAATGACATTTTAAATTTATTTTCTTAATTTGTAATGTCCTTTTGTAATATTCTATAGTTTAAATTTTGTTTTCTTCTGAAGGGAGTTTTATTTCTAAATTGATAATTTAAATTTAAATATACCATTCTTTGACTATTAATAATAGTAATAATATTAGCTAAATTCCTTTAAGATGAAACACTTCCGAAATCACATTGATAAAATTAAATTTTAACTGTGGAATTTAACCAAAATCTATATATATTTCAAATATTAAAATATAGATAAAGATTGTAAAATGTATATATAGTTTATGTACGAGGATAAATGAATTTTTGTGTAAATTATCTCAAGTGTTTCTATGCGTTTTTTTTTTTTTTTTTTTTTTTGGACTTGTTAATGATCGTATGTATGTAGGGATTCACATGAATACATTTGTGAGACATATATGAATAAATGAAAATTAATATTACCCTCAAATTCTATTAAATAATGAAACCTAATCTTTAATTTAGTTTACCAATATAATAAATAAATTACATTCATAAATTAATTTTAAATATTAAAATAGATGTTATTGTTATTTTTTTTTTTATATTGTGGAAATACAATTAGTCGGGTGAATAAACTATTAAAATTTTAAATATTTCTTTATGTCCTAGATAAATATGTTTATTACAATAATAGTTATATTTAGTCCTGAAACTATTTACTTAAAAAATTAAAGATTTAAGTTAATAAAAAATTTTTTTTCAGACATCGAATTTTCTATCAAACATTGTAAACTATCTTTTACATAATTTTGTTAAAACAAAATTATAACAACACCATCTCTCTTTCCCCCTCCCCCTATCTCTCTCTTTACCATAAGACTCACTTGTATTCATTTTCTACAATTCATTTCCGTTTTATTAACCATCTAAAGAGGTCAAGGTTCTGTCACTCCTCCTACTCCAATATAAAACATACTTAAGAGAGATATAAAATTAACCCCTCCCTATACTTTATATTGTCTGTTTAACTACCACTCTCAACCCCCTCTATTAAATTACAAAAATTACACTACCCACCAATTTTTAATCCCATTTTTCCTCTCAATTCGTTGTTGGAAGTTTTACCTGATGATCCTGAATCCTTAAAAAAGGATTTAGGTGAAATAAATTATCGTAATGGTACCTTAAAGTGGTTTGTTTTTTCATTACATATTAGCTCTGTCCTAACATTGAGCTCTCAGGATTTCATCCTCTTTGGATTTACCAATTCGGTTTACCAAGTTCCTTATAACTTAACTATATATATATATATATATATATATATATATATATATATATATATATATATATATATATATATGCATGTATGTTACGAGCTGGTTGGAATAACGTTATTGTGGAAATTAAGATTTCTTTTGGACATTTACATTAGTATTTCGATTTATTTAGTCTACGGTGTTTGATTGTTCTAATTCCACGTGCCATGTCTTTTCTGGATATCCTAGTTTCAGTTAATTCCCTTTAAATAACTAAGCTCTCTAAGTTTTTATTCACCTTTGCTGTGGCCAGTTATTGAATTCACAACTTTATTCAATTCGCGTTTGGATTACCTCAATCAACGCTTTTATCCTAGCCCATTTGTCCTTGGGGACATCAATGGGTGAAGTTTCGGAGCTTATAAACTTAATGTCTCAGAAAACATTTTTTTTTACCGGAGCTTATATTACAATTTTTTAAATTCTTATTGTTTTTTCTTTGGCTGTCCCATATTGTATTCATGTATATACTTAGTATGATTAGGATATTTTTGTGGAGTAATGTATGTGTTGATTCCTTAAGGCTTTCCAGTAAGGTTCTTTGTCCATTATTTCTTCCCATAGAAGTCGGTGATCTCCCTTTTCCCTCCATATAAGGGCAACCAAGCTTGATTTTTCTGTTTCTCCTCGTATTACGACACTACGCTGATCCTGTAAGCCTGTTTTTCCTTTATATTTCTCGTCACACCTGCATGGGATGGTCTACACGCAGTTTTTAATAATGTTCTATGGGAGATCTTACCCGGAAGATGTGGCTGCGTAGTGTTAAGCCACTTCTGAGGAACATCCTGAAGTAAAATAAACCGCAGATTTTTTGTATTTTTTTCCGATAATCCCTTCACATTAAACGCTCCATCCCCGATTTTGAGCGATTATTCCCCTATAAATATAAAATATGTCAGCAATAAATGTTTCGAATAAACAGCGTGTTCGGAAAGTTACTGTTTCCTTTTCTAGTCTTATATTTTTATATTTCAGGTTTCACCGCAGGAAATCAAATTTATTTGTTGAAAATTACCATTGGTGTTTACTAAGAGGTCACTTTAGTTTTCGGGCGGTGAGCAAATCACCTCTCTGCAGAAGCTAGTTAAAAGTGAGCACGGAGTACGGCTTTTATATATATATATATATATATATATATATATATATATATATATATATGCAATACTGTTCGATAAAACGAATCGAGTTCTCTCAGTCACTACACATAAATTAACCTTCATCCCTGCCTTTCGCCAACGGCTTAGTGGTAGATTCTCCAACTGACGCCAATTCAGACGGGTTTTGATTCTAGCTAGAGACAACCGGATATCTAGCCACACTGCTGAGCTGTGTTACAGCGAAACAGTCTGTCTGTGGATAACAATATATATATATATATATATATATATATATATATATATATATATAACGCCCGAGGACGTACAATCAAAGCATTGAAATATGAAAACTTTTGTATAGCGTTTTAAAATGTTTTTATTATAATATCTTATAATAATAATAATAATAATAATAATAATAATAATAATAATAATAATAATACATACATACATACATATATATATATATATATATATATATATGGAGGGATTGTATATGAAATACATGTTGATATTCTTAACATGTATTTCCTACTATCCCTATATATATATATATATATATGTATATGTATGTATATATATATATATATATATATATATATATATATATATATATATATATATATATATATATATATATACCTTACAGTTGGAATTACGGTACCTTTAGTAAATAACCATTTTCACCTACGAGTTTTAATTTTAAAATTAGCAGGATTTTTCAAACTGTATTTGGTATTGATTTGTAGTGTACCCGACTGTACACTACAAAGGGATACCAGAAACACTTTGAAAAATCCTGTTAATTTTAAAATTAAAATTCGTAGGTGAAAACGGTTATTTATTAAAGGTACCATAATTCCGATATTAAATTTGCTCTGTTTATGAAAGTAAACATTGAGCGCTCATTTATGAATCAGTTTTAACATATTTCAAATTCTATGCTGTGTTAATAGGACTCACCTGGATTATACCAACGGATTACTACCTACCTATATATATATATATATATATATATATATATATATATATATATATATATGTTGATAATCAGTTACACTCATGAATGCGTTCTTTCTACCAAACTTGCCTGATCGCTATATCCACACTTCCTATTCCTTTAAACGCCCCATCCCCGAATTTGAGCACTGTTCCCCTATAAATACAAAATATGTCAGTTATAAATATTTTGAATAAACAGGGTGTTCACTAAGGTACTGTACTCTTTTCTAATCATATATTTTTATATCTCAAATTTCACCCCAATGTGAAGAAGAACGTGTATTTCTTGTCGAACACTTATTTCAAGAAAATGGTAAATTCACACATTTGGTGAGACAGCGTTTTGCTGCTTAATTTTTAGAGACACTTATTCCACATAGCAATGCAGTTCCTAACGTTCTTCTATATCTATATAATTCTGTGAATTTTGTTAGTCCATCCATCACACCCTCTAATATAGCCATACATTGATCAATCGAAACCAAAATTTCGAGGAAAGTGCAAACAGTTACCGGGTGCAGTTGGTTTTACTGAGGTGTGAAAAAACTGCGAAGTTGTATGTTGCATGCTCAAGAGTAAGAAATCCTGAGAATTTATTCTTCGCTGTTTAAAAGGAAAAAAATATTATTCTTAAAGTATATTTTTACCATGAAGTTTTATAAAATTAAAATAAAGTAATTATGAAACCGCAAAGTAGGTTTTTTTGTCAAACTATTTTTCCAAACAAATCAGTTTATTCAAATTTCATCGATTGTTTTGAGAAATTGAACGAAACGTAGAGTTTGTAAATCTCGACAAACTATGTTAGCGATAACTTCAACAATATTAAATACTGTGAGGATTTCCAAGCGCGTCAGTTTATTGCAAAAAAAAAAAAATTAGCTTGTTTAAAAAGAAAAGAAAAAAGAAAAAGAACTGATCCTTTCAACGGCAATAATGGAATAGTTATTCCATTCAGCATTGATGTTTTGAAATAAAGGAGAGAGAACAATAAAAGAACTTAATATTAAAAAAACAGAAGATAACAATTAAAATTGCGTTTAAATTTTTGAAGATCTATGTTACATCTAGCCATTTGAAGTTTAAAATGATTTTTTATTCTTTTTCTCCAGTAGATTAGGGTTCTTTGAAGTAAGTGTAAGACTAATTACTTAGTTTAAACGTAACCAAGTCACATGTACACAATAAATGAATAAATAAGGAATACGGGAGAAAAATGTTCATCCTAAATAGTTAAAGCTTGGGACGTGAATTTATAACTATTTTTAATTAAATCAATTGAACTTTGAATGAATATTACGAGTTTTCATCAGATTTGGAGAGTCGTATTTACATTGGTGAATCAGAGATTAAATTTGGAAAACGAATGATTCAATCCGATCTTTAAAAGGAAGAAAAAAATATTATTTTTTTTGAATATTCAAAATAATGATCTGAAGAGTATGTCTGTCATTCTGTTTATTTCAGCCGAAGAAGATTTGTCTCTGGGTATTAAAACTCGAAATGCCTTTGAGAGGAAATTTATTTGGGAAATGGCTCAACCAAATGTACAATTTTAAGAGAGATAAGAATTCTTTTGATTTTTTTTCAAATTTTCTGATGATATAAACTTCATGTAAGGCACAGATTAATGAGACAGAAAAAATAAATAAAACCCAAAAAACAAACATTCTTTAAGATTCAAAGGATACCTTTAACTGGGGAACTCTTTGATGCAAGGAATCTTTTATTTTGTCAAGCAGTTTGAAATAAGAATTTCTTTCTGAATCAATCGGAGTAAGGAGACAAAAACGTTTAAGCATCAGACAGTTTAAGATACGAAAAGACCAAATAGTTTAATTCAAGACTTCCTTTGAGTGTCAAATACTTTGAGATACGAAAAGACAAAATAGATAAATTCAAGATTTCCTTTGAGTGTCAAATACTTTGAGATACGAAAAGACCAAATAGTTTGATTAAAGATTTCCTTTGAGTGTCAAATAATTTGAGATACGAAAAGACCAAATAGTTTGATTCAAGATTTCCTTTGAGTGTCAAATAGTTTGAGATACGAAAAGACCAAATAGTTTGATTCAAGATTTCATTTGAGTGTCAAATAATTTGAGATGCGAAAAGATCAAATAGTTTGATTCAAGATTTCCTTTGAGTGGCAAATAGTCTGAGATACGAAAAGACCAAATAGTTTGATTCAAAATTTCCTTTGAGTGTCAAATAATAAGAATGATCTGAAGAGAATGTCTGTCTTTCTGTTTATTTGAGCCGAAAAAGATTTGTCTTGGGGTATTAAACCTCGAAATGCCTTTGAGAGGTAATTTATTTGGGTAACGGCTCAACCAAATGTACAATTTTAAGAAAGACAGGAGTACTTTTGATTTTTTTTTTTAAATTTTCTGACGATATAAAACGTCATGTAAGGCACAGATTAATGAGAAAAAAATCAAAAAGACACACACAAAAAAAAAAAAAACTAAATACTGTGAGGATTTCAACACGCGTCTGCCTGTTGTAAAAAAAAATTCTAGTATTGATAAATTTCGGGAAAAAGGATCGGTGGACGATGCCAAACGTGGAAGGCCAGCAAAGCTAACACTGGAGAAATTCGGGAGGAATTATTTCTGAGAGTATGCAATAGAGTTCAAGAAAATAATTACGAAAGTTAGTGCAGCAGCAAGATATTGGTCTTGGAATTGCTAATAAGGCAGTCAGGCAAAAATTAAAACCTTTTCCATACAAAATAATGGCGGCAAAGAACTGAAAGCAACTGATCTCTAAAGGCGACTGTCCTATTGCAGATGGTTTAACAGATTTTTATCGAAGAGAACATTGATGTCACATTTTTACCGACGAAGCATGCTTCCATTTCTCGGGTTTCGTTAATTCCCAAAACACAAGATTGTGGTCTACCAATAATCCTCATATTTTATGAGAAACACCTTGAAATGATCTCAAGGTTGGATTGGTGTGCTTTGGTTTGGTTTGGTTTGTTTTACGGCATATCAACCTCATTAGGTTATTTAATGCCGACAAGATTTTTATAGCTGGTAATATTTTTATAATTTAACATATTATTTTTTATCTTAAGTCAACTATGGCACCTTTTTTAAGGATGTTCATCTTTACATCAAGTAACTAATTCGATCCTTTAGTTGTTTGGTTTGATTTGGTTTTTCTTACGGCATATCAACATCTCAATTGGTTATTTAATCCCGAAAAGATTTTTATTGCTGTTAATATTTTTATAATTTAACATATTTTTAATTTTAAGTCGACTATGGCGCCTTTTTTTAAGGATGTTCATCTTTACATCAAGTAACTAATTCGATCCTTTAGTTGTTTGGTTTGATTTGTTTTTTCTTACGGCATATCAACATCTCAATTGGTTATTTAATCCCGACAAGATTTTTATTGCTGGTAATATTTTTATAATTTAACATATTTTTAATTTTAAATCGACTATGGCGCCTTTTTTAAGGATGTTCATCTTTACATCAAGTAACTAATTCGATCCTTTAGTTGTTTGGTTTGATTTGGTTTTTCTTACGGCATATCAACATCTCAATTGGTTATTTAATCCCGAAAAGATTTTTATTGCTGGTAATATTTTTATAATTTAACATATTTTTAATTTTAAGTCGACTATGGCGCCTTTTTTTAAGGATGTTCATCTTTACATCAAGTAACTAATTCGATCCTTTAGTTGTTTGGTTTGATTTGGTTTTTCTTACGGCATATCAACATCTCAATTGGTTATTTAATCCCGACAAGATTTTTATTGCTGTTAATATTTTTATAATTTAACATAATATTATTTTTGGTTGAAAGTCAAAATATTTACTCCAAAGCGTACGGAAATTGTAACGCTTCAGAGACACACTGGCAACCTTTACAAGTGAGCGAATTAAAGTAATATAGACTAGCCTAGAAACTCACCTGATTTAAATCCAATCGAAAATCTGTTGTTAATCTGCAAGAAACGGCTTCGTGGAATGGACATATGAAGTACAAACATGTGCACTGGGGCATGTTTCATTGGAAAAATATGAAAAAGTAAATAATAACGGAATTATTTGTTTTGTTCCAATTAATTTGCAGAAGGGAGTACAGTTTGGAGAGAAATTAATTTTATTTACATTCTCATTTGCATCAGATTTTATCATACCCCGGCACATATTGTCTCGACTGTTGATTAGTTGTCCTTTTGCCATTGTCTGCGATGGCCGTTACTCCAAGGAAGCGTACAGAAATTGTAACGCTGCACGAACACACTGGCAAGCCTTGCCAGTGAGCAAAGCAAAGTACAATAGATTGACCCGAGTACTTAAATCCATTCAATCTGCAAGCAACGACTTCGTAGAATGGACATACGAAATGCTAACATGTGCACTGGGTCATAATTCATTAGGGAAATACGAAAAAAAGCTAAATAATAAAGGAATTATTCGTTTTGTTTCAATTAATTTGCCCAACGGTGGAGAATAAATTATTAGTTTTATCATCAATATTATTATTTTTGTTGTATTTTTATCTCTAATTTTTTTTCATCACCCTACTGTATTTCTCTCTCTCTATATATATTAATTAATTTAATTTAAATCTCTTTCATTTTATTTTACTTTAATAAATAAATAAACCACATTCTTTTTGAGAGGCTTAGTTCCTAAAAGCCGGTACAGATAACTACGATCATGGCCCTCCACATCTTCCTCTATAATTAATTTGCACAAGGGTGTACTCTTGTGTTCTGATGACACCGGGTTATCGGTGAAATTGGCGAAATATAATTCTTTCGGCAAACATGAACCTTCGTAAATTGAAAAAGTGTAATAAACTGACTTTCGCATATATATATGGCGAGAAAGAGAGCGGTCTAAAGCACACAAGAGGGATGCAGGTTAGAACCCTGCAGCAGGACACATTTCACTTTAAAAAATGAAAAAAAAAAAAACGTCTATTTAAAATACGGGTGTCGACTAGAAATAATGTTTGATGTAATATATATATATATATATATATATATATATATATATATATATATATATATATATATGTAAAAGTGAACATAGAAGTCAACACTTAGAGGCAACAGTCTGTTTCATGCTATATGCAATCGTCAGGCCTGACGATTGCATATAGCATTATTTTATATTTACACACGCTCTATCTCTGATATTGAGCACTTTATTCCATAAATATAGCACACCTTAAGACTATATTTCTTTATATATATATATATATATATATATATATATATATATATAGTTTATGAAAAACTTGTTAATCCGTATGGGTAAACATAAGGAGGATAAAATCCAGAGAGCTCAATGTAAATCCAGAGCAAATAATTTAAATAAAAACAGACCACTTTAAGGTTCCATGTAATAAATTATTTCACCACAGCCCTTTTAAAAGGACTGCGGAACATCAGACTTTACTTCCAAAGGTTGAAACGAAAAATGAAAAGAAATTTATACATTTTTGACGTGCCGTATTAAGCATATGTAACTTAACGAAATGAGGAAGTGAGTGGGGGAGAGAGAAGACATGAGTGAGTTAGATGTAATTTATATATATATATATATATATATATATATATATATATGATAAATCAGACTAAGTGAAAAACTTTTTTTATAGACTATGCGTTTTGCCTTTGTTAGATAGGCTTCTTCAGTTCAGAATGAAAGAAATATGTCTGTGTTTCGCGTGTTAATATTACATCGTTAATAACGTTTTTTCTTTAGACTGGCGTCTTTTTCATATATACTACTCGACTCTCCCGTCGAATTCGACGTATGAGGATCAAGTAGATCAGTTCCTAGGAAACCGACAGCCCGACAACAGCACATGAGATTTGATTATAGTGGGGAAGGTTTCGTGCAGGACCATCCATGCTTTTTGAAGGGCCGAATTCAGAGACCTGGTGCACTACGTGCCACAAGGTCCCCAATCGACCCGACGCGGGTTTTGAATTCAGAGTTCTCCTTCTCCTAGATCAATTGCTATCAAAGGCTATATAACCCAGTCTGCCCTGCTATTTACCCATAGCTGGAGGGAGAAGTCGCCAGTCACAAGTCTATCTAAAAAAAAGATGAAACAAGTTGGTGAGAATGGAGAAAAGAGCATATGTCAACTCGGGATTTGAGGTTGTTTTCTGACAATTCATGAGGCACCCATTTTCCAAGTTTAGGAACTTTTCAAAGTTGTTGAAGATGACGATGAACAGTTGTATGGTTTGAACTGAGAACCACTGTCAATTCCTCAACTGATAAAGCAGGATTTTCTTCAAGGGCTGCTTCAAGAAGATTTTCATCAAACTCAACTGGACGTCTGTTTCGATCTTCATCTTCAAGGGTGAAATTTCCACCTCTGAATTTTGCAAGTTCTTTCATTCACACATTCCTCTCCATAAACTGAGTGAATGTTTCTAGCCGCTTCGGCTGCTGAGTTTCCTTCCTTGAAATCATAAAGAATTATGTGCCTCAAATGATTCTTGGGTACTTCCATGTTAGCAGGGTTTTAATCAAACAAAATTTAATTTTATTGTTCTCTGAAATAAAATTTGATCAGTTTAAATGCATCTAAACATAAAAATAATGTTCATCTCCATTAGACATTATAAATACTCTTTAAATTTCGTTCATTTTAACTAAAATTTAAAATTCGGACAGAACTTATGGGATGACCTGATATATATATGATGGTAATGGATTAAATCCGACATATTTCTAATTTGTTGGGATGATCTGATATATATATATATATATATATATATATATATTCATATATTTGTTGGGATGATCTGATATATATATATATATATATATATATGTGTGTGTGTGTGTGTATATATATATATATATATATATATATATATATATATATATATATGATGGCAATAGATTAAATCCGACATATTTACAATTTATTTGTTTAAATGTTTTTTTTTTAATGGATACTCATATTTGAGTAGATGCTCTGTTAATTATTTATTTATTAATCAATATATTTATTTATTTATTTACATCTACCGGCTTGAATACTTGAGAAATCTTGTCAGAAAAATATGCACCCTCCGGCAGGATTCGAACCTTTGTCCCCTTAGGAAAACAGTCATTAAATTTGATGTTCCTTAGAGCACTCAGACACGTAAGACCTCCTGATCAAACAGAACCCGTATAGACCTTTTGAACCCACATCTTCCCGGATCTCGAAATATACATATCTGCTCTGTTTTGTATCCTAACTTAATGGCAAATTGTTAAGAAATGGATTAAATCTATTTATATATATATTTCTAATTTATTTGTTTAAACGTTATTTTAAGTGAATACTCATATCTGAGAAGATGATTTATTTATCAAACAGTAGATTTATTTATTTATATCTACTGGCCTGAATATTCGTGAATCGAACCTGCGTCACCTAAGGGAAAACCATCATTAGATCTAACCTCCCTTATTACCTCCCAAAAGGCGCATATTTTTTCTAAAAAAGATTTCTCGAATATTCAGGCTGGTAGACGTAAATAAATATAGTGTTTAATAAATATGACGGATACCACTATCTCCTTCCGATATAAAACCCGGTAAGTTTTGGTATGATCATTTCAAGTTATTTTTGTTGTGAAAAACATTTAAATGTGTCGATTCGCAGTCTGTTACAGTAATGGTTAATCCTCTTGGGTATGCGATATCTATAGCCCTGTGTCAAACTGAGCTAAATTAAAAAAAAAAAAAAAAAAAAAATATCAGAATCAAAATAACAGAACTACTACTACTACTACTACTATGACAACAGCTCCTCCTGATTATATAGCTGATATTACTAATACTATTCCTACCATTTGGAGTGGGAACCAGGGCTGAGAATTAAATGCGCTCGCTTTGCCGTATAAACATGATTAAAATGTATCCGTGTTTGTGTAAAACGATCTTAGTGATTAAGGAAAAACATATGCGTTTCCCATTAGGCAGGCCTGTTTAGGTCCTGTCGTCAGAAATATCAAAATGACGAGCGTATTTGTGTAAAAGCGAGGCGAACGAAGATCCTACTTTAAGGTCTGCTCTCTATACAAACATGGACGCAGAGGGCCGTGGGTAACGGACGAGGGTAATCATTTGAATGGGGGTCTCTGTCCCTTCGTTTTGTGCTGGGTTTCTCTCTGAAGTCGGTTTCCAAAAATGATTAAGAGAAAGAAAAGCAGAGAATATATATATATATATATATATATATGTGTGTGTGTGTGTGTGTGTGTGTGTGTGTTTGTGTCTGTGTGTGTATGTATATTTATATATATATATATATATATATTTATATACATACACACACATATATGTGTGTATACATATATATATATATATATGTGTGTGTGTGTGTGTGTGTGTGTGTATGTATGCATGTTTCGTTAAATATGAGGAACAAGGAACACTTTGTGAGATTTTTTAAAATTTTTCTTGTTTTTAAAGTGTTTGTACCATTTTAGGTCTGTTTCTTATTGTGAGAAATTATGCACGGTGTTGCTGTTCCTGGATGTTTTTCGGTGATAGTTTAACCATTTCAAGGTAGTCATTTTCAGTGGTAAGGCAGGTTAATAATATTTTTTTGTATTTTCAAAGATTATTTTTAACTTATTCCTTTTATATTACTTAAAATATCAATTATCAAAGAGTTAGCTTTTGCGAGAAAATGCGTGGCCGAACATTTGGCCGACAGACATTTGGCCGACAGACATTTGGACGGGCGGACATTTGGCCAAGAGACATTTGGTTGACGGACATTTGACCAAGACACATTTGGACGGGCGGACATTTGGCCGACAGAGATTTGGCCGAGAGATATTTGAACAAACGGACATTTGACCGACAGTCATTTGGAAGGACGGACATTTGGCCGACAGACATTTGGCGACAGACATTTGAAAGGACAGACATTTGGAAGGACGGACATTTGGCGACAGACATTTGGCGACAGACATTTGAAAGGACAGACATTTGGCCGACAGACATTTGGCCGACGGACATTTTACCAAGAGACATTTGGACGAGCGGACATTCGGCGGGTAGACATTTGGCCGAGAGACATTTGGACGAACGGACATTTGGCCAACGGACATTTGGCCGACGGACATTTGACCGAGAGACATTTGGACGGACGGACATTTCGCTGACGGACATTTGGATAAGAGACATTTGGCCGATGGACATTTCATCGAAAAAGTACAAATAAAGGTAGTAACAAGCAATACCATAAGTATTTTAATTACCATTATTATAAGTTAGAATAGGACTAATAATTACCACTGAATTCCAAGTGATTAAATTACTAAATCAAAATTTATTTCAGTATTTCTTTACTGAAATTAGTATTTTAAAACAATATTTGAGTGTATTTGGGTAAAAAGTAGCATATAATTATTGAAATTAGTATTTAACAGTAAGATAAAAGCTAGTTCATTCCTTTAAGATAATGATCATTAAATGCGAAATTGAAAGATCTTTCATATCTTAAAAGCTTAGCATTTTTACGGTAATAAAAATGTGCTTTTTCTCAAAATATCATCTTACAGTAATATTTGAAGTAAAATATAATATATACAGAATAGATTTTTTAAAAAGCCTGTAACGCCCCCCCACCAATAACTCCGCAAAATTATAAATTAATGCAGTAAATGAATATAAATATATATAGTACATTACAATAAAGAGTGTGACATATACGGATGCATGTCACTACATTTTCGGCTAAATGTCCATTCGGTTAAATATCCATTCGGCCAAATGTTTGAGTACCGAGAAAATGATTATCCAATAAAGGAGATTCTTTCTTTTAATGTGCCGTGTCCCTTCAGGGCGTAGGCGATCATAGCCCTCCACTTACCTCTATCCCTTGTAGCGCTCAATAAGTTTCGTTCCTCTGTCAGATTTCCCAAACCACGTTCTGTCATCCACTTGCTTAAGCCCTCCAGTTATGTCATGCGTTGCTTTCCTTTGTCTCTCTTTCCTTCTATTCGACTTGTGAGTATCAGATTCTCCAGGCTCACCTTTCTCATTACGTGTCCCAGAAATTTCAGCTGCCTCTTCCTGATGTTAAGTATAAGCTTTCTCCTTGTTTGCATCCTCTATCCGATAGAGACTCAGCGAAATCGCTCATCACCAAGTAGAAGAAAACAGAACCCAAGACGAAAATTTGAAAAAAAATACTTATTAATATCAAGAAAATACTATAAATTTTGGAAAAGTGATTAAAAATTATTCTTCTATTTTATGTCCCGTGTGTCCTCAGGATGTCGGTGATCATGGCTCTCCAAAACTTTATGTCCTTTGTAGGTCTTAACAAATTTCTTGTTATCTCGCCTAAACCCGGTCTCGCCATCCATTTACACAAGCTTGTCCTTCTTCATCTATCTACTGTCTCACTTCAGGAAGTTGGCGATGATGACTCTCTTCCATTTTTTGTCCTTTTCTTGCAGCATACCTACGGACAATAATGGACATGTCCCCAGTCCCATAAATACAGTAGAATACTGTACGTGGTTTAGAGTTGGAGATTCATCTCCAGCTGTGCTGGTTAAACACTCTGCCTTTGGGTAGAGAGGATCCCCAAACGAGGCTATGTCGAAAAGCATAGTATCGTCTCGGGAAAAAAGCTACCCGACCCCGTTTTATACGCGCTCTACGGAAAATGTTAGCCGAGCTACGGACTCGGATACTCCACATAAAACTCGACCTTGTGCCACATCTGACCGCGTGTGGGGTTTGGTGGATAGCCTGCAGAGGGAGATTCACTGTGGAATTCACTTCTCACTTCTAGCAGTGGACTACTTTTTCTACGCGTCGCTGGCGAATCTTTTATGTGTTGTGTTTGTCTTAAGTATTATCGTTCATTACCAACCTTCGTGTGATTATTCTATTCAGTAACCTTCCCTAGGTTACAACACCTTTGTAGCTCGTATTAAATTTTATATTTTTGTTATCTTCCCTAAACCCCGTTCTGCCATCAATTTACACAAGATCACTAAATATGTTACGTGTTATCTTCCTCTGTCCCTCTTGCCTTCAGTCTGTCCTGTGAGGATCAGATTTTCCAAGTCCTCTTCTCTCATTATGTGGCCTAGAAACATCAACTGTCGCTTCCTAGCGGTAACTATAAGTTTAATTTTTGTTTCCATTTTCTCTAAAAGTTCGTCGTGACTCACATGTTCGGTCCATGGTGTCCTCAAAATCTTTCTTTAGAGCCACATCACTGTTGCTTTAAGTCTCTTCGTCATCTTTGATAGCTGACATCTTGTATGGCAGTGGATGCAATATAGGAGGACTTAAAGAGCACGTAACAGTTCAGTATTCTTTTCTTTGTGTCTAATGAAGTTTTTCCTGTATTGTTAATACTCTGCTCAGCATTTGGAAAAACGTCTTTCGCAGTCCCAATGCGCCATCGGATTTCAGTGTCGCGCTTCTCGTCCTTGATTAAAATACTTCCAAGATATTTAACTTTTTGTTCTTGTTTGATTTTACTAGAAGTCTTCTACATATTGTACTAAATATGTCACTTCTGTTAGGCAGTCCGTCACATACTTTAAAATAGTTATATATTGACCGATCGAAACGAAATTTAGGGGAGAAGTGCAAATTGCTAAGTGAGGTAAAACGTACAGATTTAACAGGGTTCATCGCTTAGTGCAATAATTTTTTATTAAATTTTTATTATTCGCTTAGAAAAATTAGAAGTTTTATTATTTAACATACAAAATACTCCCACTATTTTGAAAACAATTTAATGATTAAAATAAATACTTATTTATTAAAAATTCTAACTTTTCTTTAAGTTCTTATATAAACAAGAAATCAGTTGCACAATATTATAAAACGATACAGCCCCGATTTGTGACCTGTTAAGCTCAGAGGTGTCTCTGTGAAGATTTGGATAACCATATATAATTGCCCAAAACATCTAATACTTAGCAGAATTAACGCCAGGGATTATCTGAGCATTTTGGTTGCGCAATAATATAAAACGATATTGCGCCATTTATTCAAAGTTGGTCAGAAGTGCTCAGAAATGAAGCCAGGCCTCGAGGATCAGTTCCATCAATCATTGAATCTCAAATGGAGCATTTTGGAGCCGAGTGTGTGTAGACTCTTCTCTCCTCCGTCCTTTTTTAAAGTAAGGTTTTACTACAGGGAATCTATATACAAAATTATGTGACTTCCGTTAGTCCGTCCTTCCCACCCTCTAAAATAGCTATACATAGACCGATCGAAACCAAATTTGGGGGAGAAGTGGAAACAGATAAGTGGGTACAAAATACATTTGATTTTATTACAATACATTTTCATTCACTTATTGGAAAAAAATTAAATGTTTTTATTATTTATCATACAAAATATTCCCATTATATTGAAATAATTTAATAATTAAAACAACAAATATTTAATTAATAAAAAATCAACATTGTTTCTTTGCATATCATTTTTTAAAAAATTTTTATATACAAGAATCCTGTTTCCAGTTCACCCTGCGTTTGCAAGATCTATAAACAAATCACAAAGTCAAACGCTTCAAAAGCTTGAATTTGGGTCCAGAAAGAAATATTTACGCGTGACCAGTTGTATGTTACATGCTCAAGAGTAAGAAATCCTGAGAATTTATTTTTCGCTGTTAAAAAAGAAAAAAAAGATTACTTAAAATATATTGTTTACAATGAAGTCCTATAAAATTAAAAGAAATTATGAAACCGTGAAGTAGGGTTTTTGTCAAAGTATTTTCAAAAAGAAATCAGTTTTTTCAAATTTCATCGATTGGTTGACGAAATTGATCGAAACCTAGAGTTTTTAAATCTCGACAAACAATGTTGGCGATAACTTTAACAATATTAAATACTGTGAGGATTTCAACACGCCGACGCAAGTTGCCAAAAAATTCTTGTAACTATGTCATATGCATGAACTTCCCTCAGTTTGGACACTTCCAGAATCAAAGTAGATTCAGGGATGGATAGAGATTTAAAACCTTTGACATTAGACATATCTCCTAAATCAATCATTGCATCGGACCTTCTCTCCTATCTTAAGAAAAACTACAGATGATGATGTACATGATGAACAAGACAAATTGGATACCTTAAATAACAGCATCCCCTCGGATATCTACGCGTCCTGGATAAGACGATAAACTGCATCTGCGTCCTGGGTAAGACGATAAACTACACCGTGTCCTGGGTATGACGATAAACTAGATTCGCATCCTGGGTAAGACGATAAACTACATACCCGTCCTGGGTAAGACGATAAACTACATCCACACCCTGGGTAGGACGATAAACTGCATCCGCGTCCTGGGTACGACTATAAACTACATTCGTTTTCTGGGTAAGACGATAAAATACATCCACGTCCTGAGTAAGACGATAAACTAGATCCGCGTCCTGGGTAAGACGATAAACTACATCCACGTCCTGAGTAAGACTACAAACTACATCCACATCGTGGGTAAGACAATAAACTCCATCCACGTCCTGGGTAAGACGATAAACTACATCCACATCGTGGGTAAGACGATAAACTACATCCACGTCCTGTATAAGACTATAAACTACATCGGTTTTCTGGGTAAGACCATATTATTTAGGTAAGAAAATCAGGTACTGAAAATTGTAATTAAAAATAGGAAAATTTATGTTGGGTACTATATACCCATGGTTAGTGTTCTAGAGTTAAAAAATGAAAAAAATTCTTGCAAAACTTAATTATTCATCGTAAAATATTTTTAATACAGTAATATCCTTAATAAATCTTATTTATAAAAGGAATTAAAAGCTTTTCTAATTAAATAATGCCATATTTTTATTGCATGTTTTATTTTACATTCAAGACAAGTTTTCGGTGAATGGGTTAAATTTTTTACAAAAAGAAAATGATGATTTACATTCTCCAAGGAGTCTCGTTTTTACTAATAAAAAAAAATCCTCGCCCTAAAAATTGAATTTCTCGAAATTTCATGAAATCAAGTAAGTGGGTGGTAACATATGTAATATATATATATATATATATATATATATATATATATATATATATATATATATATATATTACCAAGATTTTCTAAAAGAAATTTTTAAAAAATAATTTTATCCATTTCTGAATTTCAAATTCATTAATTCTTTGATTTTTGCAGGAATTTCTAAATCAGTGTTTCTCACCGGAAATAAAACGCAAGGCAACTAATCGTAATTATTAAGTCAACCGCTGACGTAAACAAAACAAGACTTTTAACCAAAATTCCAAAGCGCTAGAAAGGATTAAAAAATTTTTTTAAAATAATAAAATAAATATTTTCGTTTTTTCTTTTAATAACAGCATAGACATTTTGACGATAAAACTTTGTTTAAAATCATGCTATGCTGTTTTTCCACGAGGTTTTCTAATTATTTCTATTACTTGTATATCCTTGCTTGACACGGCTTCTAATGCTCTAGAATGAGCGGCTTGGGGATAGTAGTCGTGGCTCGTGGAGGCACAGTCCTATGGTTAAAGAGAAACTCTGATGAGTTCCACCACGGAATATGTGATCGAGCGGCGCTATATCGAGTCTAATTCGTTACTTCTTCGTCACCGTTGGTAGAATGGCTATGGCGTTTGCCTACTATCGTAACTGTTCGGGTTTCAATTCTCGGTAGTGGGTGCGCACTGCTGAGTCCAGTATATATGATTCTGAAGCGCTTAATTATGGTTATTTCAAATCCTCCTAATTATTTCTCTCACTTATATATATATATATATATATATATATATATATATATATATATAAAAGTGTGTGTGCCGATATGATGCGGCGATTTCAAATACGAATTGTGCAAACAACGTTTGAGCTAATAAAATATTCCGCTATTTTTCTTAGTAACTAATAAATATATATATACCGAGTGTAACAGCAAAATTGCCCAGTTGTTAGATTAAGCTTTGAACTGTTGTATCTTAGAAATGATTAAACATATCTTACTGGAATTCTCCGCAGTTTTTATAACACTATTGGACTATACCAATAAGAATGTATAATTTCTCTCCAATATTAGCAGAAGAATCGTGATGAAATCGATCATAAACGAAAATGTCATGTTCATCATTACTTAATCATAGCTAAGGATCGGAAGCTCATGAAAGATTGAAATAAAGTTTATATATATATATATATATATATATATATATATATATATATATATATTGATGGAGGTGGAATTATTTTTATACACCGAATTAATGATAATATCAATAATTTCGGAGACGGGAACATTAGTAAAATTTAGGACGGAATTTTGTTGAAATGAGGCTTTCAGATTTTATATTTCTTTCTTGTTTTCAACTAAAATAAAAATATCGTCTACATAACGAACATATATTTCAGGTTCAATAACTTTAGTAAAAACCATGTTTTCAACATAGGACATATAATGATTGGAGAGGCACATCAGTTGGTGCGTAAATAGTACCATTCTGGCTATAAAAACGAACTCTACTAATGCAAGCGAGCAATAGTTTTCTTTAAATATTGGGTTGGATTGATAGAAGTGGAATTAAATTATTTTTATACACCGAATTAATGATAATATCAATATTTTCGGAGACGGGAACATTAGTAAATAAATTCTCTACATCAAGTGACGCAAGAATACCGTGGCTTGTTTTTAATTTTGTGCTTTTAAGTATTTGGAGGAATTCATGGGTAGATTTAATGCTTTAGTTAATAGGGAGATATGGGATAATAATATCTCCGAAACTATTGATATTATCATAAATTCGGTGTATAAAAATAATTTAATTCCACCTCCATCAATCCAACTCAATATTTTAAGAAAACTATTGCTCGCTTGCACCACTAGAGTTCCTTTTTATAACCAGAATGCTACTATTTATTGGAGATTACCAACCTGGCTACTATATATATATATATATATATATATATATATATATATATATATATATATATATATATATATTTCAGGATCATTTTCCAACTTATTCAAGATTATCTTCGCGCTCTAACTTCTAACTTTTTGTCGAGTAGTAACAAGCTACCTCACAGATTTCCCGTACGATTTCATTTTCAAGTCTTTTTTCACTACTTTTTGAACTGTCATAGCTGAAACTCCTCTCTCACGTGCCAAACGTCTTACGAATTGAGTTGGATCGTTTCTAATTGATCTCTTTACCTCTGAGTTGGAATGATGATCCCTCGTCCTGTTTTGACCCCCTGATCCAGTTTTCCTCTCTAATGTTCCATCTTTTTTTTAAAAACTTCTTCACCGTTTTCTCAACGGTTCTTGAATGGACTTTCAAAATGTATGCCAGAGTATGAATTTTGCTACCATTACTGAATGCCTGAATTATCTTTTTCCTCTCACAATTGCTCATTTGGTGTTATAGTGGAACACACCTATTCTATAGTTAATAGACTCTCCCATCTATAATAAGTAGGAGTAGTAAGAGTAACAAGTGAGTGGCTCAGTCAGACGGTCTGAGTTCAGTCTGACCGGTTGAACTCTGCCTTTGGGCGGGGAGGAGTCCGAAGGAGGCTACGCCGAAGGGCGGAATCTCTTCCGGGGAGGTAAACCGACGAAGGGCGGAATCTCTTCCGGGGAGGTAAACCGACCCTGAACCCGTTTATACGGGTTCAATGGGCATATTTTTGGCCGAGCCCACGGGCTCGTAGAACCACGTTAAAAAGGCCTTGTGCCACATGATGCCCTCGTGGTGGGGGTGACTAAATATAGTCGCTCAGTCAGTCGATGCCGGACGACCGTTAGTCGGATACTAAAGTATCAGCGACCACAACTAGATTTCTCTGCGTCATATCTATTATATGAAGTTCCTAACGTTTTGTACGTCGAACCTATTTTAGGACCGACTTAGTACAAATACAAGCCTCCACTGTGAAATCACTTCATAACATTTGGTAAGACAGTGGGGATGACACAAAACAACTTTAACCTGCTCTCTTTTTAACTGGATAGCTCAAAGGATTTTTCAGTGATTCTTACGAGAAAGTCAAGATGGTTAAACGTCTTAACTAAAAACTGGGGAAAAAAGAAACTCAGTTATTAGGTTTTGTGTAAAAAATAATGACGTAATAATGTCGTTTTTTGACGTATTTTTAACGTCAATAAACGACATTATTACGGCATTATTTTTACACCAACCTAATCCTTTCGTATTATTTTTTTTCCTTCTTAGATATTAAACATTTTGAAGGATGGACAATTATGCTGTTACATGATTTGGACAATTTTTCTGTTACACCCGTATGTATTATTGAATAATAAGCGCGGAATAAATAAACCTGAAATAGAATGCTAAAAGTTCAGAAATGTTTTCATATATTTTCTATTAAAATTAATTAATTAATTAAAATATGTACATTAATTTATTAGTTTTCAACATATTTGCCTCGATTTTCTTTGACCTTACGTCAACATTCCAGCAATTTTCTAATTAGATCGTGATAGAATAACGTTCATGACGATGGTATAAATTGCTTGGTAGCGAGAATCATTTTTTTACAAAGATGTACGTCAGATGATTTAGTTTAGTTTGGTTTGTTTCGTTTTACGGCATATCAATCTCAGTGGGTTATTTAGAGCCGACAAGAATTTATTGCTGGTAATATCACTTTTCAAAATTTATTGCTGATAATATTATTTTTCAAAATTTATTTCTGGTAATATTTTTTTCGAAATTTACTGCTGGTAATATTTTTTTCAAAATTTACTGCTGGTAATACTTTCTTTCAAAATTTATTGATGGTAATACTTTTTTCAAAATTTATTACTGGTAATATTATTTTTCAAAATTCAATGTTGGTAATAATATTTTTCAAAATTTATTGCTGGTAATATTATTTTTCAAAATTCAATCCTGGTAATATTATTTTTCAAAATGTATTGCTGGTAATACTTTTTTTTAAAAATTTACTGCTGGTAATACATTTTTCAAGAATTACTACTGGTAATACATTTTCTAAATTTATTCTAGCAATACTTTTTTCAAAATTTATTGCTGGTAATATTATTTTTCAAAATTTATTGCTGGTAATATTTTTTTAAAAAAAAATATATTGCTTATATTTTTTTCAAAAGTCTGTTGCTGATAATAATTTTTTCAAAAATGTTTATTGGTATTAAAACCTATTTTTACACTTTCATAGTGTTTTGGCCCCATTTTGGGGGTTAACTCTTTTAGTTGGGACCTTAACAGGTGCTACCACCACGGATCAGGGTGGACCTGGGAACACCATCTATTAAGACTATCCTGGGTATGACGATAAACTACATCCACATTCTTCGTAAGACAGTAAACTACGTCCAACACCAAGGCGTCTCTTCAGGAGGTTTTGAGGAGCGTGGTACCACCTATTAAATGCTGTTGTTCCCAGGTCCACCCTGATCCGGGGTGGTAGCACATGTTAGGGTCTCAGCTATGTGGAAATAGTTAACCCCCAAACTGGGGCCAAAACACTGTGAAAGTGTATGAATAGGTTTTAATACCAGAAATAATTTGTAAAAAATTATTACCAGCAATGCGTTATTATCAGCAATACATATTTGAAAAAATAAATATTACCAGCAATAAAGATTTTGTCGGCATTAAATAACCCATTGAGGTTGATATGCCGTAAACCAAACCAAACCAAACCAGCTATTAAGAGGTGGTTCCACGCTCATCAAAACCTCCTGATCAGAGGCCTTGTTGTTGGATGTAATTTATCGTCTTACCCAGGACACGGATGTAATTTATCGTCTCACCCATTGCGTGGATGTAGTTTATCGTCTTACCCAGGATGCGGACGTAAGAGATTTTTTGCTCTCAATGCTGTCTTTATGAAAATGGCTCTCGAATTTTTAGACTGACGATTTTTTTTATACATATTTCACTGTTCAAGAAACTAAAATAAAAAAGGGAAACAGGCTAAGCCACTCAAATGTATGAATCGACTAAAAATCACGTTTCTGGTAATAGGAAATAAATTCTGGTATAAGCGTCAATTTTATTAGGTTGGTGCAAAAATAATTTCGTTTTCTAACATATGTTACTATGTGAGAAAACGAAATTATTTTTGCACCAACCTAATATCAAGACAGCATTGTATTTATTTTTAACATTTCTACATATTAATACACACATACATGTTAATACATACATCCATGTTAATACATACATACATGTTAATACATACATACATGTTAATACATACATCCATGTTAATACACACATACATGTTAATACATACATACATGTTAATACATACATCCATGTTAATACATACATACATGTTAATTCATACATCCATGTTAATACATACATACATGTTAATACATACATCCATGTTAATACATACATACATGTTAATACACACATCCATGTTAATACACACATACATGTTAATACATACATACATGTTAATACATACATACATGTTAATACACACATCCATGTTAATACACACATACATGTTAATACATACATACATGTTAATACATACATCCATGTTAATACACACATACATGTTAATACATACATACATGTTAATACATACATCCATGTTAATACACACATACATGTTAATACATACATACATGTTAATACATACATCCATGTTAATACATTTATACATGTTAATACATTTATATATGTTAATATATTTATAGATGTTAATGTGGCACATGGCCGAAAAAGACTGCATCGTCTTTCATTTTTGTCTCCACGGATTTGAAAGTAATTCCATCAAAACTGAACTGAGAGTGATTTTTAAGCATTCGTAATTGAAACATTTGCACGTTCACAGAAGTTAAGCAAGGTCCAGTCTGCTACTTAGATGGGTGACCGCACAGGAATACCAGGTGCTTTAAGCTTGAATATGCAGGTGATGTAGTGTATAATGGCTCGGAATTGTTAATCAAAGATCCGAGTTCCAATTCTACTTGCATTCTTTATATTCACTTACAAGCAAATACCCTTGGGAAAGATATGAATCCACGTCTTCTCCCCATATATGGGTTAAATAGTAAGACCCTTATCTCTAAATCTTTACCCTCTCCATAAAAATTCTTACAATCTACAAAACATATTTCCTGGATTTAAATAACCTGCAAATGATTGATAACTCGTAGAAAAGCGATTCAAGCAAACAAGTAGGAATTGAGAATCATTTATTAATTACATTTTGAACACCCAAGGCATATAGTGATTAGGACGTTCGTTTTCTGATCATGAGACCCGGGTTCGAATCTGACCATGGTCGATTCATCAGGAAGGTGACTTCTTGATGTTATCGGTCGGGTGGAGGCGTGTGGTATTTTTGGAAAATGCTTGAAAACGTGATCCAAAGCCTTGTGAATGAACATGTGAGCCGTCGATGATTGTGCTAGCACGCGGTCACAAGTCATAGTGATCGAGGTTTTAAGCGTGCTGGTCTTGTTCCGACTGTTGAGCCCGCTAGATAACACGCTCTCTTCCAGAAACTGTAACTAAGACCTGCTCAGCATAATTACAGTATAAACCACAGATGTTGAACAAACACAAATGTGCCTGGGCAAGCGTCTGCAATGGGGATTGACTATTCGTCCTAGTAGAGAGGCATCCTGTGGTTTTCTTATGGTGTAAATGTGTTTTTATCTTCAATTGTGGAGGTCAAACTTTATAATCGCCAGCAAGATTGACCCGATTTCAGCCACTCGTCTGACAGTACCTGTTACATACTCCTGGGAATATACAGTGTGTCCGTAAAGTTCGTGTACACTTCTAAAAAATTATAACTTTATTTATATTTGCGATAGAAATAGTTTATAAAAAAGATTCGAAAGAAGTAAATCTATATATTTTTAAGGATTTATTGAAATTTTATTTAAGTTTCCACATGTTCTCCATCATTAGCAATACAAAGGGTAATACGATTTTGCAGTTCACGGAAAACATTTGCCAACTGATTTACAGTAATGCCTGAAATCACATTAGTTATTTTAGCTATACTTTAAACTAGGTACATTAAACTTTATAACATTTTTTACAGATTCTTTTTAGCGCAAATACAAATAAAGTTATAAATTTTTAAAGTACTGGTATTAAATCCTATTTTTACACTTTAATAGTGTTTTGGGGGTAAAAGTTTTTTGATTAAAAGAGAAAGCAATTTTAATAAGACGAAAGTGGACAGAACGTGCTTTAATTGATAGATAATCGCCGGGGGCTGAATTTATTGCCTGGGGTCTGAGACGCCCCCCCCCCCACCAAAAAAAAGAGATAGTGCCGTGGGTAAGATTTCCAGGTATTACTGTTAAACCCACTTTAAACGCCCTCAGTCGGAGGCGACGTGGGCACACGGAAAAATATCCTTTTGACTGAGATCAAAGTGAAGCATCTGTTTTTATCAGCTCAATCTGATTTTTTCTCTCTCTCTCTCTATATATATACTTTTATCTTCCCCCTTCTTTCTTTCTTTCTTTTTTTCTTTCCTTCTTTCTTTTATTTTCTGATTGAAGCCAAGAAATATCTTTTCTCCTCTTTCCAAGCAATCAAAACGCAAGTTAATCTATTAGGTTGGTGCAAAAATAATGTCGTTTTCTCACGTAGTAACATATGTGAGAAAACGACATAATTTTTACACCAAACTAATATTATTTGTATGAAATATTGACAGGACGTAGCGGTCGTGCTAACTAACCAAAGGGCGGGAAATGAACAATTAGAATAGGATAATAACGCTCGGATACACATAATCACTAAAAGTCTTTCCATCCCGGTCATTTAAAGGACAGAACAGTAACAATAAATAGTTGAAGAATCAAGTCACAAGTAAGTAAAGAGCAAATGTTATACCAATGTCTCAAACTCAGGAACGAATTTGTTTTCTAAATGCAAAGGTCAGGGACTTCATTAATACACTTATTGTTTGTTCCGGAGAACACAGGAAAGGAGAAGGTTAGGTTGTTTTTTTCTATTATTTCCTTCTGGTTTCAAGTTCCACCACTTTTTTTTTAATAGTTGATGGGAGATTGAAGTGACTTAGCAACGGGTAAAAGGTGCAGAACACGTGGTAAATAATTGGTTGCTGGCCGTTCGAAGAAATTCTTTGTTTATTTTTACGGTGAATCTGTTCCTACTTGCGGTAAAATGTGAATAACACGCTTACAATTCTCTTTCGCTGTTACAGTTACATACGTATTATGATTATGTATATATCATATCATACGTCGTACAGAAAACACTATAACAGACATATCTATACAGGGCCGTGAATATACAAACTTACGCATATTTATGATTCTCGCACTTATGTATATATATATATATATATATATATATATATATGTAAAGAAAGAACAGTAAGATATATAATCCGGTGTTGTTATTGATATTGAAAGAGTGCTCAATGAAAATTTATAGAGCATAAATATTATAAATTATCTGATTTAAAATATGGTTTCTTTGCTACACAGTAATAACCATGTTTCAAAAACTGAAGCTAAAAACTCCAAATTTAATTATATAATTAAATTAAAGGCATTAGTTCTGTTTCATCTTCAAGCGAATTTTGGAATAAGTTATTTTTTAAATTTACTGAGTTTTAAACGCACATATAAATTCATAATTTCCTGTTTACAAAGATACAGAGAAATCCAATCATTCAGACAGGGGCGGTAGCGTGTTCATTTTTATTAACTATTGTTGTAACAAGTGTGAGTTACGTTCGAAAAAGAGGTTAAGTTTAGGGAGGATAGGGGTGTATTTTTAAGTGAATTCTGATATCCGTTAAACTCATGTCGTCTGTTTTATTATTATTATTATTATTAACGACAAACAGTTTTTCGGCACTTTTTTTCGGCATTTTTTTTTCGGCATTTTTTTGTACATGTATACTTAAAGATTCTTTCTAAAAGGGCTTAATATATTTCTTTCATATATATATATATATATATATATATATATATATATATATATATATATATATATATAAATATATATATTATTACACACACAGTTTTATATATATAAATAATAATTTAATTTAATTACAAAATTAAATTCGAAGCTTTCAGCTTCCATTTTGAAACACGGTTCGAACTGTGTAGCGAAAAAAACACATTTTAAATCAATTAATTTATAATATTAATCTCTGTAAATTTACATTGAGCACTATTTGGTAAAAATAAAAATATCTATAAGAACACCGGATTATATATCTTACAGTACTTTCTTATATATATATATATATATATATATATATATATAAAAGAGATTTTTAAAATCCTACATTGTTTCATAATATTATGAATGCTATTTTTAATGGATAACCGTATCTGATGTGACCCTGATGTGATTTTTTAAATTTCATTGATATCAATTTCACTTTTTAAAAATCTCTTTTATATATATATATATATATATATATATATATATATATATGAAAGAAATATATTAGTAATTAAGAGTAAAAATATTTTAAAATTGTAGTTAAATATAACGTATATATATATATATATATATATATATATATATATATATATATATATGTCGTATATTTATCTGCCTATATTTCTGACATGAAGCATTATGTACACTATTTAAATTATTCGGACTATTGGCCCCATCTTTGTCGCCATATTTATTACAACGTTTCGGCCATTTTACGCTCCGGCCTTCTTCTGAGCTTACAACTGTCGAAACGTTGTGATGAAAAGTAAAATTAGTCTTACCTTTTCTATATTTCTGTAGCACTCAGAAAATTATGATATATATATATATATATATATATATTTATAGCGAGATGTATTTATAGCGAGATCAATTGTTAAGATTTTAGTGTTTTATTTGCATACATGCCAGTGTCTTCTTTTCTGCAGTTGGTCAATATAAAAATTGTTTACACTTCCGTCATTCGGCTAAACGTAATATGGTTAATCGTGTACAAATCAATGAAAGTGAAAACATTCCTAATTTCCAAATAAGCCCATTTCCTTTCAAGCCCGTTCTTGGAAATTACACACACACACGCACACACACACACACACACACACACACACATATATATATATATATATATATATATAATTTTTGTATGCAAACTATTCGAAACCTATTTAACCTGTACATTTTTAAGTAATTATCGAACCCAACAATTACCAGCGTCTTTACTCGCGAATGGAAACGATTTGGCGCCACTGAGAGCAAGTGTTTGTCGCGTTACCATGACAACAACTTTTGGGCAATTGTAAGCTTCCGATGAACGTGAATTAAATTTAACTGAATTTTCCGACGCACTTCAAGATTTTTTTTTAAAATTTAAATTTTTTTTTTTATGCCACATGTTTTTTTTTTTTTGATTCTTTGTTTCACTGAAATATTTTGAAAAAACTTGTTTCGTTTATATGGGTATTTATTAGGTTGGTGCAAAAATAATGACGTAACAATGTCGTTTTTTGACGTATTTTTAACGTCAAAAAACGACATTATTACGTCATTATTTTTGCACCAGCCTAATATTTAGTTGTTCATGGACTATAGCTTAAAATTTAAGTGCGTATTATACGGCGTGAAATACTATTAAACATTATCAGAGCGTATAAAAAAACATTATCCTCTTCTTAGTTTATAGTGAGCAATCAAACAGCTTTTTTTTTTCAGATGCCATTTACCTTCAGGACGAAAGTGATCTTGGATTTCCACAACTTCCTTTTCTTTATTATCAAAGATTGTGGAAGAAAGATTTTCCGTTGCTTACTTAACGGTTTTGATTTCAGGGCTATCGTTTACCATTCAGGGTGTAGACGATCATGACTTTTCACAAATTCCATTTTTTTTTATTACATGTTAATTTTCATGAATTCTTGAAAAAAACTGTGAAATATTTTTCCTGTTGCCTTCTCCATGTTACTGATTTCAGAGCTATCTTCAACCCTTCTGAGATCGTCGAATGTTTTCCCGTTGCTTTCTCAACGATTTTGACTTCAGAGCTATCTTTCAACATTCAGAACGTAGACCAACATGGCTCTCTACAGATTCCTTTTCTTTATTATATGTGAATTTCCCTAACTTTTGGGGTAAGAGATTTGAATCGTTTTACGTTGCCGTGTTTGGGGTTTGGAATTCAGAAACGATCTTCTCCTAACGTAGGCGACCATGGCTCCCAAAAGATTCCTTTTTTGGTGATGTCAACGAACACTCTTTGCCACTTTTATAATGTTTCGTAATGCTCGTTGTAGTAGAGACTTTGTAATCGCAGATACAACTATAGTAACGCCGTTGAACAATGCTGGTGTCAGACGCCTTCGAATATCACTCGCACTAATAGTACTTGCTCGATAATACTCGCTCGACAAGAAACCAAAGAATAGTGATCAGTATAGAGAATAGTAGAGAGAAATAGTGTAGAAATAGTGAATCGTATAGAGAATAGTGAGCTGTATAGTAATAGAGGATAGAATAGAAATGATGATCAATTAGACGTAACACTAATTTCCATATATATATATATATATATATATATATATATATATATATGGGATGTTGCAGCAAAATCTGACACTTGACAAAAAGAAAACGAAATAGGCAATGAAAACAAAAAAAAAAATGTATATGCAGATAACCGACAGTTTGACAACTAACTAACATTTCTCTCTCTACCCTTTTCCCGGATGGAATATGACCGCAGAGCAGCGGTAGTAGCTTCTTTTCGCGCCGGGAAGAACCCTGCGGAAGTGATGGCCTGGTTTGGGTTCAAGAGGACCATGGTCATGGACATTTGGAGGAAGTGGAATGTCGTGTGAGAGCAAGGACGAGTTTACTGCCAAACAAAAGGCCCTCAACGTTGGTTCTTCGGCCGTTAGAGCCGACGAGTTCGTCTCCGCCGTCACGGAGACAGTCGACAATGATCGAAGCCAGAGCTACGCCAAGATCGCCGCTGACATGGGCTGTCACAAGTCGACGATCTGCCGAACGATCAAGAAGGACATTGTTTACACCACCTACCGCAAGTCTAACCGCATTTTCATCACGAATGCTTCGAAGAAGGTCAGGGCGACGGCTTTGCTGAACGAGTTCAAGCACGTGTCCGCCGGGATGCTGAGGTTCTTCTCTGAGGAAAAGAATTTCACCCAGGGCCAGACGATCAACAGGCAGAACGGCAGGCGTATGTGCAAAGACATCGAGGTAGTAACCGTCATGAAGCATACGAAGTTTCTCTCCTCCATCATGGACCTTGGCGTCATCTCCAGCGAGAGGGAAGTCATGCCTTCGTACTTCTTTCAAAAGGACCTGAGAATCACCGCTGAGATATACTAGGAGTTGCTGAGGAGCGTGGTGATGGATGGACGAGATCGCCGCCGGACGCCCTAGGTCTTCCAGCAGGACTACGCTCCGGCACACAAGTCCAATGCGACCCAGGCGTGGCTGCTCAACGATGTTCCTCACCACTGGTTGCCGGATTTGTGGCCGTCTTCCTCATCCAACTGCAACACCCTTGAGTATTTCTTCTGGGGCGTGATCGAGGTCAAGACCAACAAGCATGCCCAGACGGTCGATTATCTGAAGGCTGTCATCGTGGAAGCGTTCGCCGCAATGGGCAAGGAGATGGTCGCCGAAGCGTTGACTCCTTTCGCGCCCGCCTTGAGATAGTCGTCGCCGCCGGCGGTTACATTGAAAAATAATGTCGTATGTAAGTCTACCCATTGCTAAACTGTCCCTCTCTGCATATACAATTTTTTTATAGCCTCTTTTGTATTCTTTTTGCCAATGACGGATTTTGCTACAATACCATATATATATATATATATATATATATATATATATATATATATATATATATATATATATCCTTTACTATCACGTGTTCCACTTATTTAAAATGTGATCGCACGTGTTTGTTTTCTGACGATCTATGTTCAAATGGCAGTGTCGGCAGCGACAATTTACTCCTATTCGACACATTTTCATTATTATCTCTGAAATTCTTGGAAAAAGATAGTAGAGATGTTTACGGTCGGCTTCTCCACGGTTTAATATTCAGAATTTTCCTTCTCTTAGACTGGTTGCCACACAAGAAAAGAGAGCCCAGTCTATCCTGCTATTTAACCCATAGCTGTGGAACCCTTATCTTGTACAACTGCATTTGCGCCTGCTGAAGCTGGATTTCTGTGCCGATATCAGTTATTTGTTATCACAGCGATAACCAAAGATGCTTTCCAAAAGCTAAGTAGAGTAATATAAAATAGAAAAACGTCGTGACAAACAATGAAAAGCGTGCTTAATTGTTACGTGATATCTGCCCTGCTATATGACAGTGAGTGTTGGACAAAGATTAAAAAGAGACTTGAAGCAGCAGAAATGTGGTTCTACAGAAGCATGCTAAGAATACCATGTGAGCAACAACGAAGTTTTAGAGAAAATGAAAACAAAAAGGACACTTATACTTAACATTGGGAAGAGAGAATACCATGGATCGAACATGAAGAAGAGACTTGAAGCAACAAAAATGGGGTTCTACAGAAGCATGCTGAGAATACCAAGGACCGAACATGTAAGCAACGACGAAGTTTTAGAGAAAATGGAAGCAAAAAGGAAACTTATACTTAACATCATGAAGAGAGAGTTGAAATTTCTAATGCACATAATGAGGAAGAAGCGCTTGGAAAGCATGATACTCACAGGAGAGATAGCTGGAAAGAGAGACAGGAAAGCAGCACGTGACATATTTGATGGGCTTGAACATGTGGATAGCCGAAAAGCGTTTCTTAGAAATAACAAAAAAGACAAAACTTATTAAGAGTCACAAAGAATAGGAAGTTGTTGAGAGCCATGACCATTTACGTCCTGAGGGAACATGATACGTAGAGAAGAAGTATTAACAATTAATGCTGTTCCACCTCTTGAAATAGGCATATCTGCTAAGTTTCGTATCCTAACGTAAACAAAGCAATTGGCAAAGAAAGGGATGAATCCTGCCGAAGAACACCATATTTTTGCTAATAAGATTTCTTGAATTGCAAGGCCAGTCGAATAAATATATACCAATAAATAAACAGAGCGTCTGCTCATATAAGAGCATCCATTAAAAATAACGCTTAAGTAATAAAAATCTATCTGTATATATTTCCGAGATGAGGTATTATGTACACTATTAACATTGCTCGGACTATCATCCTCATCTCTGTTGCCATATTTATCACAACGATAACTGACATCCATAAGACATGGCACGTGAAACTAGAACAGTCTACCCCAGTTCACTTCGATATTACAACCACCTGAAGAAGGTCGGAGCGTACAACGGTCGAAACGTGTAAAAATCTGTCTTTCCAAATTCATTCGTTTAATTTAGGATACGGAACTGAGCAGATACGTGTATTTCCAGAATCAGAGAAAAATGATGGTTTCTCTAGGGTAACGCAGATTCGAATACTGTCAGAGAGAGCATATCATTCTCTAATAAGCTTTCTTGAATATTCAGACCGGCAGACGAAATTAAATGAATATATTGTTTAATAAATAAACGGAGCGTCTACCCAAATACAAAAATCCACTAAAAATAGCATTTAAAAATTATATATATATATATATATATATATATATATATATATATATATATATATATATATATATATATTTGTTTTTCTATTCCTTTTCTATTTCTTTCTTTGTTGATTTTCCCGTTTTTCTTCGTATCTTCTTTCTCTCTTCTATATATTTCTTTTCTCTTCCTTCCTACCTTCCTTCCTTCTTTCTTTCTTTCTTTCTTTCTTTATTCATTTTTGCTTACACATTCTGTCTTTCTTTATTTTCGATTTCTATTCTCTCTTTCTATATATATTTCTTTTTTCTTTCTTTCTTGACATTACTTGACTTTTGTTACTATATATATATATATATATATATATATATATATATATATATATATATATATGTTGCAGTTGCACGAGCCATGCATCCTCTGGACGTCTCTCGGTATCAGATAGTTCCCTCAAGGAGATATGGCCCAGTGGATAACGGCGTTGGACCCAAAGGTTTTTGAGTTCAATAACTGTTTAAGGCGGTGGAGAACTTGGAAAGGTGAATTAACAGGAGATAACTGATAACTGACATCCATTAGACACGGCAGGTGGAACTAGAAAAGTTTACCCCAGTGAGCGAAATAAAGGGTTCAGATCGACATTCCAACCACCTGAAGAAGGTCGGAATGTACAACGGGGGAAACATTGTGACAAATATGGTAAAAAAGATGAGGACAATAGTCCGAATAATGTAAATACTGTACATAATACCTCATCTCAGAAATATAGACAGATACTGAAAGGCCGAAACGTTGTAATAAATATGGCAACAAAGATGAGGACAATAAGTCCGAATAATGTAAATAGTGTACATAATACCTTATCTCAGAAATATAGACAGATACTGAAAGGCCGAAACGTTGTAATAAATATGGCAACAAAGATGAGGACAATAAGTCCGAATAATGTAAATAGTGTACATAATGCCTCATCTCAGAAATATAGACAGATACTGAAGGGCCGAAACGTTGTAATAAATATGGCGATAAAGATGAGGACAATAGTCCGAATAATGTAAATAGTGTACATAATACCTCATCTCAGAAATATAGACAGATACTGAAAGGCCGAAACGTTGTAATAAATATGGCAACAAAGATGAGGACAATAAGTCCGAATAATGTAAATAGTGTACATAATACCTTATCTCAGAAATATAGACAGATATTGAAAGGCCGAAACGTTGTAATAAATATGGCAACAAAGATGAGGACAATAAGTCCGAATAATGTAAATAGTGTACATAATACCTTATCTCAGAAATATAGACAGATACTGAAAGGCCGAAACGTTGTAATAAATATGGCAACAAAGATGAGGACAATAAGTCCGAATAATGTAAATAGTGTACATAATACCTTATCTCAGAAATATAGACAGATACTGAAAGGCCAAAACGTTGTAATAAATATGGCAACAAAGATGAGGACAATAAGTCCGAATAATGTAAATAGTGTACATAATACCTTATCACAGAAATATAGACAGATACTGAAAGGCCGAAACGTTGTAATAAATATGGCGATAAAGATGAGGACAATAAGTCCGAATAATGTAAATAGTGTACATAATACCTTATCTCAGAAATATAGACAGATACTGAAAGGCCGAAACGTTGTAATAAATATGGCAACAAAGATGAGGACAATATGTCCGAATAATGTAAATAGTGTACATAATGCCTCATCTCAGAAATATAGACAGATACTGAAGGGCCGAAACGTTGTAATAAATATGGCGATAAAGATGAGGACAATAGTCCGAATAATGTAAATAGTGTACATAATACCTCATCTCAGAAATATAGACAGATACTGAAAGGCCGAGACGTTGTAATAAATATGGCGACAAAGATGAGGGCAATATTTTGAATAAAGTAAATAGTTTAAATAATACCTCTTCTCAGAAATATTGACAGATACTGAAAGGCCGAAACGTTGTAATAAATATGTCGACAAAGACGAGAACAATATTTTGAATAATGTAGATAGTTTATATAATACCTCAGATCAGAAATATTGACAGATACTGAAAGGCCGAAACTTTGAAATAAATATGTCGACAAAGATGAGGGCAATATTTTGAATAAAGTAAATAGTTTAAATAATACCTCATCTGAGAAATATTGACACACACTGAAAGGCCGAAACGTTGTAATAAATATGTCGACAAAGATTAGGGCAATATTTTGAATAATGTAAATAGTTTAAATAATACCCCATCTCAGAAATATTGACAGATACTGAAAGGCCGAAACGTTGTAATAAATATGGCGACAAAGATGAGGGCAATATTTTGAATAATGTAAATAGTTTAAAAAATACCTCATCTCAGAAATATAGACAGATACTGAAAACCCTAAACGTTGTAATAAATATGGCGACAAAGATGAGGGCAATATTTTGAATAAAGTAAATAGTTTAAATAATACCTCATCTCAGAAATATTGACAGATACTGAAAGGCCGAAACGTTGTAATAAATATGTCGACAAAGATGAGGGCAATATTTTGAATAATGTAAATAGTTTAAATAATACCTCATCTCAGAAATATTGACAGATACTGAAAGGCCGAAACGTTGTAATAAATATGGCAACAAAGATGAGGACAATAAGTCCGAATAATGTAAATAGTGTACATAATACCTTATCTCAGAAATATAGACAGATACTGAAAGGCCGAAACGTTGTAATAAATATGGCAACAAAGATGAGGACAATAAGTCCGAATAATATAAATAGTGTACATAATACCTTATCTCAGAAATATAGACAGATATTGAAAGGCCGAAACGTTGTAATAAATATGGCAACAAAGATGAGGACAATAAGTCCGAATAATGTAAATAGTGTACATAATACCTTATCTCAGAAATATAGACAGATACTGAAAGGCCGAAACGTTGTAATAAATATGGCAACAAAGATGCGGACAATAAGTCCGAATAATGTAAATAGTGTACATAATACCTTATCTCAGAAATATAGACAGATACTGAAAGGCCAAAACGTTGTAATAAATATGGCAACAAAGATGAGGACAATAAGTCCGAATAATGTAAATAGTGTACATAAGACCTTATCACAGAAATATAGACAGATACTGAAAGGCCGAAACGTTGTAATAAATATGGCGATAAAGATGAGGACAATAAGTCCGAATAATGTAAATAGTGTACATAATACCTTATCTCAGAAATATAGACAGATACTGAAAGGCCGAAACGTTGTAATAAATATGGCAACAAAGATGAGGACAATATGTCCGAATAATGTAAATAGTGTACATAATGCCTCATCTCAGAAATATAGACAGATACTGAAGGGCCGAAACGTTGTAATAAATATGGCGATAAAGATGAGGACAATAGTCCGAATAATGTAAATAGTGTACATAATACCTCATCTCAGAAATATAGACAGATACTGAAAGGCCGAGACGTTGTAATAAATATGGCGACAAAGATGAGGGCAATATTTTGAATAAAGTAAATAGTTTAAATAATACCTCTTCTCAGAAATATTGACAGATACTGAAAGGCCGAAACGTTGTAATAAATATGTCGACAAAGACGAGAACAATATTTTGAATAATGTAGATAGTTTATATAATACCTCAGATCAGAAATATTGACAGATACTGAAAGGCCGAAACTTTGAAATAAATATGTCGACAAAGATGAGGGCAATATTTTGAATAAAGTAAATAGTTTAAATAATACCTCATCTGAGAAATATTGACACACACTGAAAGGCCGAAACGTTGTAATAAATATGTCGACAAAGATTAGGGCAATATTTTGAATAATGTAAATAGTTTAAATAATACCCCATCTCAGAAATATTGACAGATACTGAAAGGCCGAAACGTTGTAATAAATATGGCGACAAAGATGAGGGCAATATTTTGAATAATGTAAATAGTTTAAAAAATACCTCATCTCAGAAATATAGACAGATACTGAAAACCCTAAACGTTGTAATAAATATGGCGACAAAGATGAGGGCAATATTTTGAATAAAGTAAATAGTTTAAATAATACCTCATATCTGAAATATTGACAGATACTGAAAGGCCGAAACGTTGTAATAAATATGGCGACAAAGATGAGGACAATATTTTGAATAATTAAATAGTTTAAATAATACCTCATCTGAGAAATATTGACAGATACTGAAAGGCCGAAACGTTGTAATAAATATGTCGACAAAGATGAGGGCAATATTTTGAATAATGTAAATAGTTTAAATAATACCTCATCTCAGAAATATTGACAGATACTGAAAGGCCGAAACGTTGTAATAAATATGGCGACAAAGATGTGGACAATAGTCCGAATAATGTAAATAGTTTATATAATACCTCATCTCAGAAATATTGACAGATACTGAAAGGCCGAAACGTTGTAATAAATATGTCGACAAAGATGAGGGCCATATTTTGAATAATGTAAATAGTTTAAATAATACCCCATCTCAGAAATATAGACAGATACTGAAAGACCAAAACGTTGTAATAAATATGTCGACAAAGATGACGGCAATATTTTGAATAATGTAAATAGTTTAAATAATACCTCATCTGAGAAATATTGACAGATACTGAAAGGCCGAAACGTTGTAATAAATATGTCGACAAAGATGAGGGCAATATTTTGAATAATGTAAATAGTTTAAATAATACCTCATCTCAGAAATATTGACAGATACTGAAAGGCCGAAACGTTGTAATAAATATGGCGACAAAGATGAGGGCAATATTTTGAATAATGTAAATAGTTTAAATAATACCTCATCTCAGAAATATTAACAGATACTGAAAGGCCGAAACGTTGTAATAAATATGGCAACAAAGATGAGGACAATAAGTCCGAATAATGTAAATAGTGTACATAATACCTTATCTCAGAAATATAGACAGATACTGAAAGGCCGAAACGTTGTAATAAATATGGCAACAAAGATGAGGACAATAAGTCCGAATAATATAAATAGTGTACATAATACTTTATCTCAGAAATATAGACAGATATTGAAAGGCCGAAACGTTGTAATAAATATGGCAACAAAGATGAGGACAATAAGTCCGAATAATGTAAATAGTGTACATAATACCTTATCTCAGAAATATAGACAGATACTGAAAGGCCAAAACGTTGTAATAAATATGGCAACAAAGATGAGGACAATAAGTCCGAATAATGTAAATAGTGTACATAAGACCTTATCACAGAAATATAGACAGATACTGAAAGGCCGAAACGTTGTAATAAATATGGCGATAAAGATGAGGACAATAAGTCCGAATAATGTAAATAGTGTACATAATACCTTATCTCAGAAATATAGACAGATACTGAAAGGCCGAAACGTTGTAATAAATATGGCAACAAAGATGAGGACAATATGTCCGAATAATGTAAATAGTGTACATAATGCCTCATCTCAGAAATATAGACAGATACTGAAGGGCCGAAACGTTGTAATAAATATGGCGATAAAGATGAGGACAATAGTCCGAATAATGTAAATAGTGTACATAATACCTCATCTCAGAAATATAGACAGATACTGAAAGGCCGAGACGTTGTAATAAATATGGCGACAAAGATGAGGGCAATATTTTGAATAAAGTAAATAGTTTAAATAATACCTCTTCTCAGAAATATTGACAGATACTGAAAGGCCGAAACGTTGTAATAAATATGTCGACAAAGACGAGAACAATATTTTGAATAATGTAGATAGTTTATATAATACCTCATCTCAGAAATATTGACAGATACTGAAAGGCCGAAACTTTGAAATAAATATGTCGACAAAGATGAGGGCAATATTTTGAATAAAGTAAATAGTTTAAATAATACCTCATCTGAGAAATATTGACACACACTGAAAGGCCGAAACGTTGTAATAAATATGTCGACAAAGATTAGGGCAATATTTTGAATAATGTAAATAGTTTAAATAATACCCCATCACAGAAATATTGACAGATACTGAAAGGCCGAAACGTTGTAATAAATATGGCGACAAAGATGAGGGCAATATTTTGAATAATGTAAATAGTTTAAAAAATACCTCATCTCAGAAATATAGACAGATACTGAAAACCCTAAACGTTGTAATAAATATGGCGACAAAGATGAGGGCAATATTTTGAATAAAGTAAATAGTTTAAATAATACCTCATCTCTGAAATATTGACAGATACTGAAAGGCCGAAACGTTGTAATAAATATGGCGACAAAGATGAGGACAATATTTTGAATAATTAAATAGTTTAAATAATACCTCATCTGAGAAATATTGACAGATACTGAAAGGCCGAAACGTTGTAATAAATATGTCGACAAAGATGAGGGCAATATTTTGAATAATGTAAATAGTTTAAATAATACCTCATCTCAGAAATATTGACAGATACTGAAAGGCCGAAACGTTGTAATAAATATGGCGACAAAGATGTGGACAATAGTCCGAATAATGTAAATAGTTTATATAATACCTCATCTCAGAAATATTGACAGATACTGAAAGGCCGAAACGTTGTAATAAATATGTCGACAAAGATGAGGGCCATATTTTGAATAATGTAAATAGTTTAAATAATACCCCATCTCAGAAATATAGACAGATACTGAAAGACCAAAACGTTGTAATAAATATGTCGACAAAGATGAGGGCAATATTTTGAATAATGTAAATAGTTTAAATAATACCTCATCTGAGAAATATTGACAGATACTGAAAGGCCGAAACGTTGTAATAAATATGTCGACAAAGATGAGGGCAATATTTTGAATAATGTAAATAGTTTAAATAATACCTCATCTCAGAAATATTGACAGATACTGAAAGGCCGAAACGTTGTAATAAATATGGCGACAAAGATGAGGGCAATATTTTGAATAATGTAAATAGTTTAAATAATACCTCATCTCAGAAATATTAACAGATACTGAAAGGCCGAAACGTTGTAATAAATATGGCGACAAAGATGAGGGCAATATTTTGAATAATGTAAATAGTTTAAATAATACCTCATCTCTGAAATATTGACAGATACTGAAAGGCCGAAACGTTGTAATAAATATGGCGACAAAGATGAGGACAATATTTTGAATAATGTAAATAGTTTAAATAATACCTCATCTCAGAAATATTGACAGATACTGAAAGGCCGAAACGTTGTAATAAATATGCCGACAAAGGTGAGGGCAATATTTTGAATAAAGTAAATAGTTTAAATAATACCTCATCTGAGAAATATAGACAGATACTGAAGGGCCGAAACGTTGTAATAAATATGGCGATAAAGATGAGGACAATAGTCCGAATAATGTAAATAGTGTACATAATACCTCATCTCAGAAATATAGACAGATACTGAAAGGCCGAAACGTTGTAATAAATATGGCAACAAAGATGAGGACAATAAGTCCGAATAATGTAAATAGTGTACATAATACCTTATCTCAGAAATATAGACAGATATTGAAAGGCCGAAACGTTGTAATAAATATGGCAACAAAGATGAGGACAATAAGTCCGAATAATGTAAATAGTGTACATAATACCTTATCTCAGAAATATAGACAGATACTGAAAGGCCGAAACGTTGTAATAAATATGGCAACAAAGATGAGGACAATAAGTCCGAATAATGTAAATAGTGTACATAATACCTTATCGCAGAAATATAGACAGATACTGAAAGGCCGAAACGTTGTAATAAATATGGCAACAAAGATGAGGACAATAAGTCCGAATAATGTAAATAGTGTACATAATACCTTATCTCAGAAATATAGACAGATACTGAAAGGCCGAAACGTTGTAATAAATATGGCGATAAAGATGAGGACAATAAGTCCGAATAATGTAAATAGTGTACATAATACCTTATCTCAGAAATATAGACAGATACTGAAAGGCCGAAACTTTGTAATAAATATGGCAACAAAGATGAGGACAATATGTCCGAATAATGTAAATAGTGTACATAATGCCTCATCTCAGAAATATAGACAGATACTGAAGGGCCGAAACGTTGTAATAAATATGGCGATAAAGATGAGTACAATAGTCCGAATAATGTAAATAGTGTACATAATACCTCATCTCAGAAATATAGACAGATACTGAAAGGCCGAGACGTTGTAATAAATATGGCGACAAAGATGAGGGCAATATTTTGAATAAAGTAAATAGTTTAAATAATACCTCATCTCTGAAATATTGACAGATACTGAAAGGCCGAAACGTTGTAATAAATATGGCGACAAAGATGAGGACAATATTTTGAATAATTAAATAGTTTAAATAATACCTCATCTGAGAAATATTGACAGATACTGAAAGGCCGAAACGTTGTAATAAATATGGCGACAAAGATGAGGGCAATATTTTGAATAATGTAAATAGTTTAAATAATACCTCATCTCAGAAATATTGACAGATACTGAAAGGCCGAAACGTTGTAATAAATATGCCGACAAAGGTGAGGGCAATATTTTGAATAAAGTAAATAGTTTAAATAATACTTCATCTGAGAAATATTGACAGATACTGAAAGGCCGAAACGTTGTAATAAATATGTCGACAAAGATGAGGGCAATATTTTGAATAATGTAAATAGTTTAAATAATACCTCATCTCAGAAATATAGACAGATACTGAAAACCCTAAACGTTGTAATAAATATGGCGACAAAGATGAGGGCAATATTTTGAATAAAGTAAATAGTTTAAATAATACCTCATCTCTGAAATATTGACAGATACTGAAAGGCCGAAACGTTGTAATAAATATGGCGACAAAGATGAGGACAATATTTTGAATAATTAAATAGTTTAAATAATACCTCATCTGAGAAATATTGACAGATACTGAAAGGCCGAAACGTTGTAATAAATATGTCGACAAAGATGAGGGCAATATTTTGAATAATGTAAATAGTTTAAATAATACCTCATCTCAGAAATATTGACAGATACTGAAAGGCCGAAACGTTGTAATAAATATGGCGACAAAGATGTGGACAATAGTCCGAATAATGTAAATAGTTTATATAATACCTCATCTCAGAAATATTGACAGATACTGAAAGGCCGAAACGTTGTAATAAATATGTCGACAAAGATGAGGGCCATATTTTGAATAATGTAAATAGTTTAAATAATACCCCATCTCAGAAATATAGACAGATACTGAAAGACCAAAACGTTGTAATAAATATGTCGACAAAGATGAGGGCAATATTTTGAATAATGTAAATAGTTTAAATAATACCTCATCTGAGAAATATTGACAGATACTGAAAGGCCGAAACGTTGTAATAAATATGTCGACAAAGATGAGGGCAATATTTTGAATAATGTAAATAGTTTAAATAATACCTCATCTCAGAAATATTGACAGATACTGAAAGGCCGAAACGTTGTAATAAATATGGCGACAAAGATGAGGGCAATATTTTGAATAATGTAAATAGTTTAAATAATACCTCATCTCAGAAATATTAACAGATACTGAAAGGCCGAAACGTTGTAATAAATATGGCGACAAAGATGAGGGCAATATTTTGAATAATGTAAATAGTTTAAATAATACCTCATCTCTGAAATATTGACAGATACTGAAAGGCCGAAACGTTGTAATAAATATGGCGACAAAGATGAGGACAATATTTTGAATAATGTAAATAGTTTAAATAATACCTCATCTCAGAAATATTGACAGATACTGAAAGGCCGAAACGTTGTAATAAATATGCCGACAAAGGTGAGGGCAATATTTTGAATAAAGTAAATAGTTTAAATAATACCTCATCTGAGAAATATAGACAGATACTGAAGGGCCGAAACGTTGTAATAAATATGGCGATAAAGATGAGGACAATAGTCCGAATAATGTAAATAGTGTACATAATACCTCATCTCAGAAATATAGACAGATACTGAAAGGCCGAAACGTTGTAATAAATATGGCAACAAAGATGAGGACAATAAGTCCGAATAATGTAAATAGTGTACATAATACCTTATCTCAGAAATATAGACAGATATTGAAAGGCCGAAACGTTGTAATAAATATGGCAACAAAGATGAGGACAATAAGTCCGAATAATGTAAATAGTGTACATAATACCTTATCTCAGAAATATAGACAGATACTGAAAGGCCGAAACGTTGTAATAAATATGGCAACAAAGATGAGGACAATAAGTCCGAATAATGTAAATAGTGTACATAATACCTTATCGCAGAAATATAGACAGATACTGAAAGGCCGAAACGTTGTAATAAATATGGCAACAAAGATGAGGACAATAAGTCCGAATAATGTAAATAGTGTACATAATACCTTATCTCAGAAATATAGACAGATACTGAAAGGCCGAAACGTTGTAATAAATATGGCGATAAAGATGAGGACAATAAGTCCGAATAATGTAAATAGTGTACATAATACCTTATCTCAGAAATATAGACAGATACTGAAAGGCCGAAACTTTGTAATAAATATGGCAACAAAGATGAGGACAATATGTCCGAATAATGTAAATAGTGTACATAATGCCTCATCTCAGAAATATAGACAGATACTGAAGGGCCGAAACGTTGTAATAAATATGGCGATAAAGATGAGTACAATAGTCCGAATAATGTAAATAGTGTACATAATACCTCATCTCAGAAATATAGACAGATACTGAAAGGCCGAGACGTTGTAATAAATATGGCGACAAAGATGAGGGCAATATTTTGAATAAAGTAAATAGTTTAAATAATACCTCATCTCTGAAATATTGACAGATACTGAAAGGCCGAAACGTTGTAATAAATATGGCGACAAAGATGAGGACAATATTTTGAATAATTAAATAGTTTAAATAATACCTCATCTGAGAAATATTGACAGATACTGAAAGGCCGAAACGTTGTAATAAATATGGCGACAAAGATGAGGGCAATATTTTGAATAATGTAAATAGTTTAAATAATACCTCATCTCAGAAATATTGACAGATACTGAAAGGCCGAAACGTTGTAATAAATATGCCGACAAAGGTGAGGGCAATATTTTGAATAAAGTAAATAGTTTAAATAATACTTCATCTGAGAAATATTGACAGATACTGAAAGGCCGAAACGTTGTAATAAATATGTCGACAAAGATGAGGGCAATATTTTGAATAATGTAAATAGTTTAAATAATACCTCATCTCAGAAATATTGACAGATACATAAGAATTTAATAGTTTTCTGTCAATTGGGTAACATTTTTTAGTCATGTATCTTGGCTTGCGAAAAGAGTAATTCTTTCAGGAAGAGAGATATTGGAAAACATCCATTAGATTTATATTTTGATAAGATTGAATATCGTCAATTAGAGGAATTTTCCTTTTAAGTAAGTTGCTTTCTCGTTTAATAGATGTGACATTCTTTAGATCAATGTCATTTGTATGCATAACTAATAACATTTTAACTCTTGTATATAAACACTTGTACTTTTTGTCTTAGAAACATTAACCTAACTGATATGTTACCGTTAAAATTCGAATTCTAAGATTCAACGAAATTTCATTGGTTCAATTTGCCCATTCTTAGTTTATCTCACCTTTTTCCCCCCCATTTTTTCTCCACCTTTATTTCCTCTTATTTCTCTTCCCGCTCTTTCTCGCTGTTACTAATCACTTAACTTTCATTACTTATTCACATATAAATCCTTTTTTTTTTCTACCTTCTATAAAAAACTTTCTAATGACGGAAGTACAAGGTGATCTTCGTTAACTGTATTCCGGAATAAAATATTTTAGTAGCATTGTGATTTCCCACCTGATGAAACGCTATTTTTTTTTTTAACGTTCAAACAAGTTTTACAGTTTTGTAGTGGGTATGTGCATGTTGTAATATAACACTACATGATATATATCGGGGTTAACAGAAAAATTGTCCCGATCCTGTAACACCATAATTATCCACCCCACACAATGTTTAATATCTAAAAAAGAAAACCCTAAACTAATTAAGTTTCTTTTTCCCAACTGAGAGGAAATGTTTATTGAGGTATTCAGTAATGGTGCCAACATTCATACTCTGGCTTCCATCTTCAAAGTCCATTCAAGAGAACGGTGAATAAGTTTAAAAAAGAGGGAACCGTGGACAGCAAAACTAGATCAGGCGATCACAACAGGAAGAGGGATCATCATTTCAACATACAGATAAAGAGATAAATTAGAAAAGATCCAACTCAACACAGAAGACGTTTGGCACATGAGTGAGGAGTTTCAGCGATGACAGTTCAAAGTGAAATGTGTAGGGCAGCTTCTTACTCCAGGACAGAAAGTTAGAAAGTTAGAGAGCGCGAAGATCATCTGGAATAAGTTGGAAAATGATTCTGGAAAAATATACAAATATATTTTAAATTTTATTTCAATCCTTCATGAGCTTCAGATCCTCTGCTATGATTAGTTAATGAGGAACATGTCATTTTCGTTTATGATTGATTTCATCACGATTAGAAAAGTAATTGTACATTCTCATTGCTTAAAGTAGAGTCCAGTGGTGTTATAAAAACCTCTAATTTGAGCAGTAAGAATGTATAATTAAAGGTGCCTGACACGCTTCCCGAGCTATTTTATTTTCAAGTATTTTTCACTGATCTTTGGACTGTCATTGCTAAAACTCTTCTTTCACATGCCAAACATCTTTTGGATAGAGTTGGATCTTTTCTAATTGATCACTTTATCCCTAAGTTTAAATGATGATCAAATCAATCTTCCTGTTGTGATCTCCTGATTTAGTTTTCCTCTCTACTGTTGCCTCTTTTTTAAACTTATTCACCTTTCTCTTGATGGTTCTTGAATGTACATCAGAGTATGAATGGAAGTCAGAGTATGACTGTTGGCACCATTACTGAAGGCCTGAATAAACTGATTCCTCTCACGATTGCTCATTTGGTAAGACAGTGAGTCTGACACAAAATATTTTTTAAATTGCTGTCTTTTTAACTGAATAACTCAACGGGTTTTTCAGTGATTCTTACAACAAATGGTAAGAAGATGGCTAAACGTCTTATCTGAAAACCTGGAAAAAAGAAACTCAAGTAGCTAAGTGTTTGTTTTTTATTTTATTTTATTAGATATTAAACAATTTCATTGGATGGACAATTATGCTGTAATACGTTTTGGACAATTTTGTAATTACATCCGGCACACACAGACACACACGCGCATATATATATACATATATATATATATATATATATATATATATATATATATATATAAATAAAAAGAAAGAAAATTCGGACCTTCCATTTTTGAAACATGGTTAGAACTGTATAGCGGAAAAAACATATTTTAAATCAATTAATTTATAATATATATATATATATATATATATATATATATATATATATATATATATATATATATATATGTATGTATGTATGTATGTATAATGTACTATCCCAAGAAAATTAAGGTGCGAAATGACGTTCCCAAGTTAAAAAAAAACAGATTCCTTATTTCCTGGTACTTAGTTCAAAATGTGGGAAATATCTGACGAGAGATGGGAAACCTTAGTTAAGTAGGCGGATGGATATATATATATATATATATATATATATATATATATATATATATATATATATATATATATATATCAGTCTTTTCATATCTATCTATCTATCTATCTATCTCAGTCTGTTCATATCTATGTATTGATAATTTGTTTCGAAGACTTTTTCTTCGAAACAATTTATCAAGTAAGCATTAGATAGATAGATACATAGATATGAACAGACTGAGAAAGAAAGAAAGAAAGAAAGAAAGAAAGAAAGAAAGAAAGACGAGTGTCGAAAAGGAAGGAGAGGAGAAGGAAAGGCGAAAGAAAGAAAAGAAAATGAATATGTAAGGAAGGAAAGCTTGGGTGAAGTGATAGGTGAGGGTCGTGGAGAAAAACAGTGAATAAAAGAACATATGTGAAAGCATAAGGGCAAGAATAATAGTAATAAAAAGAAAAGGACGAAGAGAGAAAGAAGTAGAAGAAGGATAATTAGAAAATATATCAGGAAAAAAAAGAAAAAAATCATACGGAGTACAAAAGTAGTAGTAGTAGTAGTAGTAGTATTAGAAGAAGAAGAAGAAGAGGAAGAAGAAGAGGAAGCGAAAGAACCAGAAGAAGATGAAGAAGAAGAGGAAGAAGAAGAAGAAGAAGAGGTAGAAGAAGAAGAGGAAGAGAAAGAAGAAGAAGAAGAAGAAGGAGAAGGAGAAGGAAAGAGTGATGATGATGATCAAGAAGAAGAAGAAGAAGAAGAGTAAGAGGAAGAATGAACCAAAAGAAGAAGAAGAAAAAAAGAGGAAGAGGAAGAACCAGAAGAAGAAGAAGCAGAAGAAGAAGAAGGAAAGAGTGATGATGATGATGAAGAAGAAGAAGAAAAAGAGTAAGAAAGTGAACCAAAAGAAGGAGAAGAAAAAAGAGTATGAGAAAGAACCAGAAGAAGAAGCAGCAGCAGCAGCAGCAACAGAAGAAGAAGAAGAAGAAGAAGAAGAAGAAGAAGAAGAAGAAGAAGAAGAAGAAGAAAATAGTGGTGAAGAAGAAAAGAATAGCGGTGAAGAAGATAAAGGCGAACAATTGTGATAAAATAGAGAAAGGAATAAGAATAACACCCCACCCCCCGCAACCAACAAAAAAATGATAATAGCAACCCCAGGAGAAGAGAAGTTTGAAGAAGATGAAGGAAAAAAGAGGAGGTAGAGGTTAATGAAAATCCGGAGAACAATGCCAATGGAAGAAAAAAGAATAAAATACAGAAGGAAGAATCTTGGAAAAAAAATAATGAAGAAAAATAAAAAAGGCGATTCACATCAACAGACGCACGCACAATTATATTTTTTCTTTTAAATACGGAAATGTACAATAGAAATAGAAAAAAAAAAGAAGAAAATGCAATAAAAGTAGCGATTAAAAAAATAAAAATGAAAGACAAGCAAAAAAAAACATGGAGTCAGAAATTTGCCGCCAAAATAAAAGTGCAAGAAATAAAATTGTCGGGTTGCTGATGGGCGGCGAAAATGATATGCAGTTGAGTTTGAAAAGAGACAAACAAAAAAACCTTAGTGATTGGTGCTTTGAATTGGATGGGCGGATGGCTGTTTGTTGGAGATAAACAGAAATAAAATAAGAGTTGCGAAGATACTAAAAATAAAATAAAAAAAAAAAACATAAACGATGGTGAAAACATATTGAGGAAGGAAATGGAGAAAATATTCAATGTCTGACAAAGTAAACAAGAAAAATTGTAGAAAATGGAAGAATTATAAAAGAATTATTGCAACAGAAAAATGGAAAGAGAAATTAAGTAAAATTAGAAAAAAAATGAAAGAGTAAATGGAAAGGGAATAGAAAGAAAGAAAGGAAGAAAGAAAGAAAGAAAGAAAGAAAGAAAGAATGAAAGAAAGAAAGAAAAGAACAGAAATATATAGAAAAATATAGAAAAAAAAACTGGTAAATCAATAAAGAAAGAAAGAAAGAAATAGAAAAATAAATAAAGAAAGAATGTGGAAACAAAAACGAGTAAAGAAAGAAAGAAAGAAAGAAAGGAAGGAAGAAAGAAAGAAAGAAAGGGAAAAGAAATATAAAGAAGAGAGAAAGAATATACGAAGAAAAACGGGAAAATCAAGAAAGAAATAAATAAAAAAGAAATAGAAAAAATAAAGAAAGAAAGAATGCGGAAACCAAATCGGGTAAAAAAGAAAAAAAAAGAAAGAAATTCTTTGTACGTTGCAATAACTTATAATTTTTTGTAGATTTATAACTTTTTATAATTGATAATAATTCTGGTGAAATATTGTCTAACTTTGCTAAACACTGTTTTCCTTTTTTATTTTTTGTTTTTCTTTTCTTAAATCACGCACTTCTCTAGTAATAATAATAAGAAGTAGAAGAAGAAAATAAAATAAAAGAAGAGGAAGAAGAAGAGGTAGTAGTAGTAGTAGTAGAAGAAGAAGCAGAAGCAGAACAACAAGAAAAACAATTACAAGAAGAGCAAGTAGAAGAAAAAAGAACAGGAGGAAGCAGAGGAAGTAGAAGAAGAAAAAGAAAAAGAAGAGGAAGTAGAAGAAGAAAAAGAAAAAGAAGAAGAGGGAGCAGCAAGTAGAAGTAGTAGAAGAAGAAGAGGAAGTAGAAGAACAAGTAGAAGAAGAAGATAAAGCAGCAGCTGAAGAAGAAGAAGAAGAAGAAGAAGAAGAAGAAGAAGAAGAAGAAGAAGAAGAAGAAGAAGAAGAAGAAGAAGAGCCGGGAGTAGAAGAAGTGGAAAGTAGAAAAAGAGGAGGAATAGAAGAAGAGGAGGAAAGAAGAAGAAGAAGAAGAAGAAGAAGAAGAAGAAGAAGAAGAAGAAGAAAAAGGAGTAGAAAAAAAGATGAAGAACAGAGCGTAGAAAAAGCGGAGAGTAGAAGAAGAGGAGGAATAGAAGAAGAGGAGGAAAGAAGAAGAAGAAGAAGAAAAAGAAGAAGAAAAAGTAGAAGAAAAAGAAGATGAAGAACAGAGCGTAGAAAAAGTGGAAAGTAGAAGAAGAGGAATTAGAAGAACAAGAGTATGAAGAGCAAGAAGAAGAAGAAGAAGAAGAAGAGCAGGGAGAAGAAGAAGAAGAAGAAGAAGAAGAAGAAGAAGAAGAAGAAGCAACAACTCACAAATTCGGTGTTGCAGAGTTATTGGTTGAAACTTGAAACTGAGGAATTCATCCGAGCCCACCAAGATCAAAACCTGACAAGTCGATCCTACCAAACATATTTTATTTAATGAGACAGATACTAATGTTGATTTTGTACAAACACAGAGATACGCTAACCTTATAGTCTTCTTATGAAACACAAACTCATACCAAACTTTAGATGAAAATGTTACAGTGCTCTGAGATTTATTGCACCCATACGCAGATGACATATTAGGTTGGTGCAAAAATAATGTCGTAATAATGTCGTTTTTTGACGTATTTTGTAACGTCAAAAAACGACATTATTACGTCATTATTTTTGCACCAACCTAATATATATATATTAGGTTGGTGCAAAAATAATGTCGTTTTCTCACATAGTAATATAGCAGACACGGAAAAGAAATTACAAAACCTCCTAAGGAAGGTAGCGAAGAACAGCGAGATGAAGGGATTAAGCATAAACTACAAGAAGACAGAATTCATGGTCATCCGTAAGAGGAAGAGCCCGAATTGCGATCTGCAGGTCGGGACAATAAAATCAAGCAGGTGCAGAAGTTTAAATATCTGGAAATGTTTTGACAGAGAACGGTAAGTGCGACACTGAGATTCGTAGGCTTATTAGGATAGCCAAGGACATATTCCAAAAGCTGGGCAGAATACTGCGAGAGAGGAGGATTTCTTTGGTAACAAAGAGAAATGTACGTGGCATCTGTCCTCCTTTACGGCAGCGAATGTTGGACAGTCTCCTCAAAGATGAAGAAGAGACTCAAGGCGACAGAGATATGGTTCTACAGAAGGATGCTAAGAATATCATGGACCGAGCGTGTGAGCAACGGTGAGGTCTTGCAGAGGATGCAGACAAGGGAGAAACTTATACTTAACATCAGGAAGAGGCAGCTGAAGTTTCTGAGACACGTAATGAGAAAGGAGGGCCTGGAGAGTCTGATACTCACAAGTCGAATAAAGGCAAAGAGATACAAGGGGAAGCAACGCATAACATGTAGATCAGAGAACGTGGTCTGGGGGAGATGATAGAAGGCTACAAGGGATAAGGGAAAATGGAGAGCCATGATCGCCGACACGGTACATAAAAAGAAAGAAAGATCATGGTTGGTTCTGGGGCAAGCCTGATTGCTTGATTCTTAAAATAACGACCAGCATTCATATTTATTATTATTATTACAAAATTTTGCTAAGTTGTTAAGCTCGAATTTTTAAAGATGGTATAGCCGAATTTCTACGGACATTTTACTGTCATAGAACTCTCCATGAGCTTATTCAAACACAAGAATTAAGATTCATCAGAAAATGAAAATAGGAAAACCCTAAAAGTTTCACCGGTTAAAAAAACAAAAACAAAAAAAAAAAAAAAAAACTAATAATAATTATTGTAACCTAGGGTTTGCTTTGATTTGGTTTGATTTGATTTGGTTTGATTTGGTTTGGTTTGATTTGGTTTGATTTGATTTGGTTTGATTTGATTTGATTTGATTTGGTTTGATTTGGTTTGGTTTAATTTGGTTTCATTTGGTTTGGTTTCATTTGGTTTCATTTGGTTTGGTTTACACCATATCGAGCCCAATGGGTTATTTGATGCTGACAAAATTTTTATTGCTGTTAATATTTTTATAATTTAATATATTATTTTTGGTTTTAAGTCAATTACGGCGCCTTTCTTAAGGATGTTCATCTTTACATCAAGAAACTGATTCGATACTTTAGTTGTTTGCTTTGTTTTGTTTTACGGCATATCAACACCTCAATGGGTTACTTAATGCCGACAAGATTTTTATAGCTGGTAATATTTTTATAATTTAACATAATATTATTTTTCGTTTTAAGTCAAGTACGTCGTCGTTCTTAAAGATGTTCATCTTTACATCAAGAAACCGATTCAATCCTTTAGTTGTTTGGTTTCGTTTGTTTTACGGCAAATCAACATCTCAATGGGTTATTTAATGCCGACAAGATTTTTATTACTGGTAATATTTTCTTTGGTCAAAAATCTATTTCTGGTAATATTTTTTACTTCAGAAAAGTATTTCTGGTATTAAAACCTATTTTTACACTTTCATAGGGTTTTTGCCACAGTTTCGGGGTTAACTATTTGCCCATATCTGGGACCCTAACAGGTGCTATCACCCCGGGTCAAGTTGGACCTGGGAAAACCAGCAATTAAGAGGTGGTTCCATGCTCTTCAAAACTCCCTGATCAGAGGCCTTACTGTTGGACGTAGTTTATCGTCTGACCCAGGACGCGGATGTAACTTATCGTCCTACCCAGGACGGTGTAACCCAGGGAAGGTTACTGAATAGAATAATTAAACGAAGTTTGGTAATGAACGATAATACTTAGGACACGAACAACACATATAAGATTCGCCAGCGGCGCATAGATGCAGTAGTCAACTGCTAGAAGTGAGTCAAGTGAATTCCACAATGAATCTACAACTGCAGGATATCTACTTACCGCCCCACGTGGTTAGATATGGCACAAAATCAAATTTAATGTGGGGTATCCGACCCGTAGACTCGGCCAAAAATTCCTCGTAGACCTCGTATAAAACGGGGTCGTGCAGTTGTTTCACGAGACGATACACTCCCCTTCGATATAGCTTCCTTTGGGGATTCTCTCCGCCAGGAGGCAGAGAGTTTGGCCAGTACAGCTGGAGACGAATCTCTAACTGCAAGATATCTTCCAACGACCACACGCGGTCAGATGTCACACAAGGCCGAATTTAATGTGGGGTATCCGAGCCCGTAGACTCGGCCAAAATTTCCCCGTAGACCCAGTATAAAACGGAGTCGGGTAGCTGTTTCCCGAGACGAGACACTGCCCTTGGACATAGCCTGGTTTGAGGATCCTCTCCGCACAGAGGCAGAGAGTTTGACCAGCACAGCTGGAGACGAATCTATAAATGCAGGCCAACATACAATATTTACTACTGTATTCATGTGAATGGGGACATACCCATTATCGTTCGTAGGTATGCTACAACAACAACAATAATAAGAAGAAATTTCCTGATGTTATTACAAGAATGGCCCTCATTGTTTCTAATCTTAATTGATTGGAGATGTTATCATGTACATGCTTCGAAACTATTGGATTTAAGAGGTCGACTGTCCGACCATAACCATTTTAAAATGTACAGGATACTATGTATCTCTGTTCATACGCTGGAGAAGTGGGAGAAAGCATCTCGGCTGCATGTTGAGAGGGTTGTTTGTTTTCTTTAATAAGTTTCAAGGATGAGGCTACCAACGCGACCTGGGCGACATATCAAGATACTCGAGAAAACTTTTACTCGTAGACCGTCTTAGAGGAATATCATAACGTATCTCTAACTGGGTCTCACCTGCCAGGTTATGCACTGATTTTACCAAACCAGTCTCCATACCGCCCTGAGTAAGACGATAAACTACCTCCAACAGCAAAGGTCTCTGATTAGAAGGTTATGAGAAGCGTGGAAACACCTCTTAATTGCTGGTGTTCCCTTGTCCACCATGACCAGGGGTGGTAGCACCTGTTAGGGTCCCAGCTATGGGCAAATAATTAACTATGAATCTATGAAAGTGTAAAAATAGGTTTTATTACCAGAAATACTTTGTAAAAAATTATTACCAGCAATACATTTTTGAAAAAAAAATTATTACGAGCAATACAATTTTGAAGAAAAATTATTACCAGCAATACATTTTGGAAAAAAAAATACCAGCAATATATTTTTGAAAAAAAATTACCAGCAATAAAAATGTCGACATTAAATAACTCATTGAGGTTGATATGCCATAAACCAAACCAAACCAGTCACCACGACGTGCACATTTGGCTGCGATGGATGTGTTTTGTATACCCTTATCAGTCAAAGTAATTATGATGGATATATTGGGCTTTTCATCCATTGCCATTTTTTGTGCGTGTTGTTCGTGCACTCAGTAATAATAATAATAATAATAATAATAATAATAATAATAATAATAATAATAATAATACGACAATGAGAGAAGAGCGCGATTTAAGAAAAGAAAAAGAAAGGAGATAATGTTTGACAATGATCCCCAACATTTCGACGGTATGTCTGTCTTCAAGTTATGTTCCAAAATTTTATACAAGTATAAAAATATTTTTAAAAAAATGCAAATAAACTCATAAGTCTTTATATAAACGTCGCTTGTCTTAAGATAAAGGCTGTACTGGTAATCAACGCGTCAAAAGGGAATGAAACGCTACCAGCGTAAAGGCATGCAACCAAAACGTGTTTAATATGATGGTGATCTTGTTCATCTTAGAATTTTCCGTTCTTTGATTATTACAAAGAGAAATTAATCAAAGAGTTTAGTATAAAACTTATGGAACTCTCCCTTCATTCTGTTCATTCTCCTGGGGACAGGAAGTTAGGAGTTTTCTCACGTAACTATCCTTATCCGCTTTTTTTTTTTCAAGAATGTGCACCTTAAGATGTTTGTTGGAATTAGTGCCCTAATGTTCTGCAAACATCGTTGATGTCACATTTTGTCTGCCCTCATACGTGTGTCCAGTAGATTTTTTATTTAATTTTTCCGTTGTGTAACTCATATAAATCAAGTGACGAGTGCTGAATTGGACGTCATATATTAAATGGGAATGTTTTGTGACAGAATTGATTTGACTCATGTCGTACAACGAACAAGTTTTCCCTCTTCTACGACTGGTTTTTGGAGCTCAACGACCCGAAACTCCAATTGATTTTTGAGTGCAAACACCTGACTTTATTATTAATAATAAAAATAATAATAATAATAAAAAAACAAGTTGCAATTAGGAGCTTATGTTTGTCTGGAAAAGATCCTGATCGACTATTTCAGTTATCCTTGATAGCCTCTGCCATAATGTAATGCAAAACAACTGCGCCCACAAGCGCGGGTCACACACTATAACGTGCTATATCTATGTGAAATGCGTATGTTTTTGTAATTTTCTTGACACAAATATGCTGTGGATCACGTCATGGAGTTATTTCCGATCTTATGCCTCTGGTTGGAACCTGGAGGGAAATGAGTATAATGCTTACGGCCATATCATGTCGAAACATCGGTTCCCGGACGATCACCATCTATCCTCGTCAGTAACTCAATGGGTTACCCCTCTGGGACAACAGGTCCTGTAAGCTTGGATGTGCGGGTGGTGTAATGGATAATGGCTCCGAATTGTTAATTCTGTAGCCGAGTTTCAAATCCCATTACACGCAAATACCTTTAGGTTAATTAGCCAAACCATTATTATCTCAAAAACAAATTCTTACGCTTACAGACAAAATTCTGGCTTTAAATAACCTGTAAAGGGTTGATAAGTCGCAGAAAATGAATGAATCAATCAAAACGAATAATAATAATAATAATAATAATAATAATAATAATAATAATAATAATAATAATAATAATAATAATAATAATGTGTACTGCAAATTCCTACAAAATTTTTACAGGAATAAGATTAGGTACCTCCACTATTTCGGCATAAATTTTCTATATTCAAGTTTAAAATGAATTTTTTACAACGAAAAAACATTTTTGAAGATTTCATTTTAGCTTTAATTGAAAGTTTAATAATTAAATTTATGATTTCTATTAATTAAACAATTCTGGTGTATTTCAGATAGAAACTATCTACATTTGATTGTCAAATTTAATTTCAAATTTTTTAATTTTCTTAAAAACGGCCATTTCCTTAATTTTAAGAAATTTGTAAATAAACACAAATTTATCAATTTTGAAAATATTTAAAAAAATTTCTGACACGTTATTTTAGTAAAATTAAAAAAGTTAAAGTAATCTGATTTGAAAGAAATTTTTCTTACTTATAGCATAAAAAAATAATATACAACCAATTATTAACGATCAATCCTGTTAATCTGACCCAACTATTGATGGATTGTTGACTGACGAAGCGATGACAGCTACTACGGATTACCATAAATGACACATGATTTGTAATAATACTGGCAATCTCAGTATATCATACACGGAAATAAGGAATGTATTAAGTAAAAAAAATACAACATAAAAAATTATTTTTAAAAAAAGTAGCTCAGCTAAATTTATTAAACTTAGCAATTTTGGATTCGTCAATTTTTTTTCTACTTAATTACTACATAATATCGAGGAGCCCTCCTAATACAGAGCTTTACACGATGTTAAACTTTTATAAATTATTATAATTAAAATTTCTTAAAAAACGAAAAAATTCTTGTAAAGATTAATTATTCATCAGAAAAAAATGATTTCTTCAGACAATAATGTCCTTAATATTATTTATTTACAAAAGCAATTAAAAGCTTTTCTAATTAAGTAATATCATAGTTTTATTGGATTCATTATTTTTCAATTCAGACAAGATTTTCAGTTAAATAGCTCAAATTTGAAAAAAAAAAAGTAGGTTATTTACCATCTCCAAAGACTCCTTCTTTTAACAAAAAAAAAATTCAGGAGCCAAAAAGGTTTTTCATGAAATTAAATAAGTGGGGGGTAACATATTTAAAAAAAAAATTTTTTTACCAAAATTTTCTAAAAACAAAATATTGCAAAAATAATTTCATTCATTTGTGAATAAGTTCTGAAAATTTCATTAAGATCGGACAATTATTTGATTTTTACAAGAATTTCACTGCGATGACGTAAAAAAAAAGAAGACTTTAACCAAAATTTCGAACGTGTTAGAAAATATTAAAACATTTCAAAAAATAATTAAAAAATACTTTTTTCTTTCATCTTAATAACACAAGCATTTTGACGATAATACTTTATTTTCTTTAAGATTGTGGCATTTTTCATTTACGCTATGCTGTTTTTCCGCGAAAACAGTGGACATACCTAGATAAGATCTGTAACAATTTTATGAGACTTTACAATACAAACAGACAAAACAATTAAAGCCAATCTCACAAACATCGTGATAAGAGACCATAAAAACAGAATGTGCTTTCTTATTGAAATGACAGTCCCTTCAGATTGTGATGCATTTTTGAAGATTTTCAGAAAATCATCAAAATACAAGGATCTTGAGTGGAAATCTAAAAGAAATGTGGCATATGAAGCCATCAATGATTCCAGTAGTAGTTGGAGACCTCGGATTGATCGGAAAAATGAAGAAGGGGTGGAAGTGGTGGAAGAATGAGAAGAAAGAAGAGCAGAAGAATGATCAGGAGTAGAAGAAGAAGAAGAAGAAGAAGAAGAAGAAGAAGAAGAAAGAAAGAAAGAAAGAAAGAAAGAAGGGGTAGAAGTAGTGGAAGTATGAGAAGAAAGAGCCTAAGAATGATAAGAAGAAGAAGAAGAAGAAGAAAGAAAGAAAGAAAGAAAGAAAGAAAGAAAGAAAGAAAGAAAGAAGAGGTGGAAGTAGATGAAGGATGAGGAGAAGGAAGAGCAGAGAAATGATCAGGAGTAGAAGATGAAGGTGGAATAGAAGAAGACGACGAAGAAGAAGAAAAAGAAAGAAAGAAAGAAAGAAAGAAAGAAAGAAAGAAAGAAAGAAGAAGTGGAAGTAGTTGAAGGATGAGGAGACGGAAGAGCAGAGACATGATCAGGAGTAGAAGATGGAGGTGGAATAGAAGAAGACGACGAAGAAGAAGAAAAAGAAAGAAAGAAGGAAAGAAGAGGTGGAAGTAGATGAAGGATGAGGAGAAGGAAGAGCAGAGAAATGATCAGGAGTAGAAGATGGAGGTGGAATAGAAGAAGACGATGAAGAAGAAGAAAAAGAAAGAAAGAAAGAAAGAAAGAAAGAAAGAAAGAAAGAAAGAAAAAAAGAAGAGCTGGAAGTAGATGAAGGACGAGGAGAAGGAAGAGCAGAGAAATGATCAGGAGTAGAAGATGGAGGTGGAATAGAAGAACACGACGAAGAAGAAGAAAAAGAAAGAAAGAAAGAAAGAAAGAAAGAAAGAAGAGGTGGAAGTAGTTGAAGGATGAGGAGTAGAAGTAGTGGGAAAATGAGGAGAAGGAAAAGGAGAATAACGATGAGGACTAGAAGAAGGAGGTGGAATAAGAGAGGATGAATAACTGAAGAAAGAAAAGAAAAGGAACAAAAGAAAGAAAGAAAGAAAGAAAGAAAGAAAGAAAAAAACGTAGTAGTTTATATTTTTATGTAAACTAAAATAATAATAGCTTTTTGAAATAACTACGTATATTTATAAATAAAAATAAAATAAAACAGGCCCCCACCCCAACACACCCCAAAGACACAAAAAAACACGTGGTGTAGTTAGGAAACTAACGTTAATGGAGATTTTCTTGAAATGTCTTGAAGACAGTCGATAGCTGAAGGAATTATCCAAATCAACTCCATCTTAGATAAGAAATAGCGGCAATGATTGCTTCGCTCACGGGCTTCCATAGATTGAAAAAATAAATGAATAAAAAGAAAAACAGCACACAGGTATGTACATGTGAGTGTATGTAAAGAGAGAGGAGGAGAGAAAGAGGGATAAAGAGAGAAAGAGGGAGAAAGAGAGAAAGAGGGAGAAATAGAGAAAGAGGGAGAAAGAGAGGAGTCATAGAGATCGAGAAACAGAGAGAGAAATACAAACGAGTAAAGTGGGAAAGTAGGCGAGAGAGATAGAGACGATCAGAAAGCTAAAGAATGAAAGTAAGCGAGAAGGAGAGAGAGTGAGGTCGATAGAGAAAGAGAAAGAGAGGACGATAGATATAAACAGAGATAGAAATGGAAGGGGGAGCTGGAGATTGAGAGGGAGATAAAAGCAGGTGAAGAAATTTTAATAGTAAACGAGAGAGAAAGAGAAGCAGAAAGAAGGGGAAGAGAAAGACAGAAAAAGAAGCTGATGATGCGAGAGAGAAACAGAGAAAGAGAATGAGAAGCAAACAGAAAGAGAATAAGCGTTCAAAAGAGAAAACAGAAAAAGAAAGAGAGAGAGAGTAAATAGTGAAATAGTAAAAGTAAGCGAAGGAGAGAGGGAGAGTTTTCACATTGAAATATATGAAAATCAGCAAGAAAGAGGTAGAGACAAAGGGAAACAGGATGGTAAAGTGTGGTATTTTGCGAGAGAGTGAGGGGAGATAGAGATAGAGAGGAACATAAAGGTAAAGAATGGAAGTAAGCGAGAGAGAGAGCAAGAAATTGTCTGTGAGAGAGAGTATTAGGAATAAACAGGTAGAGACTGTTAAAAAGTAGGAGAGAGGGTTTATGGGAGATAGAGTCAGACAGAAACAGATAAACAGTGAGAGAATGAGAAACTGAAAGAGAGAAAATGAAAATGAAAGTGAAAGTGAAAGTAAGAGTAAAAGAGAAACAGAGAGAGAGAACGAGTCAGAGAGTGCGGGAGATAAACGGAGAAAGGGAATGGGGAAACAAGAGGAAGAGGTAAAGGGTGCGAGAGAGTAGCAGGAGTGTAAACAGTGAAACAATAAATGTAAGAAAGCGATTTGGTTAATTAGAGACAGGATTCTTTTGTTGATTGGTTTCAGAGATAGGAAGAGACAAGCGCTGTTTGAAAGATACATTAGTTGATAACTAATGCTGCAGAGATACGTTCAAGAATATGAACCGATTCGTAGATATGACTTTGATAAATAATAAAGTTTGCAAGTCGAAACGATAGAATGGCATTCCTTCTTAGATTCCTTCAGATAAAACGTTTTTCCAAAGATTCGAACAAGACAACAGCGCATAATTACAGTCGTACGAAAAGATACATAATTTTAAAAAATATTGTCACCTTTGATTAAAACAGGTTCGACGTGGTGGGGTGTGTGTGTATGTGTTTGTGTATGTGTGCGTGTGTAAGTGTTTTGCTTATGTGTTTGAACGTATGTAAATGGAAGGGTGAGAGGTTTGTGCGTATGAGCGTCTATGCATATATGTGTGAGAAAGAGTTCTTATCTGTATTTGTGCGTTGGTTATAAGTTTACGTAGAAGAAACCTTAGGAACGTTATTGTGTGCTTGTATGTGAGTGTATATGTGCGTGTCTGTACGAGAGAAGGAGAGAAAACGAGTAGATGAGTAGTAGATCGGCGTTTATGTGTATTTGTGTGAGAAAGAGTGCTTATCTGTATTTGTGCTTTGGGGAGAGAGAATGTGTTTTGCTGTATATGCCTGGTGTGAGTACGTAAAAGAAAACTTAGAAACGTTATTGTGTGCGTGTATTTGAGTGTATATGTAACTGTCTGTGCAAGAGAGGGAGAGAAAATAGACAGAGAGAGATAGCGGTAGTGTGTATATATGTTGTCGCGTCTGATTTTGCAGAAAGTTATTGAGTGTATATCAATATATGTGTGTTTGTGACCGGGAATGTTGTCGCATGTGTATGTTTGTCTATAAGTGTGTGTGTGAGTACATGGGACAAAAACGTAAAGTATTTGTTTTATGCCTGTGTGAGTGAGAGAGAAAGGGAGAGATAAAACGTACATATACATGTTGATGTGTATGTGTGGGTGTTAAAATGGTATGTGCATAAGTAATTGCATGTGTGATTGGAAGAAAGAGAATTGTGTGCAGGAGGGACGTTGGAATAATGGATAGTGGCTCGGATTGAGGAACCGGAGAGCCGAGTTCGAATACCAGGCGGTTCCATTACATTCACTTATGAGTTAATAGCCTTGAGAAAGGTGGGAATCCCCCCCCACTAGCTATGGGTAAATAGGCACTCTTCCTTACGTGTAGACACTCATATATACATTCTCTCGTTCTTCTTTTCACATACATACGCATAAACACTTACTCGCACCCACCACATCGAACTAGTTTTAATCAAATATTCTTTTTAAAATTATATTATTCTATAGCCTTGAGAATTCAAAACCGGCCTGGGGTGGGTTGGGTTCCGTCAGGCTATGTACTTGAGTATATATACCCCTACGATCACATAGGGGTATATATACCCCTACTGTCACATAGGGGTATATATACCTCTACGGTCACATAGGGATATATATACCCCTACTGTCACATAGGGGTATATATACCCCTACGGTCACATAGGGGTATATATACACCTACGGTCACATAGGGGTATATATACACCTACGGTCACATAGGGGTATATATACTCCAGGTCACGGGATTCATGATCATGATATATGTATGAAAGAGGGAAAGTAAAAGTGTCTGTATAAGTGTTCATATGTGTGTGTATTTGTTTGTAAGTGTGTGTAAGGCACGTCAGCGTAAATGACGGTTCCGTATAGGATGCAGGTTCGAATCCTGTCAAAGAACGAATATTTTCTATGACAATTTCTCGGACATTCAGGCCGGTAAATGTTATTTAATACTGTTTATTATAAACAGAGCATTTACTTAAATACTTGTATCTATAAAAAGAACGTTAAATATAAAAAATGTCTTTAATATATATATATATATATATATATATATATATATATATATATATATATATATATATATATATATATATATATATATATATATATAGTGAGCCAGACAAACCTACCTAGCTTTCACCTAAACGGATCGTCAGGGAATATATATATATTTATATATATATGTATGTGTTTGTGTATATATATATATGTGTGTGTGTGTGTGTGTGTATATATATATATATATATATAAAATGTAATGAAAAACCAACCACTTTAAGGTACCATTACGATAATTTATTTCACCTAAATCCTTTTTTAAGGATTCAGGATCATCAGGTAAAACTTCCAACAACGAATTGAGAGAAAAAATGGGATTAGAAATTGGTGGGTAGTGTATTTTTTGTAATTTAATAGAGGGGGTTGAGAGTGGTAGTTAACCAGACAATATAAAGTATAGGGAGGGGTTAATTTTATATCTCTCTTAAGTATGTTTTATATTGGAGTAGGAGGAGTGACAGAACCTTGACCTCTTTAGATGGTTAATAAAACGGAAATGAATTGTAGAAAATGTATACAAGTGAGTCTTATGGTAAAGAGAGAGATAGGGGGAGGGGGAAAGAGAGATGGAGTTGTTATAATTTTGTTTTAACAAAATTATGTAAAAGATAGTTTACAATGTTTGATAGAAAATTCGATGTCTGAAAAAAATTTTGTTATTAACTTAAATCTTTAATTTTTTAAGTAAATAGTTTCAGGACTAAATATAACTATTATTGTAATAAACATATTTATCTAGGACATAAAGAAATATTTAAAATTTTAATAGTTTATTCACCCGACTAATTGTATTTCCACAATATAAAAAAAACAAAAAAACAATAACATCTATTTTAAAATTTAAAATTAATTTATGAATGTAATTTATTTATTATATTGGTAAACTAAATAATATATATATATATATATATATATATATATATATATATATATATATATATATATATATATATATAACATACCCCGACAAATCAGACATGCAGGGTATTTCCAACAGGATGGTGCACCGCATCATTTTGCCCGTATTGTTCGCGCTTGTCTCACTCAAATTATCCTAAATCGTTGGATAGGTCGCGGCGGACTGTTGACATCCCTACCAGACTCCCCTGGTCTGACACTCTGTGAATTCTGGTTATGGGGTATGATAAAGGATTGCTTGTATAGCAAAAAAGTTAGACATCGTAGAACCCAATGACAGAATAAAAGGTATATCGAACATTCCCCGTGTAATTTGTGTCAAGGCACTAAAATGTGATGTTGATCTCTGTTTTTTTTGTGCATCAATCGTTCTCGGGGGGCAGGTGGAGACTGTTCAGTAATCTCTGAATAAATGATTCCTCTCATACAAGTGTTAATATAATTTTGACTCACCCTGTAAAATTACTAAGAAGCGAGGGGGGCTTACTGGGTGTGAAAGGGTATAAGAAAAGAAAAAGATTAAATGAGATGAAATAAGAAGACAGAAGATAACGGTTGGCGTTGCAGGTTAAATTTTTGAACAGCGAAGCTGACTGGAAAGCAAGAAGCCAGAGGAGAGTTCTACAAGCGAGAAGTGCGGGAGAATGTGTGAGTGAGAGAGGGAGAGAGAGAAAGCGAAAGAGAAATAGAGAGAAACGCTTTGCATCCATGACTCTCTATGCCTGTGTATGTATGTGAAAGCATGCTTTTAACTACAAAAAGAATCCATCAACCACAAGGCCGCTTCAAAACTGGAAAGAGAGTTAGCTCCAATCCAATTACTGATTATTGATTAATTTCTTTTGTTTTTTACGGCTTAGCAATCTTTGCGGAGTTTTTTTTTAAGCCGAAACATATTTTTAGATTGTAAGACAATTTTTGAGATAATAATGATTTTCTGATACAGGACTTACTATTTAACCTATAGCTTGGGGCGAAAAGGTGGATTCATACTTTTCCCAAGGGCATTTGCACGTAAGTGAATATAACGAACCCACCAATTTCTTATTCCGAACATTTATCTATTACACCATCCGCACATCCAAGCTTTCGGCACCTGGTATTTCTGAACAGTCACCCATCTAAGTACCGACCAAGTTCAACATTGCTTAACTTCGGTGATCGTAAGCGAACTGGTGCAGTTCATATATGGAAGCAATAGTCATTGCGAAGCAGTGGTTAGCAAATAAGTTTTGTCAGCCATTTTTACTGTAGAGATTTCGATCCTCATTGGGTACCAATCAGTTTTAGATTTTTGCGCCAAAGCTAAGAGATATAAATATCAGTAGCTGCCTGGTGGCTAAGATAGTTGAGCATTTCCTGTTAGTATCAGTTACTCGTTAGGAAGGTTATTCAGTACATTCCTCAGTCCCTCTTTCCTTTAATATGTCCTGTGAGTGTTAAATTTTCTAAGCCCTCCTTTCTCATTATGTGCCTTCACAATTTCAACTGTCTCTTTCTGCTGCTAAGCATAAGCGCCCTTTTTGTTTCCATTTTTTTTTTCTAAAATGTCGTGGCATAAATGTTCGGTCCATGGCATCCTTCTGCAGAACCATATTGCTTCAAGTTTCTTCTTCATCCGTGAAGGAGATTGTCTAAAATTGACTGTCATAAGGGAGAATTGATATTGCACAACTGCTCAACACTTCTTTTTGTTTCTAACGAAATTTTCCTGTTTCTTAATATTTTTCTTAGCTTTGGGAAGGCATCTTTGCCAAGCTCAGATTCACATAAATAAGCATCAGTGGGGCGATATAATATAACAATCATGATGTTCTTTCTTTCTTTTTTCTGTCGTAGTTCTTCTTCTTCTTCTTCTTCTTCTTCTTCTTCTATTCCACTTCCACCTTCTACTGCTGATCATTCTTCTGCTTTTCTTTCTTCTCATCTTTCCACTGCTTCTACTCCCTCTTCATCCTTTCTTTCTTTCTTTCTTTCTTTCTTCCCATATTCTACCTCCTAATTCCTATCATTCTTCTGCTCTTCCTTCTACTCATCATTCATCTACTTCCACCTCTTCTTTCTTTCTTTCTTTCTTTCTTTCTTTCTTTCTTTCTTTCTTTCTCCTTCTTCTTCTACTTCTTCTTCTTCTTCTTCTTCTTCTTCTTCTTCTTCTTCTTCTTCTTCTTCTTCTATTCCATCTCCATCATCTACTCCTGCTCCATCATTCTTCTACTCTTCTTTCTTCTCATCCTTCCACCACTTCTACCCCTTCTTTTTTCCAATCAATCCGAGGGCTCCAACTACAACCTGAATTATTGATCTCTTGTCGCGTCGTGTCTCTTCAGGATATGATCGTTCATGGCTCTTCACAACTTCCTATCCTTTATAGTTCTTAGTAATATTTGTCGTTTTAATATTTTTCCCCACACACTGTTATGTCACACGTTTATACAGTCTGGTTAGATAGGTTTACTTGGTGTTACTCTCTGACCCTCTTGTCTTTAGAGCATCCCATGAGTGTTCATTTTCCAAGTCTTCTTTCATCGTTATATGTCAAAGTAATTTCAGATGTCTCTCTCCGATTCTGAGTATTCGCCTCCTTTTTGTTCCATTTTTCTTAGAACTTTCTCATATCCTCTTCAAGATATTCTCAGCACCATTCTGTAGAGACACATCTACGTTGCTTCAAGTCTCATCTGGGAGGAAATTTGCCACCGTTCACTGCCATATAAGAGAATTCTCATTGCATAACAGATTCGCATCTTTTTGATAATGTTTCTAACGGAAACTTTTACAGCTTCGGCACGCCATGCCATTTACGCGCAGCCGAATCTTCTTCATTTCCCCCGCGTAGCGTTTCTCTTATTTTTCGTACTTAACTGCAGCGGTTCTTATTTGTCATATCAGGGTTTTTAAAACTAGGCTCCATAGACCAATAGGGGACCCATGGATGGATTTCAGGAGGTTTGTGAGGATCAGATATAAATTAACATTTATATTAGCTGGACAGTCCTTGTCCGGCCCAACAGTTTCCCGTTGAAAGAAATACAAGAAAATGTGTCCAACAACGACCACTGCCCAAAATCCAGATTCCACCATCCATATGGTAGGGGAAGAAATCGTGCTTACTTATACATGTTGATAAAATATATGGGTGTGAGTGCTTTATCGCTATGTACGCAAAGAGTTCATCTTCTCAGTTATATTCTTTAATTCTTCAAAGTATGAATAATTTAGATGCATTTTTGTGAAATGGCTATGTGGACCACCGGTGATCCATTTTGACCACATTGATAATCACTGGCTTAGCTCATGGCATAATGTAACCTGAAATAGAATCTTAGACAGGGACGTTTGTGGCAGACATGAAATGAATTCCAACAATAAGCGAGTGTCAACACTGTATCATAATTGTGGACAAAAAAGACTGGTTCAGTTTCCATAAGAAGCTAAGGGGAGGGGGTAGGAATATAGTGAAACGTATAGGTAACTGTAACATAGATTTTGCAATTGAAAACCTGATTAGTGTTTATTAAACTGTAGATTTATTTATTTTGGTCTACCAGCCTGAATATTCAAGAAATCTCATTAGATGAAAAAAATGTGAATGGAGCGTCTACTCAAATACAAGTATCCACTAAAAATAGCATTTAAAGTGATAGTGTATATATATATATATATATATATATATATATATATATATATATATATATATATATTAGTTAGGTCTATCCACAGTTTTTTTTTTCTGCTTATTTTCTTTTCTGATTCCCCTGTGAGGGTTAACATTATATGCAGAGTTTTTACAGTCCCTCCTCCTCCCAGCTGCCTGTAATGAAATAGGTTAAAGATTGTTCTGTTATTGTTATTGGGTATAAATGTTAGGTCCCTCAGTCTTTCGTTTATGTTTCTAATCATCTGAGGGTCACGAGAGCATGAAAACTTTAGTAGCAACTCAAGCTGTCATTCATTGAATGTTGATAAGCGTTTTTTGCTCTGAGTAGTCTTTGAGCAGCACTTTAATTTACTGTGTAGGTAGGACTTTGCCTATTGGTCCCCCCCCCTTTTCAGGATTTTTTCTTGTCTAAGTTATTAGGTCATCTGACAAGTTGTTTGTTGGTTACACCAATATTATCGGATTTTTAATATAATTTCTCACCCACCACACAGGGATAGTATGTCTAATAAATGAAAGTGACTAAGTGATGTCTTTGAATTATTTTTATGGAATCAACACTTAAAATGTTTACTTTTGTTTATAAATACTTACTACATTTGCTTTGATAAAGTTTATCAGAGGAGGATGCACATCAACCTGACACACTTGAATTAATGTTATCTGGAAATCATTTCATGTTGTAAGAAATCAAAGGGCTTTCCATAAAAGGGCGATATTAGAGTGAGTGAGTGAAGTTTGTTGTTTTTGGAACCAGAGTTATAAGATTTGTATGTATAAGTAAAGCAGAATTGATTTTGTTGATATTTCCAACATAATTCATATCATTTTCATAATAAACACTAAAATCTATTTTATAATTATCCAACATTCTACACGTACATATTTCTTACAGAAAAGAAAAAAAAACTATATATATATATATATATATATATATATATATATATATATATATAAAAGGCAGGATGTGTGTGTGTTTTGTGTGTGTGTGTGTGTGACGAATGCACGGCCGCAATTTTCGACGGATTTGCAACAAAATTTACATGCACATACTCTAAGTTAGCGGGAAGGCCAAGACCGACGTTGCATTTCCCAACTCCCATCGATAGTGGAAATATTAGATTTTTTCATTCTTCTACGGCAGTTTTCATGTAGTTTGCGGCCATTTCTACTGGCCAGAGTGAGAGCCTATAGCTGGCTGCGTTCGTCACAAGTGGGAAAAATTTAAATCTGCATGGCACTTCACTCCAATTGGCTAATTCGCTTGCTTAAACTCAACGTTGATTCTGATTCCGCAGAACTGGGTTGGGTGTGAAAAAGTATTTGTTGTTAACATTCTTTTTTCATTCGGTTTTTCCAGTTACGAGTCCTTTTTTAAAGCTGATCGTTTTGTGTTCATTTTGTTTAGTTCTTTTATCGTAACAGATTTAATGTTTAGTATAGAGCTTAGAAAAAATTCGCTGTGTGAGATAGGCAAGAAGTAAGGCATGTAGCAACATCAGCACGGCAGGAGGCACTCCTTTAAAGGCAAGGAAGGGCAAAAATATTTTAAGTCAAGTAATAGTGATTGCTGTATGAGTCGTACGATTTTTGAATCAAGCACGGGCAACGCCGAGCCATGCACCTAGTATATATATATATATATATATATATATATATATATATATATATATATATATATATATATATATAAAATGTCACACTCATACTGGCATAGTTTAATAGTTTACTGCATAAAAATAATTCAAAGACATCATTTACTCACTTTCATTTATTAGACATTAAATTATATCGCTTTGCATCCTCCATAATTTTCTGAGACTTAATCTGATTAATATTTATTAGCATCTCTTAAATTTTGAGAATATAAAATTTTTACTTTTGTTTATAAATACTTGTTACATTTGCTTTGCTAAAATTCACCGGAGGACGGTAGACATTAAAGAAGTTAATTTTTCCTTTTGTATTTATTCACATGCAAAGTTTATTTTCTAAACAAGTAATGGATTTTATTTATTAACCAAACAGCTTTTTAAACAGTATTTTTACTGGATACTCATATTTGAGTAGACACTCCGTTTATTTATTAAACAATGATAGAAATGATGCGTGATTCTACATGTTGGAAATATTTTGGTGCGAATCCTTTATGGATATGAAGGCAAAAACACTTTCTTTGTCAACTTTTCTTCTCAATTTTTGCATTCAAGTCCAACATTACAGCCAACATTTCCATCTCCTGGCTCAATTTTCTAGATCTATCTATCTATCTATCTATCTATCTATCTATCTATCTATCTATCTATCTATCTATCTATATATGATAAAAATAAAATAAATATGGCACTGTATAATACATAAATTTTAAAATTTTCATATATAATGGACATTTGTGCAATTAAACAAAATATATTTTTTTTAATGTATCAAAGTATGAATAACTTACATTTTTGTCAAATGGCTACACTTTTTTTATGGCTACGGATTCTCTGTGGACCAGTAGAAATGCTATGTACCTACCTGTTGTGGCATTAACTGATTGGTTGAGCCGGCTCCATCAAACAAATCCACTTCATCCAAGCAAAAGTTGACTAAATGTAGCAAACGTCATATATATTCAGATACGAATAACTATAGTAGGAGTTTCGGTATGAATTTAGATTCACCAGCGATCCCAGCTGTATGTATACACTCTTTAAGGATAGCGCGACGTGATTTTAATTCAAAGTTTTCTTCTCCTAGACTGGTTGCCGCCCAAGTCTATAGGAACAGTCTACCCTACTATTTTACCCATTATTGGAAAATAAAATCCACTTCTTTTTTCCTTTTTTCATTTATTATTTCTTGTCTCCTTGAAAATGGACACAGTCGTGTCAGACAATTTCGATTTTAAAATATTTCCCATACATGCTTCAAATTTAGACCAGTGCTGCTCAACCTTTTTCTTCCCATGGACCATTTTTTCTTTAAGAAATTCAAATGGACCACTGCTACGTTTACCTCCTACTTTAAAATAAATATAGCACTGCATAATACCTACGTATTACATGTGTGTAATTAAACAAAATATTATATTTTTAAATTCTTCAAGATATGAATAATTTAGATACATCTTTTGTGAAATGGCTACAATTTTTTTATGGCTACGAATAATCTGTGGATTACTAGAAATGCTATGTGGACCACGTAAAGAAAGACTGATATATAGCTTAGAAAATTTAATTTAGTTTCATTTTACTTTTGGGGTTTTATTACTTTCGTCATTAAGTATCCCACGTTGTGATAACAAGATCTACCAAGAAAGGTGATGTCTAAGAACATGGACGCAAACTTACTGTGGATAATCTAGCACTTAAAGCGCTATCCATAACCATTCATCACGGTAAATTGTTTTCTCTTCATTATCTGTTTATATTTCTGAGATGAGGTATTATCTACATTATTTACATTGGTCGGACTATCATCCTCATATTTGTTCCCAGATTCATCACAATGTTTCGGCCTTTCAGTATCTGTCTATATTTCTGAGATGGGGTGTTATGTACACTATTTACATTGTTCGAACTATCATCTTTGTTGCCATAGAAATGGATACAATATGAGAACCAGTAATAAGGAGTGCCAGAGAAAAGCAATAATAACAACGGAAATTGCAATATGAGCTCTGGTATAAAAAAAAATGGAATGATAACATCAAAAACTGCAATATAAGCACTATCCAAAAGTTGGAAAAGGCATTAGTTAGATCCAGTGACAAGAACCAAAGAGTATGAGTTCAATGCTCGGATGAAGCGTTGGAGAACGTGGAGAGGGGAATTAACTGGAGATAACTGCTGACATCTATTAGACATTGCACGTGGAATTAGAACAGTCTACCCCAGCGAGCGAAATAAAGTTTTCAGTTCGACATTCAAACCACCTGAAGAAGGCCAAGCGTACAACGGCCGAAGCGTACAACGCCCAAAACGTTTTGATAAATATGGCAACAAAGGTGAAGATGATTGTCCGAGCAATGTAAATAACGTTTTCTTTTCATTAAAGTAGAGGTTGGTTGGTTGGTTGGTTGGTTGGGTTTTATGGCATATCAAACATTGTGGGTCATTTAATGCCAAATTAAGGCATATATATATATATATATATATATATATATATATATATATATATATATATATATATATATACACCTATACATATATTAAATATACAGTACTATCAAACGCATACCTGGCAACATTATCTGAATCTGGACGCGGATGTAGTTTATTGTCATACCCAGGACGTTCATTAAAGTAGAATGTTTTTACATCGAAATTTAAACACATATATTCACCATCAAAGATGATATTCTGTTATGTTGACATAGAAGATTGCTACGCAATGATAACGGTCGCGGAATAGCAGACACAGGACATATGTTCAATGATATCGTTCTGTTGTTAATATTTTAGTCTCTCACGTGGTATGACGTCATAGAAACACATCATGAATATAGAACCTGCCCCTGCTCTTCCGTGACCGTTATCGAAATCTATGTCAACATAAGAGAATATCGTCTTTCATGGTGAATATCTTTTTTTAAACGTCCACATAACCTTTCTGAAGATGGTTCATGTGAGCCGAGAGCTTAAATCAAAGAACAGCTTAATAAAAAAAATATCGAAATGTTGGACAATATTTGTTTTTATTTTCACCCGAAATTAAAGCAAATATGGATATTTTACATCCATTCTTAATATAATACCAAAAATCCCTAGTTCTTTTTTTTCGACATAGCTTTCGGATTTTCTTTGACTTTGTTAGTCAATGGAGAGCAATCCTCTTTCTTTTAATATTTTACAGATTTACATATATGAGGAAAATCAATGATGAACTGGTTAAAAAATTCCGTCTGACTAGTTTCATTTTATACGACATCATCGAACTAGAGTGAAGTTTACGTTGATGAAACGATACATGTGTCTCTCACATGGTATGACGTCATAGAACCGCATCATGAATTTACGACCTGCGCCTGCTATTCTGTGGCCGTTATCATCGCAATAAATCTTCGACGTCAACGTAACACAATATCATCTTTGTTTAAATGTCCGTATAACGACTCTCAACGATGGCTTATGTGAGCCGAAGGCTTAGATCAAGGAACAGATTAATGAAAACAAATAAAAACAGCTTAATAAAATCATATCCAAATGTGGGACAATTTTCGTCTTTATTTCTACCCGAAATTAAATCAAATATACGGAGTAATTTTATATCCATCACTAATAATCTGACTTATTATAAAACGCAGATTGTGTGTGTGTGTGTGTGTGTGTGTGTGTGTGTGCACGTTTATATATTGGATGGGATTTCCTACATTTTTCAACCGATTTCAACAAAACTTCACAGGACTACGTAAAATTACCTTGCGGTGGTTCTGACAGCGCTAAAAATGCGAAAAAACGCAATTGTTTTTGCATGAAATCAATTTGAAAACACGATAAAGAGGCATAACGAGAATGAAAGGGGGACAACTCATATCGAGTTATACTTATTATAAAACCCAGGTTGTTCGTGTGTGTGTGTGTTCGTTTATATATGGGATCGGATTTCCTACATTTTTCAACCGATTTCAACAAAACTTCACTTTTTTTTGGTAGGTAGTGTTTCTTATTGTCTTGAACACTTTTTTCTTTATTTTTACTTTCAGAATGCTTTAAAAATTCCATTTACAAGACAATTGTTTATAATAAAATTCTATTCAATCGGTAGACTCTTAATGATTGAAAACAATGTTTTTGTTTGAGTTTGAGTTTGGGTTTGACCAGTTCGTAAAAAACAAAAAAAAAAAAAAAAAACTAATTAAGACATGCGTGTCCGTCAACCTTAAACAATAATCTTTGTCAATTTTATTTTTCAGTCTTTATGATGGTCGATACTTGATCTATCTCTTACCGTTACATCCCCGCGCAACGCCGGGCCCTACTGCTAGTATATTATATATCAAGCTTCCATAGTTGCTTTTTCGACATAGATTTCTGATTTTCTTTGCGTTTGACAGTTTCTTTTATATTTTACAGATTTACATATATGAGGAAAATCAATGACAATGTAGAAAAAAAAATTCCGTCCTATACGATGTAATCGGACTAAAGTGAAGTTTACGTTGATATAACTATACATGCGCAGGAAGAAGAGGGGACGTTTAAATGTTAATCATTCAAGTTATTTCTTAACTCTGTGTATTAGTATATAGACTCGAAAAATTAAGTTAGTTTCTTTTTACTTTTTGGGTTTTATCACTTTCGTTATTAAGTATCCCACGTTGTGATAACAAGATCTGTCAAAAAAGGTGATGTTCAAGAACATGGACGCAAACTTACTGTGGATGCTCTAGCACTTAATTAAATTTTAAATAATATTTGGTTAAAGTAGCATTTTCGTCAGAATTATTACAATATAATCTTGTAAATTCATGCAATCTTCGAGCCTTGTATGCATCGAGAGTTATGGGATTTTTTCTAAAGGCGGTCAGCACATCATGGCTATGTTGACTTGAGACATACATAAAAATCTACATATTCAGTTAAAGTTAAAAAAAAAGAAAGAAAAGTCCTTTATAACGGCTTAAAGAATAACCGAAAGCACATTGATATACAAAATGTTCGGACAGTTTTTATATATATATATATAAATGTATAAACCTATATCTCTATCTATAAAAGGCAGGATGTGTGTGTGTGTGTGTGTGTGTAACTAATGCAC
>OZ010599.1:26680199-26697699 GCA_963932145.1 Acanthosepion lycidas
TTTTGCACGTAAACTATCTTAGTTAAACCCCACAAATAACCACAGTGAAGTTAGGAGTATTAATCCACAGAAAAATAGAAAAAGAAATATTATTTGGTTTACCCCCACCCCCTTCCGTAGATTATCTAGAATTAATATTGGACAAATTTTCCTGAAACTTATAAACAAACATCTAGGTAAGATCTTCAATAGAAAAAAGAAGATTAAAATAAATTATCTATGTACGAACAACTTGCTTAGAGTAATCGACTCCCACAACAAGTATATCCTTAACATATTCAATGGTGTCAACAAGAATTCTAATAAAAAAAAAACATTGTAATTGAAGAAATACCAACCTTTGTCCATTTGAGGGAAAATGTAAGGCAACTAATGTTATTTATCAAGTCACCAATTACCCGCAAGAAAATAAATCAAACCACCAAATTTATATTGGGATTTCTGCGGGGGAATGGAAAAAAAGACTTTATAATCACAGACACTTTTTCCAACCCAAGACTAAAACACCAAACTACTATCTCCTCAAAATTTTGGGAATTGAGGGAGAAAGACCTGAACCCTCAAATTGACTGGGAATTTATAGGTTTTGCTCAGTCTCCAAATACCTTTTTGGGTAGATGCAATTTATGTTTGGAGGAGAAATTTAAAATCATTAAATTTAAGAATCAAGATATTCTACTAAATAAAAGGAACAAATTTCAACTAACATATTAGCTGAACCTCGCACTCCTCTTTTTCACTTATATTTTTATATGTGAATTTTTTCTATTATGACATCTTTCTTATATGTAAATATGGATTGTACTTCTTTATTTAAATATTTCTCTCCATGTTACATGTTTTCTATATGTGGAATTTTCGCCTATATTTTATTGTTTTAATAATGCTAAATGTTTTTATATAGTGAATTTAAATTGAATACTTTACATAACTTTTAAATAATTAGTATAAATATGATATAATTTAAATTATAAACTCCTTATTTGAAAATTAATTAATATTTTATTGATATAATCAGATTAGTTATGTTTAAATGAAATTAATATATTAATAATTTACTTAAATTATTTTACTGTAACATTTACTATATAGCTAACTAGCAGTAGAGCCCGGCGTTGCCCGGGGATGTAACGGTAAGAGATAAATCAAGTATCGACCATCATAAAGACTGAAAAGTAAAATTGACAAAGATTATTGTTAAAGGTTGACGGACACGCATGTCTTAATTAGTTTTTTTTTTGTTTTGTTTTTTACGAATTGGTCAAACCAAAACTCAAACAAAAACATTGTTTACAATCGTTACGAGTCTACAGATTGAATAGAATTTTATTATAAACAATTGTCTTTTAAATGGAATTTTTAAAGCATTCTGAATGTAAAAATAAAGAAAAAAAGTGTGCAAGACAATAAGAAACACTACCTGCCAAAAAAGTGAAGTTTTGTTGAAATCGATGGAAAAATGTAGGAAATCCGATCCCATATATAAACGAACACACACACACAAACAAACAACCTGGGTTTTATAATAAGTATAACTCGATATGAGTTGTCCCCCCTTTATTCTCGTGATGCCTCTTAATCGTGTTTTCAAATTGATTTTGTGCAAAAACAATTTTATCCTTTACAGAATTTTTAAATAATTAGTATAAATATGATATAATTTAAATTATAAACTCCTTATTTGAAAATTTATTAATATTTTATTGATATAATCAGATTGGTTTTATTTAAATGAAATTAATATATTAATAATTTATTTAAATTATTTTACTGTAAGTTTTACTATATAGTTAACGATGTAATATTGAATGGATTATTATAAATACCTTTTTATAAAAGTATTAATTATAAATTCTTACTAGCATTCTATAATATTATAAACTCCTATTGTAAAAAAAAAAAATGAATGACTTTATTCATTGTTCTTCCTTTCACAGGTGTTGATAGGTTACTTTATGTCAGTGTCCATTGTCAACCGTCGCGTTTATCTATAACCGACTCCACCAGAACCAAGTTAGGTCCCTTACCTATCTATATCTATATAACTCCCTCCTCTATTATAGGCCTATTCTTATTCCGTCTCCTTTTATTCTATCCTTTTTCTTTTACTTTTTTCCTTCCTTTGACTTTCAAATTTCCTGGGAAGAAACGGTTTATGCATTTTAGTAAATATATTTGCTTTGATAAGTCCCGGGGAAAACTACTTTCTCATGGACGAAATGATCATCTGATCATATATATATATATATATACGTATGCATATGTGTGTATGTTAAGTATATAAAGTATGTTAAGGTCTATTTAAATTTTATTAAATTCCACCAAAGTTTTTATTGTATTTTAAAATTTTTGAATATTATGGTGTAAATATTATGCATAAGTAAACAATTGGTTGAATTTAAATTTCTCTGTATACATATATATATGTGTGTGTGTGTGTGTGTGTGTGTGTGTGTTCGGGATGTAAAGAAAGGACATAATTTCTGTATATATATAATTATTCATTTAAAATAAATTTATAACATAAATATGTTATAAAATCACTACAAAAATAGCCATTTTGTTTCAACACCCTCGGTGTCTTATCAAGTGATCACTTGATAAGACACCGAGGGTGTTGAAACAAAATGGCTATTTTTGTAGTGATTTTATAACATATTTATGTTATAAATTTATTTTAAATAAATAATTATATCTGCTCTGCTTTGTATTGAGCAATCTTTTACGAATAGTAATTGTTGGTTATTGGAATTCATTCCATATACACCAATCATATACTTGGGTATATATATATATATATATATATATATATATATATATATATATATATAAGAAAATATATGGATTTAGATCCGACAGTATGAAGAAAAATATACGGAAAAACAAACAAAAATCCTTATATGCAATTATGCTGTTTTAATGTTAATATAATGTCAACGTCGGACTTTTATAATGAAGATGGTTTATTAGACCGAAACGTCCGACGTTGACATTATATTAACGTTAAAACAGCATAATTGCATATAAGGATTTTTGTTTGTTTTTTCTGTATATTTTTCTTCATATATATATATATATATATATATATATATATATATATATATATATATATATATATATAAGCTAATGTTAAAATTATGTAGCAGAATTGGCTGATTTCCTGTTTTATATACTTATATATATATATATATATATATATATACAATGAATCATTCATACAAAATGTTGATTAGTAAAGTTAATCATATAAAATGGCGAAGATTCTTCTCAAACAAAAATTTTAAAGTTGCATTAACCTATAAACCAGTAATCTAATTTTTGTATGAATAATTCTTTGTAATATAAATTGAACTGCACCACATATTTGATATATACATACATACATATATATATATATATATATATATATATATATATAGAAGGTAATGTTTAAAGTTGAATTATGTATCAGAATCGTCTGATTCCCTATTTTCTATACTTATATATATATATATATATATATATATATATATATATATATGCTTATAAACTTCATAAAAAAATTCAATAAATTCAGTAAATTCGACCTTGTCTACCGAACGATCCTTGGTGGCCGATCGGTTAGGCACGTCAGCGTAATGACGATATATATATATATATATATATATATATATATATATATATATATATATATATATATATATATATTTGAAAATTACAAAATAGGATCTTATTTCTCCGACACACAATTTATAGCACATATGAAAAAAGCAAGCGTTATATTAAAGTACGATTGTTAAGACCGGCTTATTTATTATGTTTCTGGGTTTGGGATATGCCCAGCTCTGGGGATATTTTTATGTCATTTATTTTGGAGTTGGCCTGCGTAAAGAGCCCCTGCCCGGACACAATCAATGATACGGTCGCTGCAACTTTATTAATTTCATTTTTCATAAGGTAATATTCATATAAAATACCAATTTTATTTAAACCTTATTATATACAATAATGTATCATAAGTAATATTCAACTAGAAAAATTGAAAATAAATACGATATATCTAAATACAAATTAGAGACATGTCATAATAGATCATTCCATCTCTATCTATTAGGTTGGTGCAAAAATAATAACGTAATAATGTCGTTTTTTGACGTATTTTTCAACGTCAAAAAACGACATTATTCCGTCATTATTTTCGCACCAACCTAATATAAAACGCAGGACGTATGTGTGTGTGTGTGTAACGAATACACGGCTGCAATTTTCGACGGATTTGCACCAAGATTTACATGCACATGCTCCAAGTTAGCGGGAAGGCCAAGACCGACGTTGCATTTCCCAACTCCCATCGATATTGGAAATAACCGATTTTTTCATGCTTCTTCGTCCGTTTTCATGTAGTTTGCGGCCATTTTCTACTAGACGGAGTAAGAGTCTATAGCTGGCTGCCACAAATAGTCAGGAAGATTCTATTGGCCAGTGTGAGAGCCAACAGCTGACTGAGACGAATGATAAATAGCATGCTATCATGCAAAAAACATCGATAGCTGCATTCGTCACAAGTGGGAAAAATTTAAATCTGCATGGCACTTTACTCCAATTGGCTAATTCGCATGCTTAAACTCAACGTTGATTCTGATTCCGCAGAACTGGGTTGGGTGTGAAAAAGTATTTGTTGTTAACATTCTTTTTTCATTCGGTTTTTCCAGTTATGAGTCCTTTTTCAAAGCTGATCGTTTTGTGTTCATTTTGTTTAGTTCTTTTTTCGTAACAGATTTAATGTTTAGTATAGAGCTTAGAAAAAATTCGCAGTGTGAGATAGGCATGTAGCAACATCAGCATGGCAAAGGGCGCTCCTTTAAAGGCAAGGAAGGGCAAAAAATATTTTAAGTCAAGTGATAGTGATTGCTGTTCGAGTCGTACGACTTTTGAATCAAGCACGGGCAACGCCAGGTCATGCTGCTGGTCTTAAATAATATCAACAATGTTTTGCTGTAATTTTTTATATCAGCATGAGTCTTTTTTTTTTTTTTTTTTAAAGTTAAAAAGTTGAATAATTTAACACATTCAACATTATGGATGGAAAATAGTGAATTTTATATATTGTTTTTCGAGACTTAGCATGAACAAATTACATTCATGGATTTGAACAAATAAAAAAGGCATAGAACGACGCCAGAATTTAATATTATAATAGTAAGTTGTGCTCATTTTAATTTTACCATATAAATGCAGAAGGTAAAAATAAGAAGCAAATATTGATAGCGAGGATTGAAAAAGCACTGCTAAGGTGCCACAAAGATAGTCCGATAAAAATACTGTTACACACTTTGATGACGGGTTCCTCACACCAAAATATGGACAAACATATAAACAAATGTTCCCGAACCCTTTGCTTTTGAGTTATTAATTTTGTTATCATTTAATGAACCCGTAATTAAATCTTAAGCGGTACACGGTACGTTGCTCATATGTTTTTTTTTATTCCTTTTTCTATCACGGGTACTGTGATTTAAAAAATTATAATAATATTATTCTTCAAATAAAAAAAAAACTCGTAAGCAATATTTCGTGCCTGGCGTGTTGGTAAAACAACGAAACTTAAGTCGCACCCCAAACGCAGGTATACATATATTTATTAATATATATTTCTTAGCTCTGTCTAACTATATTGAGCACTGTTAGGTTTACACATTCAAGTAAATTTAGTAAATATTTATTTGCTTACCTAACGCGGGCATATGCGGTTTTTAATATCTAGTTATTTGATTTACCCAGCTCTATACCTATAAACATACAGGGTGTGCCAAAAATACATTAACAAACTTTGAGGGCTGGTTTCTCAAACCAAAACAAGAACAAAATCCGTATAGACATATGTCAGCAGAACCTTCGTTTTTGAGTGATTAAGTTTCAAGAAAACCTCGAGTCCATTACCTTTCGCGTGGGCGTATGTAAAAATCATATCTGATCACGATATGAATATCCTAACATTGTTAAATTGGACTCTTCGTTAATTCTCTAGTGCACACGTTAAACGTCGAAGACGAACTAGCCACAGACGTACACGAATGACAAATGTAATCTAGTGTACACGGAAACACAGCGCCATTTGACGTAATTTTTCTTCAAACTAAGTAAAATTCAATAATTTAAAGAGTTCAAATTATTGAATTTTACTGGCTCAATTAACACTTCACCAGTCTTTGATTAAGGACAATCTGTGCCCGCCATATTCCTTGATTGATCTTTCTACAGCTACACTCTGAGAATATTTCCCTATATATATATATATATATATATATATATATATATATATATATATATATATATATATATGCACACACACACACACACACATATATATGTAAATATATAATATCGCATATTGTGCTGTTTTTAATGAAATAGTTCTCAATGTAAAACAACAGTGATATAAATTATATATTAATTTATTCATATATATATATATATATATATATATATATATATAATCATAAAGACAAATAACAGATATATAATCCGGTGTGTTTATTAATAATTTTATTTTTACAAAACAGTGGTCAATGAAAATCTACAGAGCATAAATATTATAAATTTACTTTTTTAAAAATATGGCTTCATCGCTACACAGGAATTACCATGTTTCAAAAACAGAAGCTAAAAACTTCAAATTCAGTTATAGAATTAAATTAAAGTCCCGAGTTCTGTTTCATTTTCAACCGAATTTTGGAATAACTTATTTAGAAATTTACTGAGTTTTATAAGCACATACATTCATAATATTAGTTTCTAAGGATATGGGGAAATCCAACCATTTTAATCATCAACGCATGTCGTCTCATCTTTTTCAACGACAACAAGTTTTTCGGTTCTTTTGCTTCGTCGTTAAATTTGTACTTGTATAGATATAATTGAATTTGAAGTTTTAGGCCTCTGTTTTTGAAACATGGTAATTAGTGTGTAGCGATGCAACCATATTTTTAAATAAGTAAATTTATAATATATATATATATATATATAGAGAGAGAGAGAGAGAGGCAGAGAAAGACAGAGAGACAGAGAGATAGAGTGAGCGGAGAGAGACAGAGACAGAATTGGCAAAAAACATTACTTTACTTGGGGTTACTCTATGAGGTTATATTTGCGTAGGAATTCCTAGTGTTAAGAGTATACAGCTGTAGTAGGCTTTTGAAAGAACTGGAAACCCAGTCCTAAATAGGAAACAAGGAATAAACCTCTATTCCCGATCAGAAGACCCTACAGGAGTGTGAACAATTTCTACAACACGGTCTTTGATTGACCATTCAACAAGCTGCTGAGCATATATGAACGTTCTGAAACTTATAAAGCCTTGATAAAACAATGACATGCTTGCCTCTGTGTATATAAACCCGTGCAGCATAATAAATCCTACATTTGATAAAGTTCCTCAGTGAACGAAACGCGTCGGGTAGGTATAGTTTTTTTTCCTCTTGTCTCGTTATTCTTTTTTTCTCTTCTACAGATACACTCTATCTGAGAATATATATATATATATATATATATATATATATATATATATATATATATATATATATATATATTGTTGGAGTGTCCTGATGTTGTTCAGATTGATGATTATACTAGATAAAACGATCTCTTCCTGAAACTGTAACTAAGTTCTGCTCAGCATAGCTGCAGTATAAACCACAGGTTGGCTCTGTGAGTGTTGAACAAAGATTAATGTGCCTGAGCCAGAGTCTGCAATAGGAATTGGCTATCCACTCTAGTAGACGGGTATCCTCGAATACGAGTAACCAGCTATTATATATATATATATATATATACATATATTGTGTGTGTGTGTGTGTGTGAATAGACGCAACAACTAAGGGGATTTTACGTTTTCAATCGAGAGGTCTGGTCAGATAATTTATGTTGTCTGGTCATCTGTTCAGTTGTGTGGCTAGATCTATCTATCTATGTATTCAGTTTATTCTGCGCGCTCGCGCGCGCTTGCGTGTATCAGTATATGAAAGATTTAAGCAATGGTTACTTTTATATATAGTGCCCAATATTAAAAATATTATAACAATATTAAAAACAGAGCGTTAATAATATTATATGAAAACGGAGTAAAAAATGTGGATTTCAAAATACGCGTAAATTTTTTTAAAAAAAATGAAAAAAATTACAAATACCGCTTAAAACCAGAACTCCTGAAGACTGGGAATCTTACCATGAAACTTCGAAGTCGGGATAAATTGATATTTAAAATTTAAGTTATCTTTTCATATATATATATATATATATATATATATATATCTTGACGTGAATATTAGTTAACCAACTCGACTCACCATTAATTAGTCCTGTGAAGGAAATATTACTGATTCAGTGCCTTAAATATTTGGCCTTGTCTCCGACTATGCTACATTTTGTAAATACCTATGTTTGTGTCTGTGAGAGCGCTTCGAGTTAAAATATATATTTTTTACAAAAATATTTTTATCTTAAACGCCAAAAGAGAAGAGAATTTGTGGGGGAGTTGGGGGTCTGATATGGGTGGGGATGATTTGATGGAAGAGCCGTAAAGTCTATATTCGCCAATGGGTATATCTTATAAGCCGGGTGGAAGTGGTTGTAGGGACTGGGGGTGTCTTTGCTGTCAATCAAGTGTTACGGTCATGTATATTTGATTTGATTTTAGTTCAGTTTTTTATTGTTGTTGTTGTTTTTCTTTTGATGTTCCTTTCTTTCTACTCTCATCTTTTTTTGTGTGTGTGTGTGTTTCTGTCAGGTAATTTATAAACACGTGCAATGTTCCACGATTTCCCGAGATTTTCCACCGATTCACTGAAAAAAAAGAAAAGAAAAAAGATACACTTATCTCTTTGGTTTAGATCTATCTGTATACCATCAATTCTCGGGTTCGTTTTAGTTTGATGAATTAAAAAATAAAAATAAAAAAAAAAAAGCGCAAAAAAAAACCTGTCCGCATTTAGCAAATGCCTTCAATTTTTACAGCTAATATGTCCTACGGTAGACAATTTTCCAAGTCAGTTTTAGGAAGTTCTTACTTCCTTCACCCCGTTAGGTGATCCATCAATTTCCATAGGAAATTTTCAGATGAGCTGTAATATTTCCTTTCACCGATTGGTCTTTATAGCTAGAACGTGCCATCCGACATGTTTATTTTACCAATAACCTCCTACTTCAAGTTACTGAGTCTTGTATTAGGTGAAAACTTAAAAATAAATGGGGCATGGTTAATATTACGGAAGAATGAGCTGGCGATCTAGGTTCGAATCTTACCTATGACTGTCTATAGCCATTTCTCAATAAGAAAGACCCGAATCAATATCTCTGTATTTTGTCATCGTCAGTTATCTTAAAGAAATATCTTGTGGCAACTTCTAAGACATCGATCAAATATCAGATCGTATGAAATGGTTATTGGGAATAGAGGAGAATGAAAAGACTTTCGTGTGAAGAAAGGACAATAAAAGAATAGGACTCAAGACCACAGAAGATAGTTACTGGCGTTGAATTTAAACTTTTGAAGATTCACGTGAGAGGGAAGTCAGAAATCGGAAGAGCTGTACGTCGCTGACTATCGCGATCCTGTTGCCCTCATCGATTATAGTTTGGTACTTCTTGCGTAAGTCTGAGTCGTACTCAACAGATCCCAGTTAGTAATATTTACCAACCTCCACACGGAGCAGGATGTGTCAAAAGGCCGAATTTAATGTGGGCCAATCCGATCCCGTAGGTTCAGCCAAAAATCCCCCCTAACCCAGCATAAACGGGTTCGGGTCTGTCTACCCCCCCCCCACCGGACGAGTCTCTGTCCTTCGGCATAGCCTTGTCCGGGTTCCTCTCTGCCCGAAGGTAGTGAGTTCAACAGCACAGCAGGAAAAGATTCCACCTAGTATATTTACTAACCTCTGCACGCGATCAGATCTGGCACAAGGCCGGGTTTAATGTGGGCCCGTAGGCTCAGCCAGAATTTCCCGTAGAACCCATATAAAACGATGTTGGTTAGCTGTTTCCTGAGACGATACTCTGCCCTTCGTCTGGGTATCCTCTCTGCTCTGAGGCAGAGAGTTCGACCAGCACAGCTGAAAAAGATTCCAGCTAGGATATTTAGCCACCCCACCACGACGGTTGCATATGGCACAAGGCGGGGTTTAACGTGGGTTCTCCGAGCCCGTAGGCTCGGCCAAAAAATGCCGGTAGAACCCACATAACGGGATCGGGTTGGTCAACCTCCCCGAACGAGACTCTGCCCTTCGGCTGATCCTCGTCCGGGTTCCTCTCTGCTCAGAGGCAGAGTTCAACGCGTAGTCGAAAGTCAATCCAGTAGTGAGTGCTAGCACTCAGTAATGGATTGACTTGCGACTACCTTGTGCATAACTGTTACCTTTATTCTTATTGTTATGTTTTTTTGTTTTGTTTTTTGTTGTTTTTTTTACAATAAACCTGTACTTATTTTATCTACCTTGTTTTTCAAGTATATATTCGTTTTAGCACGGAGTATAACAGGACCAAGCCAGAAAAAAATGTCCGTTTAAAACTGGTCAACGAGCATAATTGTTATTTGGAACTGGTACTTGGACAAAAGGAAAACTTTTCTTTAATGACCCATTTCGTTCTCTGCTGAAATGGTAAATGTTCCACATGTGAGAACTGCGAGAAAATAACCTATTAAAATAACACTTACGGTTAAATGTAGCTAGTCCAACAGTAAAACTAGTGATCTAGTTACCAATCTATTCGTACGTTTGAATTCATGTCAAGTTACCAAGGAGGAGAATTCATTAGAACAATTGTCATGAAAATATTTATAGAAAGGACAGAGAGAAGCTGTGTCACGTCGGTGGGAATGTTACCGAAGCCGAGATGCTAGGTCAGGATCTATAACATTACAGGCACTTGTTTGAAATTTGTTGAGAAACTCTAGATATATAGCCAGAGCACCAGATCGTTTGCTTTTTTTTTCTATGACTGTTCATATATGTGTGTAAGAGTGACGACAAGGATGACTTTTTAACAGATATATTCACTCATTAGAGTGAAGCAATTTACAGAGAATTAGAACTCCCGCTAGGATTCAATATGAGCAGACACTCAACAATATTAGACAGACAGATGACGCAGAAAGGAAACAAGAGCTCCTACATATTCTATTAAAGGAAAGCGCGAAGAAAGGACTAAACATCAATTGTAAGAAGAGATAATGTCAGGTTGTTAGCAATGGCAACAGCCCAAACATGCGAAGTACAAATTGCAAACTCCAAAATCAACCAAGTACAAGAATTTAAGAGTGAAGTGTTTTAACAGAGTAGGCAAACTGCAACATTTGGATAGCGAAAGTTGTTTTCCAGAAGCTAAGAAAAGTATTAAGACACAGGAAAATTTCGTTAAGGACAAAGAAAAGAGTACTGAACTATTATGTAATATCGTTCCGCCAAGATTGCTGTGATTGTTGCACAGTCTTATAGCGGTGAAGAAGAGACTTCAAGAAGCATAAATATTCTACATGAAGATGCTGAGAATACGGTGCGAACATGTCAGCAACGACGAAGTTTTGGTTTGGTTTGTTTTGTTTTACGGGATATCAACCTTAATGGGTTATTTAATGCCAACAAAATCTTTGTTGCTTGTAATATTTTTTTCCTTCATAAGTCTATTTTTGTTAATATTTTTTATTCAAAAATGTATTGCTGGCAATAATATTTTAAAAAAGTATTTCTGGTATTAAAATCTATTTTTACACTGTTTGAGGGTTAACTATTTGCCCATAGCTGGGACCCTAACAGGTACTACCACTCCGGCTCAGGATGGACCTGGGAACACCAGCAATTAAGAAGTGGTTTCACGCTCCTCAAAACCTCCTGATCAGAGGCCTTGCTGTTGGACGTGGTTCATCGTCTTACCCAGGACGCGGATGTAGTTTATCGTCATACCCAGGACGGACGAAGTTTTGGAGTAAATAGAAAAAAAAGGACACTTATACTTAACATCGGGAAGAGAGAATACCATGGATGGAACATGAAGAAGAGACTTGGAGCAACAGAAATGTGGTTCTACAGAAGGATGTTGAGAATACCATGGACCGAACATGTGAGAAATGACGAAGTTTTAGAGAAAATGGAAACAAAAGGACACTTATACTTAACATCGGGAAGAGAGAATACCATGGATCGGAAATGAAGAAGAGACTTGAAGCAGCAGAAATGTGGTTCTACAGAAGGATACTGAGAAGACCATGGACCGAACATGTGAGCAACGACGAAGTTTTAGAGAAAATGGAAAAAAAAAGGACACTTATACTTAACATCGGGAAGAGAGAATATCATGGATGGAACATGAAGAAGAGACTTGAAGCAACAGAAATGTGGTTCTACAGAAGGATGTTGAGAATACCATGGACCGAACATGTGAGAAATGACGAAGTTTTAGAGAAAATGGAAACAAAAAGGACACTTATACTTAACATCGGGAAGAGAGAATACCATGGATGGAACATGAAGAAGAGACTTGAAGCAACAGAAATGTGGTTCTACAGAAGGATGTTGAGAATACCATGGACCGAACATGTGAGCAATGACGAAGTTTTAGAGAAAATGGAAACGAAAAGGACACTTATACTTAACATCGGGAAGAGAGAATACCATGGATGGAACATGAAGAAGAGACTTGAAGCAACAGAAATGTGCTTCTACAGAAGGATGCTGAGAATACCATGGACCAAACATGTGAGCAACGACGAAGTTTTAGAGAAAATGGAAACAAAAAGGACACTTATACTTAACATCGGGAAGAGAGAATACCATGGATGGAACATGAAGAAGAGACTTGAAGCAACAGAAATGTGGTTCTACAGAAGGATGTTGAGAATACCATGGACCGAACATGTGAGCAATGACGAAGTTTTAGAGAAAATGGAAACGAAAAGGACACTTATACTTAACATCGGGAAGAGAGAATACCATGGATGGAACATGAAGAAGAGACTTGAAGCAACAGAAATGTGCTTCTACAGAAGGATGCTGAGAATACCATGGACCAAACATGTGAGCAACGACGAAGTTTTAGAGAAAATGGAAACAAAAAGGACACTTATACTTAACATCGGGAAGAGAGAATACCATGGATCGAATATGAAGAAGAGAGTTGAAGCAAGAGAAATGTGGTTCTACAGAAGCATGCTGAGAATATCATCGACAGAGAATGTAAGCAAGGATCAAGTTTTAAGAAAAATGACAACAAATAGGACACTTATATCTGGCAGAAGAAACACAGTGTTGAAATTTCTCCGGCACATAATGAGAAAAGAAGGCAGGGAAAATTTGACACTCACTGGACGTACTGAAGGCAAAGAGAGGATAAAGGGTCCAGCCAAATAACCTAACGAAATTGTGTAATTGGTTGACAAAGTAGAACTTGCTTTGAATGTATTTATTCTAAATCCATCAGTTTTAACTTAGATCAAATACCGTATTAACGCGATAGTCAAAAATTCGCAAATATTTCAATCACGTGACAGGCATCACTGACTGCTTTTCCTCTTTCGCCATTAACCACAATGCTTCCTTTCTTTCGTATTATTTTTTGTATATTTTTCTCGCTTATATTTCTAGATTTTTCTCTCATTTATTTTTATCTCGCTTATATTCCTAGAGATTTCTTTCGTTAAATTTTTTTGATTTGTTTCTCTTTTATTTTTCTAGATTTTTCTTTCTTTTATTTTTGCTAAATTTTTTTTCGTTTATTTTACTAGAGTTTTCTATCGTTTTTTTTTTTCTAGATTTTTCTTTCTTTTATTTTTTCTAAATTTTTTTTCGTTTATTTTTCTAGAGTTTTCTATCGTTTTTTTTTTCTAGATTTTTCTTTCTTTTATTTTTTCTAAATTTTTTTTCGTTTATTTTTCTAGAGTTTTCTATCGTTTTTTTTTTCTAGATTTTTCTTTCTTTTATTTTTTCTAAATTTTTTTTCGTTTATTTTTCTAGAGTTTTCTATCTTTTTTTTTTTCTAGATTTTTCTTTCTTTTATTTTCTACATTTTCCTTTCGTTAATTGTTTTAGATTTTTTCTCTTATTTTTCTAGATTTTTCTTTCGTCTATTTTTTCTAAATTTTTCTCTCGTTTATTTTTCTAGATTTTTCTCGCGATTATTTTTTCTAGATTTTTCTCTCGTTTATTTTTTCAAGATTTTTCTTTCGTTTATTTTTTAGAATTTTTTCTCTTTTATTTTTTACTAGATTTTTCTTTCGTTTATTTTTTCTACATTTCCCTTTCTTTTATTTTTTTAGATTTTTTCTCTTTTATTTTTCTAGATTTTTCTTTCGTCTATTTTTTTTTTAATTCTTCTCTCGTTTGTTTTCTAGATTTTTCTCTCAATTATTTTTCTAGATTTTTCTTTCGTTTATCTTTTTTTTAATTCTGCTCTTTTATTTTTCTAGATTTTTCTTTCGTTTATTTTTTTTAAATTCTTTCTTTCTTTCTTTCTTTTTATTCTTTCTTTTTTGTTTGTTTTGTTGCCTTGTGTCTTTCTTTCTTTCTTTCTTTTTACATGGATCCTTCTTCTTTCCTTTCTTTTACCCTTCTTAAATTATTCTTTCGTTTATTTTCTTTCGTTCTTTCTTTCTTTCTTTCTTTCTTTTTATTCTTTCATTTTTGCTTGTTTTGTTTACTCGTGTCTTTTTTCTTTCTTTCTTTCTTTCTTCCTTTCTTTCTTTCTTTCTTTCCTTCTTTTTACATGGATCCTTCTTCTTTCCCTACTTTTACCCTTCTTAAATTATTCTTTCATTTATTTTCTTTCTTTCTTTCTTTCTTTCTTTCTTTCTTTTTATTCTTTCTTTTTTTTGTTTTCTTTCCGGTTGTCTTTCTTTCTTTCTTTTTACATGGATCCTTCTTCTTTCCTTTCTTTTACCCTTCTTAAATTATTCCTTCATTTCTTTCTTTTTATTCTTTCTTTTTTGTTTGTTTTGTTTCCTTGTGTCTTTCTTTCTTTCTTTCTTTCTTTTTACATGGATCCTTCTCCTTTCCTTTCTTTTACCCTTCTTAAATTATTCATTCATTTATTTTCTTTCTTTCATTTTATTCTTTCATTTTTGTTTGTCTTGTTTCCTTGAGTCTTTCTTTCTTTCTTTTTACATGGATCCTTCTTCTTTCCTTTCTTTTACCCTTCTTAAATTATTCTTTCATTTCTTTCTTTCTTTCTTTCTTTCTTTTTATTCTTTCTTTTTTGTTTGTTTTCTTTCCTTGTGTCTTTCTTTCTTTCTATTTACATGTATCCTTCTTCTTTCCTTTCTGTTACCCTTCTTGAATTATGCTTTCATTTATTTTCTTTCTTTCTTTCTTTTTTGTTTGTTTTCTTTCCTTGTGTATTTCTTTCCCTCTTTCCTTCCTTTTACATGGATCCTTCTTCTTTCCTTTCTTTTACCCTTCTTAAATTATTCTACCATTTATTTTCTTTCTTTCTTTTTATTCTTTCTTTTTTGTTTGTTTTGTTTCCTTGTGGCTTTCTTTCTTTCTTATTACATGTATCCTTCTTCTTTCTTTTCTTTTCCCTTCTTAAATTATTCTTTCATTTCTTTCTTTCTTTTTGTTCTTTCTTTTTTGTTTGTTTTCTTTCCTTGTGTCTTTCTTTCTTTCTTTCTTTCTTTTTTTCTTTTTACATATATCCTTCTTCTTTCCTTTCTTTTACTCTTCTTAAATTATGCTTTCATTTATTTTCTTTCTTTTTTCTTTCTTTCTTTCTTTCTTTCTTTTTTGTTTGTTTTGTTTCCTTGTGTCTTTCTTTCTCTCTTTCCTTCTTTTTACATAGATCCTTCTTCTTTCCTTTCTTTTACCCTTCTTAAATTATTCTTTCATTTATTTATTTTCTTTCTTTCTTTCTTTCTTTCTTTCTTTCTTCTTATTCTTTCTTTTTTGTTTCTTTTCTTTCCTTGTGTCTTTCTTTCTTTCTTTTTACATGGATCCCTCTTCTTTCCTTTCTTTTACCCTTCTTAAATTATTCTACCATTTATTTTCTTACTTTCTTTCTTTCTTTCTTTTTATTCTTTCTTTTTTGTTTGTTTTGTTTCTTGTGTCTTTCTTTCTTTCTTTCTTTCTTTTTACATGGATCCTTATATTCTCCTTTCTTACCCTTCTTAAATTATTCTTTCATTTATCTCCTTTCGTTCTTTCTTTTTATTCTTTCTTTTTTGTTTGTTTTGTTTTGTTTCCTTGTGGCTGTCTTTCTTTCTTTATTTCTATTTATTCTTTCTTTTTGTTTGTTTCGTTTTGTTTCCTTGGGTCTTTCTTTCTTTCTTTTTATTCTTTCTTTCTTTTTTGTTTGTTTTGTTTCCTTGTGTCTTTCTTTCTTTTTATTCTTTCTTTTTTGTTTGTTTTGATTTGTTTGCTTGTGTCTTTTTTTCTTTCTTTCTTTATACTCTTTCTTTTTTTCTTTTTTTTGTTTCCTTGTGTCTTTCTTTCTTTTTTCTTTTTATTCTTCCTTTCTTTCCAGGTCTGCTTCATCTCGCTATCTTATTTTCTTTCTGTTTCTAAATCCTTTTCTTTTTATAGATATTCTGGATTTCTGTTACCGGCGTTTTCTTTTAGTTTCAATCTTCTACGTTTTATCGTTTCACAACTTTTTTGTTTTTGCTTCCCTCTCATCAGTTTTCTTCCACCCACCCTTCCTCATTTTTTTCTACCCACATAATTCCCGCCCTCTGGAGGCTCATGCGTACCAATTTGTAAAACACTGCAGATAGAAATCGCGGAAGATTGAAAAAGAATAAACAGCAAAAATATATTTAATGGAAACAAAAAATAAAAATAAAAATACCAAAGAAAACTTAAAATTAAAAAATATGCCTGTTATTAGTTCTTCGAACTGTCGTCTGCTATTAAATTGCCTCTGCCATCTTGCTCCCTATTTTCTCTTGTCGATTTGTGTTTCATGACGTGTTGACAGATTATTGGAGAATTATCTTTTGGATCTCGATTGTTTATTTTCAATTTAATCGCTTCTTTATTCTTATATTTTTTCATTATTTTTTTTTCCTTCCATACTTTGGATTTGTCTCTTTGTTTTTCATCCATATGCTTTTATTTTCTGTATTTGCTAGAATCTTATTTTTTTTTTTTTTTTTTTACTCTTTGTTGGCGTTTTTGGTTTTGGTTTTCTTTCTTATCTGATGCTACTGCTAGTCATCTCGAGATTCTTGACAAAAGAAGGATCTATAATGTAATCGACCCTGACCTGACATCTCGACTTCAGTCACTTCCTTACCGACGTGGCGTGGCTTCCCTTTATCTTTTCTACAAATATTTCCATAGCAACTGCTCTGACGCGTTTTTTTCCCTGGTGCCCTGATTGCATGAATTTAAGTGTGCCACAAGATTAGCATCTAGCTTCCAATAGTTTCCTGTTGAAATAGCTATATACAACAGCCACTTCTACTCCAACAGTTTCTTTTTTCGCACTTCTGGTGTGTGGAACTCCTTTCCTTTTACTTGCTTCCCTAATAATTACAATCTTC
>OZ010599.1:26702699-26822699 GCA_963932145.1 Acanthosepion lycidas
TGTTATTTTGCAGCCAATGTTTGTGTTGTTTTTCAAACTAAGTCCGTACTTTCATCTATGTGTAAAGATGTTCTACCCCCCACCATATTAACTCTGTTATTTATCATTTCAAATGTAGTTGTGGATGCGACTACATAGGTAGAACGACACAGCGGTTGGACGTTAGAATTAAACAACACGTACCTGCTATAATACTGAATAAAAAATTTTCTTTGGGTGATACCATTCGTAACACGTATGGGTCTTCGATTGCGGATCACTTTATAAAGAATCCTACTTGTGCGTTGAATTTCAGTGTGAACTGGTTTTCTGTTTTGGCCAGTTCGCACTCGCTATTCCATCTTAAGGTGTTAGAGACGCTTTACATCAGGTTCGGGCAACCTACTCTTTGTAAACAAAGAGATTGTTTGCTTGGACTTGCTGTGCTGCGTTTCTAGCATCTTGGTTGGTATAACTTTTATAATAATTTATTTCTTCCTGTCCAATCATTCATGTCATGCATAACAGACTTCTTTTTCTTTTCCTCATAATTTTCCCGTTAACAGTTCTGATGAGAGGGGACGAAACCGGTCGACTGGTGTTTGTTTTATTTTAAATCTATCATGGTCCATAATATAAAATTTCTTGTTTTTAATGCCTTAATACACACACATATATATATATATATATATATATATATATATATATATATATATATACATATATACATATATATATATACATAATATATATATATATATATATACATATATATATATATATATACATATATATATATATATATATATATATATATATACATATATATAAATATGTGTGTGTGAAAATATATAGAAAATAGGAAAGAACGGGTTAGGTTAGTAATCACAGGTTCTTTAATATTTTAGTTATTATTTTTTTAAAATAGTGCTCAATACAAAAGTAGAGCATAAATTTAATTATTTATTTAAAAATATGATTCCAACACGCTACATAAGAAGTCTCATGTTTCAAAAACACGAGCCGAAAACTTCAATATAATTATTAGAATTAAATTGAGTTAAAGTGAGCTCTGTTTCATCTTCAAGCGAATTTTTTTGGAATAACTTGTTTCTGAAATTTACGTGTTTTATATCGGAATCTAAAATTCCCATGGTGACAGCCATCGTGGATATTTGAAATAGGTAGGGGTGTTAGCTGCTAATGATATGTATCAACATAGAGTTACTTTCATAGATGTTAAGTCAGGGTAAGGTGGGGGTGTCTAAATTTAAATCGGAAAATGTTTTCAATCATTCTGGTTAACTTGTCTATGAAGATTTATTTATTTTTTTGTTTTATTACTTATTTGTTTTATTACTTTATGAAAGGGTTTTGTGTATATAAAAACATTTGTTATTTGACGACTTCATAAAGGGCTATCATTTTTTGTAGGGTGTTAAAACTTTTTATTGTGTCCATGGATTAAAAAGTTAATTTATTGTATGTTAGTTTTTAAGCTAAATTGTTCAATGCGTGAATTTGATGATGTCGGCAAAAAAACTCATGTCTATTGTTTAATAGATTTTTATTATTTAGAAACTTGATAATGTGCAGTTTTTCATGGAGGCACAAAGGGCATGGGTCATCCCAAGTTTTACATGTTCTAGTCCTGTTTATAATTTTCCATTTTACCTTAGGTGTCCTATTTATTTCCTTCAGATGCCAAAAATATTTAGATAGAGAAGTCTGATTTCTTTTATTTATATTGTTTAAAGAGCACTTATGCTGCCTCCATCTAGCTTTAAAATCATTCTTCGTGGACCCAATGTATATCATATTAGTATTAGGACTCTCAGTGGATGAGATAGTACATTGGTATACCACAGATTTGATGCAGCATTTATTTTCTAATGGGCAATCCTCTGGGTTTCTACAATTACACAATTTTTCACTGTTGTTGTCAGACTTAAGCGTAGGGTTTTTATTAATACTATTCGGGCATGGGGGCTTGTTCAGGATTTTATTATTATGTTTTTTTGTTATACTTTCTAGGTTTTCGGTGCGGCTGTAACTCAATTTTAGGGTGGCCTTATTAGATATATTACTAAGCCTACTGTTTGTGGGGAAGTGTTTATCAATTAGGGCTAAGAATTTATGTCCTAGTTTAATACTAACCATTTGGTTGAACGGAGGGGTTTACCAAATGATTTTTCTTTTCCTGTTTTTTTTCCTCTGGCTAGTGTAATTGTTTCTATAGTTAATGTTTGCATTTTTGTAACCACTATTTTTTAGGGCACCCTTATAGAAGCTATCGTGTTGTTGGAATATTTCTTTGTTGGCGGAGTTAATGCTAATTCTATTTTCTATTGCTGATGATATATGTTTAATTATGGATGGTGGGTGGTTTGACTTCGGGTGTATATATAAGGGGTTAGTATTTGGTTTTCTATAGGGTTGGTATATGTTGCTTGCTAAATCAAGAGTAACGTCAAGGAAGTTTACCCTTTTCAATTTGGTACATACCGTTATCTTTAAGTTTAGATTTTTAAATTCACTAAAAATGATTTTTCTGATTTTCTCTATTTTAAAACTAGTAGAATTCCTCACCACCATGAGCCCGTCATCTCTATACAGTCCGATGTCCTTAATATCGATTTCGCGGTGCGCGGTGAAATTGTATACAAATTGTAACTCTATGTTGATACATATCATTAGCAGCTAACACCCCTACCTATTTCAAATATCCACGATGGCTGTCACCATGGGAATTTTAGATTCCGATATAAAACACGTAAATTTCAGAAACAAGTTATTCCAAAAAAATTCGCTTGAAGATGAAACAGAGCTCACTTTAACTCAATTTAATTCTAATAATTATATTGAAGTTTTCGGCTCGTGTTTTTGAAACATGAGACTTTTTATGTAGCGTGTTGGAATCATATTTTTAAATAAATAATTATATATATATATATATATATATATATATATACATATATATATATATATATATATATATATATACATATATACATATATATATATATATATACATATATATATATATATACATATATATATACATATATATATATACATATATATATATACATATATACATATACATATACATATATACATATATACATATATATATACATATATATATATATACATATATATACATATATATATATACATATATATATACATATATATATATATATATATACATATATATACATATATATATATATATATATATATATATATATATATACATATATATATATATATACATATATATGTATACATATATATAGATAGATAGATAGATAGATAGCGAGAGAGAGAGGAGGCACGGTGGAGTAATGGATATCGGTTTGGATTGAGGAATCGGAGAGCCGTGTTAGAATTACAGTCGAATCCATTACATTCACTTACGTTCTAATACCCTTGGGAAAAGTATGAATCATCTTCTTCTCCTTCCAGCAGGACAGACTGGGTTCTATAGCCTTGGATGGCAACTGGTCTAGGAGAAGGACAACTCTAAATTCAAGACCTGCGCAGGGTCGTTTGGGAACCTTGTGGCATTCGGTGCACCAGGTCTCTATATTCGTCCCTCCAAAAAGTGTGGATGGTCCTGCACGAGGCCTTCACCACTATAATCAAATCTCATGTGCCGGTGTCGGGCTGTCAGTTTCCTGGAAACTGATCTGCTTGACCGTCATACGTCGAATCTCGACGGGAGAGTCGATCATATATATATATATTCACCCTTGGAAGTGTGGTCTGAAGAGCCAGGGTAAAAGAAATTACCTTGGGAAGTAAATTATAATTAATGGTACCTTGAAGTTGTCTGTTTTCATAGAATTAATCGTTTTGATTTAACATTTAGCTCTCTAGATTTTATCCTCTTTGGGATTATCAAGTTTTTCATTACTTAAATATATATATATATATATATATATATATATATATATATATATATATATATATATATATATGTATATATATATATATATATATATATATATATGCATGTATGTATGTATGTATGTATATATATATATATATATGTGTGTGTGTGTGTGCGTGTATTTGGATTTTTGACATCGGTGCGCCTAGTTCAGATTCCATTCATTCCTCTTTAATTCACCTGATGAGAATAGCTTTAGAAAAGGCATGAGACAATATTTACTCACGCTAAGAAAGAGAACATAGATAGAACGGCACTTCATTGTAAAGAAGAAAAAAAACTCTGAATTCAAAATAATGAACGCCGTAGAGTGTTTGTCTTATTATGATTTCTTCCGAAAAGTTTTATTCGTTCTATCTTTCTCTTTCTGTCTGTCTCTCTATTTCTCTCTCTGTATATATATACATATATATATATATATATATATATATATATATATATATATATATATATATATATATATATGATATATATATATATATATAGGCATATATGTATATATATATATATATATATATATATATATATATATATATATATATATGTATATATATGTATATATATATATATATATATATATATATATATATATGTATATATATATATATATATATATATATATATATATTAAAAAGCAGAGCGAAGCCGAAAATGTTTTGGGCTTTTAAAATATATATTATACATTATTTTCCATATAATTACTAGACTCGTGGCTTTTGAACACTTTCGCCACCAGTCCAAGAAGAAACATTTGGGTTACTACTACACAACAAGAAGAAAATGGTCAAATATTGAAAAACAAAATCAAAATTAATTCCTTTTAATTATATGTGAAAATATCAATTCTTTGCTTGATGAAGGTTGCGAGACCGGAAACCAGTGTAGCAAAAATATAGAAATTAAAGTATAATATATATTTTAAAAAATCCACATTATAACCAAAAACATTTGCGGTTTCTTTCTTCTTTTTAAAATATACACCTTTTTCTATATATATATATATATATATATATATATATATATATATATATATATATATATATATATATATATATATATATATATAAATAAAAGACATTTTTTAAAATGTTTATACATTCTTTTTATAGATACAAATATTTAAGTAAATGCTCTGTTTATAATAAACAGCACTAATAACATTTACCAGCCTGAATGTCCGAGAAATTTTCATAGAAAATATGCGTCCTGCGACAGGAATCGAACTTGTATCCTATACGAACCGTCATATAGCCTGCGTCCTGGGTATGACGATAAAATACATCTGGCAGCAATGACGGGAGTTTTTATGGACCGTGTGACTACCTCTTAATTGCTGTCGTTTCTAGGTCCATCCTGACCCAGACTGGTAGCATCTGTTACGGTCCCAACTATGGGTAATATAATAGTTAACTCCTCACACTCGGTTTAAATACTATGAAATTATAAAAACATATTTTATAATAAAAATACCAGCAACATATTTTCATAGTAAAAGATGATCTGCAATACATGTAAAAAATAATGAAAAATGTGTAAAAAAATAGCGAATATTACCAGAAATACCTTCTTGTAAATGAAATTTCTAATGCTCCTAACAAAATTAAATTTCGGCATTAAATGATGCATAACGATGTTGATATGCCCCTAAACAAACAAGCATTCTTTTTCTTTTTATGTGCCATGTCCCTTCAAGGACGTAGGTGATCATGGCGCTTCACATTTTCCTATCCCTTGTAGCTCTTAATTAGTTTTGTCCATTTGTTGCTTTCCCTATGCCATGTTCTATCATCCACTTGCTTAAGCCTGCTAAGTATGTCACACGGTGCTTTCCCTTAGATCTCTTTCACTCTATTCGCCATGTGAGTAACAGATTCGCCAAGCTCTCCTTTCTCATTACATGTCCCAGAAATTTCAGCTGCCTCTCCCTGATGTTATGTATAAGCTTCCTCCTTCTTTGCATCCTCTTCAAAACCTCATCGTTGCTCACGCGTTCGGTCCAGGATATCCTTAGCATCCTTCTGTAGAATCATACATCCTTTGCCTCGAGTCTCTTCTTCATCTTTGAGGAGACCGTCCAAAATTCGCAGCCGTAAAGGAGGGCAGATGTCACGTAACAGCTCAGTACTCTTTTATTTGTTACCAAAGAAATCCTCCTATATCGTAATACTCTGCCTAGCTTTTGAAATGCGTCTTTGGTCATCCCAATACCTCTTCGGATCTCAGCGTTGCACTGACGGTCCTCGCACCCCTTATCGTTGCTCACACGCTCGATCCATGATATCCTCATCATCCTTCTGTAGAATCATTCCTCCGTTGCCTCGAGTTTCTTCTTCATATTTGAGGAGACCGTCCAAAATTCGCTGCCGTAAAGGAGGGCAGATATCACGTAACAGCTCAGTACTCCTTTCTTTGTTACCAACAAAATCCTCCTGTCTCCTAATACTCTGCCTAGATGCTGTACTGAAATCGACCGCCAAGTTGTGTCTGCTTAATTTCCCATCGTATTTTTCTTGTTTGCATATAAATTGTCGCATAAATGAATGCGAAAATTGCCTAAAGTTCATAGTTCTTGTTTGAGTATTTTCAATCATATCCGGTTATTATCAGGAATGTTAATTGTTTCCAGTGAGACTAAATCTCCACTACTTACCCCAGGGATTGTACTTACAATTACTGCGTTACCAAATTCACAAACCGACCCTATGCTATTAGTAAATTAAATAAAGGGTTCAGTTCGGGATTCCCTTCAGGGTTTCCTCAAGTGTTTGATAAAGCACTAGAGGAAAGCTTGAAGGGAAAATGGCCGAAACTTCCTGGTAATAACAACGAAATCAGAATGTAAATAATTTAAATAATAATAATAACTCCTCATCCTAGTAATTCAGACAGAAATAATTCGAATATATCCTCCATTTTTTTTACGAAAGATTATCTTGAATTATTAATATCTGCCGTGATTAAAGGAAATCTTCGCTTTAGGCAAGATCGGCAATAATTACTGTAGCAGAATATGAAGGATCATTTTCTATCACATATATATATATATATATATATATATATATATATATATATATATATATATATATATATATATATATATAATTTTCGCTAAAAATACAAAAACAATTTCCGCGGAAATTTCTTCAAGAAGGACACGGGGATGCGGGGAGGGGGCTAAGTCAAAAATTTCGATTTAAAAATTTTGCTTTGCTTGCATTTGGTCAACAGCCCTGCTAATATGGAATAAATATTATTAGTTTTAATATCAATATTAATATTATTTATCTCTCAAATTTTTTCGACGACCTATTATCTCTCTCTCTCTCTCTCTCTGTATGTATATATATATATATATATATATATATATATATATATATATATATATATATATATATATATATATATATATGCATGCATATGTATGTATATATATATACTTGTATATGCATATATATATATATATATATATAAAAATAGTGATATATATATATATATATATATATATATATATATATATATATATATATATATGTAAAAGAGCTTTTTTCTTTTCCTTCTTTTCTTTCCATTCTCTTGGTAGTACGGTTGATTTCTTTTGCTTACTTATGTCTTTCTTTTCCTTTCTCTTCCTTTTCTTTTTATTGATTTGTTATTTTCTTTATTTTCCTTTTTTTTTTTAAATATTTTTTACCATTTTATGTAAAATTTTAGAAAAATGTAAAAAGAAGTGATGTTTCCTAAATTGTAACTTTAAACAAAATCGTTTATTACCATAGTTAACTACCTGATGAGACATACTTAAATTTGAGCAGATACCTTTTGAATATGTATGAACCTGGATGAGCAATCTTTAGTGTTTATACCTTTTACGCGCGGCTGTTTTCAGCCTCCTTTTACAATATATTATTTTCTTTCTGGGAGGAGAAGAAGATTCATACATTTCACAAATATATTTGCACGTAAGTGAATGTGAAGGATTCGACTAGATTTCGAACGCGGCTCTCCGATTCCTCAATCCGAACCGCTATCCATTACTCCACCGTGCCTCCTCTATTATTGGCTTAAGGACTCTGAAATTTTTTAAAAACTATTTTTTTTCTCTTTTTCCATAATATATTTTGAAAAATGTGTAATGGAAAGAATCTAGTAAATACTGAAAAACACAAAATAACAAAGTCATTCAATGAACTAATGTTTACATTGAGGATATAAAAATTAGTGTCGCCAAGATCACCGAACGATGAGAAGATTTTTGAAGATGTAATTGAATTGAGAAATTGAAAGAAAGGAAATGGCTTTAAGAACTTGTCTCCTGTTGTGCATTGAGTAGCCATTGTCAAATGGAAAACAAGTAACAGAACTGTCCAACAAACAGAATTGAATAAAGTTTACAATGAGCAATAACAAGGAAAAGAAAAGAACAGTGCCAAAAAAAAAAAAAATAATAATATAAATCAAGCAAACAATATATGCAAGGCAAATCAACAGTAATAAGGCAGAACAACAGTAGTAAGGCAAATAAGCAGTAATAAGGCAAATAAGCAGTAATAAGGCAAAGCAACATTAATAAGGCAAATCAGTAGTAATAAGGCAAATACACAGTAATAAGGCAAAGCAACAGTAATAAGGCAAATCAGTAGTAATAAGGCAAAGCAACATTAATTAGGCAAATCAGCAGTAATAAGGCAAATCAGCAGTAATAAGGCAAAACAACAGTAATAAGGCAAATCAGCAGTAATAAGGCAAAGCAAAATTAATAAGGCAAACCAGCAGTAATAAGGCAAAGCAACAGCAATAAGGCAAATCAGCAGTAATAAGGCAAAGCAACAGCAATAAGGCAAATCAGCAGTAATAAGGCAAATTAGCAGTAATAAGGCAAAACAACAGTAATACGGCAAATAGGCAGTAATAAGGCAAATCAGCAGTAATGAGGCAAAGAAACATTAATAAGGCAAATAAGCAGTAATAAAGCAAATCAGCAGTAATAAGGCAAATCAGCAGTAATAAATCAAAAAGTTCACAAATTAAGAATTGGAGGTGACACATAAGAGCACATTTGCATAAGCGAATATAGCGTTTTGACTTCAAGACAAGACAGACCGGGACTGGGTCAGATAAAACCGAGAACCGAACCATTTTATTGGCTATGACGAAATCCCAGCATGTATTTATTTGCGTCTACCTATAAATTGGGGAGGGGAAATTTTTTGGCAGCCACTCCTACCAAAGATTGCAATCAACATAAAGCGAGTTATAGTAAAACAACTACTTTTGACTAGTGCTCAGATCTTTGAACTAATGGAATTGGGGGAGTCAAGAAGGACAAAATCTGTAGAATATTTCGCAGATTAGGATCTCGCAATAGTATAAATATTTCCAAACGTTGATATTGAGTCAAGAAATTCATGAAAATTGACTCTTAGAAAATAATTTTCACGAACCTGATGGATGGGCGAACAAATTTGAATTTATCTGATGTAGATGTTCCTGTGGTTAAAGAATTCACCAAGGAGGCGGTAGTGTTATGGTATTGGCTGGAATTATCGACCAAACTATTGCTGAACCATTCTAAGTTGATGAGGGTGTTAAACTGAATGATTTCATAGATATTATTTTCTTTGAATGGTACAAATTCCAAAATGAAGTATGCATTTATGCGCGACATTGCTCTTTCTCATGTGTCTCAGGTTACCCGTTAAGAGGTTTACAGAAGAGTAGATAATGGAAGGGTCATGATTAAATCCCGATCTGAATCCGATCGAAAATCTATGGTCAAATTGTGAAAATTAAATTATATGAATGGCAAATAATATGATAGAAAAACAGTCGTCCTGGGTAAGACGATAAACTACATCCACGTGCTGGGTAAGACGATAAACTACATCCAACAGAAAGGCCTCTGATCAAGAGGTTTTGAGGAGCGTGGAATCACCACTTAATTGCTGATGTTCCCAGGTCCACTCTGACACGGGGTGGTAGCACCTGTCAGGGTCCCAGCTATGGGCAAATAGCTAACACCAAGCTGGGGTTAAAACACAATGAAAGTGCCAAAAAAGTTTTTAGTACCAGCAATATATTTTTGTAAGAAAATTTTTTACCAGCAATACATTACCAGCAATACATTTTTGGAAAAAATTTTACCAGCAATAATTAAAAAAAAATATTACTAACAATTAAAATGTCTGCATTAAATAACCCATTGATGTTGATATGCCGTAAATCAAACCAAACCTTTTTTTTTAAATAGATACAATAGATCTAATATATAAGCATACATCGCTAGACATAGAGTCTATCAGAGAGAAAAAAAAAACCCGAAAAAACGCGTCGGCTAGTATACGTTTCCCTTTTGTCTTTATCCAAATTACGCAGTCCGTCCTGGGTATGACGATAAACTACATCCACAGCAAGGCCTCTGTTCATGACATTTTGAGGAGAGTAGAACCTCCTGTTAATAGGCTGGTATTCCCAGTTCAACCCTGATCCGGGATGGTAGAACCTGTTAAGGTTCTAGCTATGGGCAAATAGTTAATTTCAATTTGGGACAAAACACTATGAAAGTGTAAAAATGGGTTTTAATACCAGAAATATATTTTTGTAAAAAAATTATTACCAGCAATACATTTTTTGAAAAAAATATAACTAGCAATACTTTTTTGAAAAAAAAAAAAAGGATTACCAGTAATGCATTTTAGAAAAAAATATTACCAGCTTTACATTTTTGAACCATATGTTACCAGCAGTAAAGATCTTGTTGGCATTACATACTCCATTGAGATTGATATGCCTTTCTACTAACCAAACCAAACCAAACCAAACCAGAAAAGCAGACCTATAGGAAGCAATTAAAACTACCAAGTCTGAAACTGAACCTGCTGAAGTAAATATATATATATATATATATATATGTAAAAAAATCAATGGATTGATTATTGATTATTGAGAAGAACTACTATATTAAGATATAAATACCTCAAAGATATATATTTGTTATGTTTTATTATAGGTATTGATCAATTGTTGATAATATTTTTACCTTGTATTTGAAGAAAAAAGGTGATTTTCTGGTTTTGCATAATTTCGCATTAACCCGTGGTATGTATAATTTAATAAAACATGTTGAAATTACCTAAAAATTTCTAATGTCGAAACGAATCGTTTAAAATTTGAGAAAAAAATTGTTTAAGTCAAGTTCGAATTCTTGAGGCTTATGTGATTTGCATAATAATTTCAGACGGACTGTATATATCACTACAAATTATGGTGGAAATTAATAGAATATTATCCGAGAAAACACAAGCTTTATGTTACATAAACCCCGCAAAAATAGACATTTCAATGAACCTCGTATATTGGTAGCCCTCCTCGCTCTTTAGCGAAAGCCATGAAAAACATTTTAACCCCTCTTCTCGAAACAATCAATCACAGTTTAAAATTGGAATGAATATGACTGCCAAAGATATAGCTAGATTATCTGTCTCACTCTCTCTCTCTCTCTCTGTCTCTCTCTCCCTATATATAAAGTGAACATTTGAAGTCAACACTTAATGGTGACAGTCTGTTTCATGCTGGACGCAATCGTCAGGCCACTAGTGCTGTTATTTTTCCCGGTTATTTGTATATACGGGTCAGTGGTGCATTGTGAGTAGTCTATTTTGGCGGTTATTTTACTAGAAGTTATGTATTTGTTTATTTATTTGGGTTAAATTGTTTTGCTTCTCATTATTTAATTTCTTTATTTATTTTTATTTTTTTTTATTTCTTATCTTACATATTTTTTATTTTATTTTATTTTAATCGGTGTTTTATTAACGGAGTAAAAACTTGTTTATATCTCTTGTTTAATAGTTTTGTTTTGGTTTGGGAAGATAATTAAAGCTATTTATTCAATTTTGGGGGTTGATTGTTGTAGTTTACTCTAACTATTATTTTGGCGGGAGCAGGTTTTAATTTGTTTATGACTTCATGTATTTATTTGGATTGATTATCTTTATTTGTTTTTTTCTAACGGTTAATTTATCGAGATCTGTTTGTTAGTTTGTTTATTTTTTTGGATGAATTTAGACTAATTCCTTTTACTTGTTTATTATTATTTATTTATTATATTGTATATTTTTATTTACTCTTTTCGGTTTTCAATTACTTAAGTAACGTAATATTTTTTATCGTTATATAGCAGTTATAGCTATATTTTTCGTCTGATTTTTGGTTTGATATTTATAGTCCACCTAATATTTTGGTCATAATGGCTTGTTAATTTGTTTATATATATATATATATATATATATATATATATATATATATATATATATATATAAAGTGAACCTTGAAGTCAACACTCAGTTTCATGCTAGACGCCATCGTCAGGCGGCCTGACTTCAACGCTCACGTTTATATTTACATACGCTCTTATCTTTGACATTGAGCACTTTATCCCATAAATATAGTACACATTAAAACTATCCTTTTTTTAAAACCTAAACTTTATCTCCGTTTATTTACGATATTCTATTTCTACCTACACGTTTTCTTCCTTTTTCGATATAGTTTATCAAATATACACAATAAACAAATCAACAACAGTAAACAATAATAAAATGGAAGAATTCTAATAACAGAATGTAATAACAGCCATGTGACGGATAATAGATTCGTTCTTAACTTAGATCTTATCAGGCATAATAAGAGATTAACAATAATAACCGGTAATAAAACAAAGCAATTATAAAAATATACTATAATAAATGTTTGTGACGGATAATAGATTCGTTCTTAACTTAGATCTTATTAGGTGTAATAAGAGATTAACAATAATAACTTATAATAAAGTAAATTTATTATGACAACATACTGTAATAAAGGTTATGTGACGGATACATGGTTCCTTCTTTTTGTAGATATTATGCATGACAACCAAGTTTAATTAAGGTTATCTGACAGATTCCAGAGTCGTTATTATGGCAGACAGTAGGAAATTTAGCATATGATTATTTTCGTCCCTTATAAAAGCGAGAACTTTCACCTTCTCGTTTAACCGAATAACTTTACGACATCTTTTTGGCATATCTAATTTGCCATCACCAATGAGCATGCGCAATTGGACAAATATTAAGTATATCTCATGAGTTATTCATTTTTCGTTTTGACCGCGATTATTTGAAACTACGGAAAGCGAACAGATAAGAGATTTATGTATCGATTACTGAATCAAGTTCAAAATTTACAACATTATCAATGAAAGCATATAGAATATGAGAAGTAATGCTCTGTGTTGAACGATCGCCTGGGTCTGAGAAGAGCAGTAATCTATGCCAGGCATGAGCAACCTTTTTCGATCAGTGGGCCGCGTGTGGTACAAACGTCATAAGACGCGCCAAAAGAATTAAAGATAGAGCAGATATTTCCCAAACAAAATCGTCTGCCTTAGAAATGAGAAAAAGATGATTCTTTTTTTTTTCTTTGGAGAAAATATTCTTTCTATAATTAAAAAAAACAAACAAACAAACTGAATTCTCAGTACAATATTATCATTGATGACAGTGTGATTAAAACATATTCCTGGATGTGATTTATTAATAATTTGTTCATTTTGAGTATACTAAAATAATTGTAAAAGAAGAAGAATTATCATTGACGTTCCCTATTTCTGAAGCAAAAGATGTTTACACGTCTGATCTTCCTTAGTGAAAATTATCAATGGTTTAAAATGCTGACAACGTTACTTTCCACGGAATGTTACAAAATTCAAGAAACAGTGTATTTAATCATTACTTATTTTTGCGATTTCAACGAACACTCGTTGCCACTTTTGTAATGTCAACGAATACTCGTTGTCACTTTCACAATGTTCGTTGTAGTAGAGACTTTGTAATCGCAGATACAACTTTAGCAACGCCGTTGAACAATTCTGGTGTCAGACGCCTTCGAATATCACTCGCACTAATAGTACTTGCTTGATAATATTCGCCCGAAAAGTAACCACCGAATAGTGATCCGACTAGTGATGATGTTGAATATAGAATAAAGGGTTTTAAAAAGCTTTTTAAAACCCTTTATTCTACATTCAACACCATCACTTGATAAACATCAGAAGTGTTGAAACAATATGGTTATTTTTGTAGTGACTTTATAATATGTTTATGTTATAATTTTTGAATAAACAATTATATTTGCTCTACTCCGTATTGAGCACTCTTTTAAGAATAGTATTTGTTAGTTATTGGAATTTATTCCGTATACACCAATCCTATACTTGTACACACACACGCACACACACATACACAAACACACACACACACACACACATATATATATATATATATATATATATATATGTTATTGCACAATGCTTAACTTAGGGTAATTGGAATTTCGAAAAGTTAATCAAGATGAAATTTGCCACTGTAGGAATGGCCCACTTTTAACCATTGCTTTATGGCGAGGCGAGGCCTTATCGGCATTATCATAACCCTAATCCTCATCCCAATGTTCTATACGGATTATCACCTTTGGATTCGAAACATGTCTTGTAATCAAATTCAGGGAAACTATTGAAGGATTGTTTGACTGATAGTTGCTACAATCGACAATAGGAAACTCCCGCTTAATTGCGAATGATTGCTAGATAGAGATGATCGGAAATACGACCGTTCAAAGATTAAGTTGGAATTCCGTTTGCTTGCAGATACAATTAAGTGGGGGTGCGGAAAAGCCATCGAACCTGCTCATTACCGACAGGAACTGTATCATCAAATAAGAAAAATATCGGATTTCATTTCACGGTGTCTCAGTATTTTTTGTGTGGTTTAAGTTTTTTTTTCCTTTTCATTTTTTTCGGATAGGCTGTTTTTACGCGGGAAAATATGTGAAAAGTGCCACACTTTTATCAAGTGTTGTAAATTGGATGTTTCCTGAAAGAAGTCAGCCAGCGTTTTCTTAACACCTCAATTTCTGGATGTTCTAATCTTCGCCTGAACCAGCCGCTGGATATCTATAAGGAATTATTCTTTTGTTTCCGTGGATCGGTTTGCGGAAACGACAGTTAAAAAAGGGCGTATTAAGAGATGGGGTAGGTCTCACAGGGGACGTGTAAATATTTGGCTGGTGGGTTTGAAAGAAGAGAAGAAAACTATCACCCGCTTTACTTTTCTTTTTCTATTTTGCGATAATATTAATCATAAGATCGGGATGAAATAAAGAGGATTATTTTGAAAACCGTAAAAGATGAAGATTGCCTTCCATCAAATCACCTAATTCTCTCGTTATAAGAACCACTATATATATATATATATATATATATATATATATATATATATATATATATATATATATATCATTAACTTTTATATTTTATATCATTATAAATTTTATATCATTAACTTTACTAATCTACTTTTTGTATGAATGATTCATCGTAATATAAATTGGCTGCACGACATATTTGATCTAAAAGAACTGATCTGACGTGCAAATTTTCGGGATACATATATATATATATATATATATATATATATATATATATATATATATATATATATATATATTAGGTTGGTGCAAAAATAATGACGTAATAATGTCGTTTTTTGACGTATTTTTAACGTCAAAAAACGACATTATTACTACGTCATTATTTTTGCACTAAACTAATATATATATATATATATATATACCCAAGTATATGATTGGTGTATATGGAATGAATTCCAATAAACAACAATTACTATTCTTAAAAGAGTGCTCAATACAAAGTAGAGAAGATATAATTATTTATTTTTAAAGAAAAAAAAAAAATTTATAACATAATTTTATAACATATTTATGTTATAAATTTTTTTTTTTCTTTAAAAATAAATAATTATATATATATATATATATATATATATATATATATATATATATATATATATATATATATATATATATATATATATGTATATTTATATATATATGACAGTAGGTGGTGTGCGCGGCAGATATTGGAAAAAAAATGTTTATAATTATTTCAAATTAATTATTTATTTTATTTAAAATAAATTACAGTATCTCTGCATATATAGGGTGCGATGGATAAATTGTCGTACAAGGGAAAAAACACGAAAAAAATCTCAAGCTAACGGTGCCTTTACTGAATAAATTTGCTATATAGTATCTTAAGTTATTTTCGTGAAATTTCAGTAAATATATCCCGTTATATATTTACTGAAATTTCACAAAAATAACTATAAATAAAATATATATATATATATATATACCGATTATAACACCTAAATTTTCCCAATCGTGTAATAGCATGGGATAATTGTCCATCTCCCAACATGTTTAATATAAAAAAAAAATCACTAAACTAATTCAGTTTCTTTTTTTTCCAGGTTTTCATATAAGACGTTTAGCCATCTTGCCATATTTGTCGTAAGAATCGTTGAAAACCATTTGAGTTATTCAGCTAGAAAGAGAAAAGATTTAAATCGTCTTGTGTCAGCCTCACTATGTCTTCCCAACTGAGCAATGGAGAGAGGAAAAGGAACATTCAGGCCTTCAGTAATGATACCAACATTCATACTCTTTCTTCCATCTTCAAAATCCATTCAGGAACCATCAAGAGAACGGTGAATAAATTTAAAAAAGAGGAAAGAGTAGAGAGGAAAACTGGATCAGGTCGTCACAACGGGAAAAGGGATAATCATTTCAACTTAGATCCAAATAGATTTTTATTGTTCAAAGTATATTCTAATAGTGTAATAAAAAAATTCGCAGAATTCCAGTAAGATATGTTTGTCTATATTTCTGAGATAATGTATGTACACTATTTACATTATTCGGAGTATTGTCCTCATCTTTGTCGCCATATTTATTACAACGTTTCGGCCCTTCAGTATCTGTCTATATTTCTGAGATGAGGAATTATGTACACTGTTTACATTATTCGGACTATTGTCCTCATCTTTGTCGCCATATTTATTACAACGTTTCGGCCTTTCAGTATCTGTTTATATTTCTGAGATGAGGTATTATGTACACTATTTACATTATTCGGACTATTGGCCTCATCTTTGTCGCCATATTCATCATAACATTCGGCCGTTGTACGCCTTCTTCAGGAGGTTGGAATATCCAACTGAACCTCACTGGGGTAGACTGTTCTAGTTCCACGTGCCATAGTTAATGGATGTCAGTGACTAGTTATCTCCTGTTAATTCCCCTTAACCGGGTATTGAACTCACACTCTTTGGGTCTGTCACTGGATCTAACCAACGCCTTTATCCACTGTGCCATGTGTCCTTGACGACATCTGGGTATGAATTTCTGCGTATTATAATGTTGTCAGCAGACATTTGGTAAAAAATAGTCCGAATAATGTAAATAGTGTAAGATATATTTTATCATTCCTAAGATACAACGGTTCAAAGCATAATCTGAAAATTGTACAATTTTGCAGTTACACGATTTGGACAATTTTGCAGTTAAACCAGGTATAGGAATAAAGAAAAAGGGAAAACTTATCTTAGCCAACGCGTTTTATCCCCTGATGGATTTTATCAAGACAAATGCAAAGATTTTATTTTCTAATAAGTATTTATAAAAGAAAGTAAAACTAGTATTATTTTTAAATTCAAGAGACGCTGATAAATATTTATCAGGTTAAGTGAAAACTGTAGGTAAATTATGGAGGAGGCAAAGTGACATAATTTAATGTCTAATAATCAAAAGTGAGTAACTTATGGAGGATGCTATGTGACATAATTTAATGTCTAATAATCAAAAGTCAGTAAATTATGGAGGGTGATAAGTGACATAATTTAATGCCTAATAATATAATAACAATAATCAAAAAATGAGTAAAGTATGGAGGATGATAAGTGACATAAATTAATGCCGAATAATCAAAAGTGAGTAAATGATGTTGTTGAATTTTCTTATGCAATTAACCTGTAAATCATTTTAGTATGGATCGATTTAAATGACATTTTTAACATTTTTATTGTCATAGATGTTGGCTTGCGAAAGAGGTAATTATTTCAGGAATTGAGATATTTGAAAAGATCCGTGGCGCAAATTGTAGGATTATATCTCGAATGAGGGATTCCATAATATCCAGCAGTATCCATTCTCCCTAAGAACATTCTTGACTTACATCCCTAAAGCACCGTACAATCAAAGAAAAATAACATCTGGTCTGTACCTAGAGGGGGGACTGCTTGGCGATAACAGGTGCTGTAAGCTGGGATGTGTTGGTGGTTAGTGTAATGGATAATGGATTGGAATTTTTAATCAGAGAGCCGAGTTCAAATGCTAGTCGTATTCGTTATATTCACTGTGGCCGAAGTACCCATTGGAAAAGGTATGGATGCACATATTTTCCCCCAGGTATTAGTTAATTAATGAGATTTGTATCGCTAAAATAAATATTATCTAAAGAAAAAAAAATCTAAATATATTTTCTGGCAATAAATAACATACGAAGGCTTGATAAGCCGTAGAAAACGAGTCAATCAAACAATAGTCGAATTTGGGTCAATGAACCATTATTACTGCCCTAAAAATTCTTAAAATCTGAAAATATTTTCTGGCTTTAAATAACCTACAGAGGGTTGATAAGCCGTAGAAAACGAATCAATCAATCAATAGTCGAATATGTGTCAGTGAACCATTATTATCTGACATAAAAATTCTTATAATCTGCAAATATTTTCTGGCTTTAAATAACCTGCAAAGGGTTGATATGCCGTAAAAAAGAATCAATCAATCAATAGTCGAATTTGTGTCAGTGAACCATTATTAATTGGCCTAAAAATTCTTACAATCTGCAAATATTTTCTGGCTTTAAATCACCTACGAAGGGTTGATAAGCCGTAGAAAACGAATCAATCAATCAATAGTCGAATTTGTGTCAGAGAACCATTATTATCTTCCCTAAAAATTCTTACAATCTGCAAATATTTTCTGGCTTTAAATAACCTGCAAAGGGTTGATATGCCGTAAAAAAGAATCAATCAATCAATAGGCGAATTTGTGTCAGTGAACCATTATTATATGTCATAAAAATTCTTACAATCTGCAAATATTTTCTGACTTTAAATAACCTGCAAAGGGTTGATAAGCCGTAGAAAACAAATCAATCAGTAGTCGAATTTGTGTCAGTGAACCATTATTATCTGCCCTAAAAATTCTTACAATCTGCAAAAAGTTTCTGGCTTTAAATAACCTGCAAATGGTTGATAAGCCGTAGAAAACGAATCAATCAATCAATAGTCGAATTTGTGTCAGTGAACCATTATTAATTGGTCTAAAAATTCTTACAATCTGCAAATATTTTCTGTCTTTAAATCACCTACGAAGGGTTGATAAGCCGTAGAAAACGAATCAATCAATCAATAGTCGAATTTGTGTCAGAGAACCATTATTATCTTCCCTAAAAATTCTTACAATCTGCAAATATTTTCTGGCTTTAAATAACCTGCAAATGGTTGATAAGCCGTAGAAAACGAATCAATCAATATATAGTCGAATTTGTGTCAGTGAACCATTATTATTTGTCATAAAATTCTTACAATCTGCAAATATTTTCTGACTTTAAATAGCATGCAAAGGGTTGATAAGCCGTAGAAAACAAATCAATCAATAGTCAAATTTGTGTCAGTGAACCATTATTATCTGCCCTAAAAATTCTTACAATCTGCAAATATTTTCTGGATTAAATAACCTGCAAATGGTTGATAAGCCGTAGAAAACGAATCAATCAATCAATAGTCGAATTTGTGTCAGGGAACCATTATTATCTGCCCTAAAAATTCTTACAATCTGCAAATATTTTCTGGCTTTAAATAACCTGCAAATGGTTGATAAGCCGTAGAAAACGAATCAATCAATCAATAGTCGAATTTGTGTCAGTGAACCATTATTATATGTCATAAAATTCTTACAATCTGCAAATATTTTCTGGCTTTAAATAACCTGCAAATGGTTGATAAGCCGTAGAAAACGAATCAATCAATCAATAGTCGAATTTGTGTCAGTGAACCATTATTATTTGTCATAAAATTCTTACAATCTGCAAATATTTTCTGACTTTAAATAGCATGCAAAGGGTTGATAAGCCGTAGAAAACAAATCAATCAATAGTCAAATTTGTGTCAGTGAACCATTATTATCTGCTCTAAAAATTCTTACAATCTGCAAATATTTTCTGGCTTTAAATAACCTGCAAATGGTTGATAAGCCGTAGAAAACGAATCAATCAATCAATAGTCGAATTTGTGTCAGTGAACCATTATTATCGGCCCTAAAAATTCTTACAATCTGCAAATATTTTATTACTTTAAATAACCTGCAAAGGGTTGATAAGCCGTAGAAAACAAATCAATCAATCAATAGGCAAATTTGTGACAGTGAACCATTATTATCTGTCATAAAAATTCTTACAATCTGCAAATAGTTTCTGGCTTTAAATAACCTGCAATGGTTTGATAAACCGTAGAAAACGAATCAATCAATCAATAGTCGAATTGGTGTCAGGGAAACATTATTATCTGCCCTAAAAATTCTTACAATCTGCAAATATTTTCTGGCTTTAAATAACATGCAAAGGGTTGATAAGCCGTAGAAAACAAATCAATCAATCAATAGGCGAATTTGTGTCAGTGAACCATTATTATCTGTCATAAAAATTCTTACCATCTGCAAATAGTTTCTGGCTTTAAATAACCTGCAAAGGGTTGATAAGCCGTAGAAAACGAATCAATCAATCAATAGTCGAATTTGTGTCAGTGAACCATTATTATCTGCCCTAAAAAATTCTTACAATCTGCAAATATTTTCTGGCTTGAAATAACATGCAAAGGGTTGATAAGCCGTAGAAAACAAATCAATCAATCAATAGTTGAATTTGTGTCAGTGAACCATTATTATCTGCCCTAAAAATTCTTACAATCTGCAAATATTTTCTTACTTTAAATAACCTGCAAAGGGTTGATAAGCCGTAGAAAACAAATCAATCAATCAATAGGAGAATTTGTGTAAGTGAACCATTATTATCTGTCATAAAAATTCTTACCATCTGCAAATAGTTTCTGGCTTTAAGTAACCTGCAAAGTGTTGATAAGCCGTAGAAAACAAATCAATCAATCAATAGTCGAATGTGTGTCAGTGAACCATTATTATCTGGCCTAAAAATTCTTACAATCTGCAAATATTTTCTGGCTATAAATAACCTTCAAAGGGTTGATAAGCCGTAGAAAACAAATCAGTCAATCAATAGTCGAATTTGTGTCAGTGAACCATTATTATCTGCCCTAAAAATTCATACTATCTTCAAATATTTTCAGGCTTTAAATAACCTGCAAAGGGTTGATAAGCCGTAGAAAACGAATCAATCAATCAATAGTCGAATTTGTGTCAGTGAACCATTATTATCTGTCCTAAAAATTCTTACAATCTGCAAATATTTTCTGGCTTTAAATAACCTACAAATGTTTGATGAGCCGTAGAAAACGAATCAATCAATCAATAGTCTAATTTGTGTCAGTGAACCATTATTATCTGCCCTAAAAATTCTTACAATCTGCAAATATTTTCTGGCTTTAAATAACCTGCAAAGGGTTGATAAGCTGTAGAAAACGAATCAATTAATCAATAGTCAAATTTGTGTCAGTGAACCATTATTATCTGCCCTAAAAATTCTTACAATCTGCAAATATTTTCTGACTTTAAATAACCTGCAAAGGGTTGATAAGCCGTAAAAAACGAATGAATCAAAAAATAGTCGAATTTGTGACAGTGAACGATTATTATCTGCCCTAAAAATTCTTACAATCTGCAAATATTTTCTGGCTTTAAATAACCTGCAAAGGGTTGATAAGCCGTAGAAAACAAATCAATCAATCAATAGTCGAATTTGTGTCAGTGAACCATTATTATCTGGCCTAAAAATTCTTACAATCTGCAAATAGTTTCTGGCTTTAAATAACCTGCAAAGGGTTGATAAGCCGTAGAAAACGAATCAATCAATCAATAGTCGAATTTGTGTCAGTGAACCATTATTATCTGGCCTAAAAATTCTTACAATCTGCAAATAGTTTCTGGCTTTAAATAACCTGCAAAGGGTTGATAAGTCGTAGAAAACGAATCAATCAATCAATAGTCGAATTTGTGTCAGTGAACCATTATTATCGGCCCTAAAAATTCTTACAATCTGCAAATATTTTCTTACTTTAAATAACCTGCAAAGGGTTGATAAGCCGTAGAAAACAAATCAATCAATCAATAGGAGAATTTGTGTCAGTGAACCATTATTATCTGTCATAAAAATTCTTACCATCTGCAAATAGTTTCTGGCTTTAAGTAACCTGCAAAGGGTTGATAAGCCGTAGAAAACAAATCAATCAATCAATAGTCGAATGTGTGTCAGTGAACCATTATTATCTGGCCTAAAAATTTTTACAATCTGCAAATATTTTCTGGCTATAAATAACCTGCAAAGGGTTGATAACCGTAGAAAACGAATCAATCAATCAATAGTCGAATTCGTGTCACTGAACCATTATTATCTGCCCTAAAAATTTTTACAATCTGGAAATATTTTCTGACTTTAAATAACCTGCAAAGGGTTGATAAGCCGTACAAAACAAATCAATCAATCAATAGGCGAATTTGTGTTAGTGAACCATTATTATCTGTCATAAAAATTCTTACAATCTGCATAAGGTTCTGGCTTTAAATAACCTGCAAAGGGTTGATAAGCCGTAGAAAACAAATCAGTCAATCAATAGTCGAATTTGTGTCAGTGAACCATTATTATCTGCCCTAAAAATTCTTACTATCTGCAAATATTTTCAGGCTTTAAATAACCTGCAAAGGGTTGATAAGCCGTAGAAAACGAATCAATCAATCAATAGTCGAATTTGTGTCAGTGAACCATTATTATCTGTCATAAAAATTCTTACAATCTGCAAATATTTTCTGGCTTTAAATAACCTGCAAAGGGTTGATAAGCCGTAGAAAACGAATCAATCAATCAATAGTCGAATTTGTGTCAGTGAACCATTATTATCTGCCCTAAAAATTCTTACAATCTTCAAATATTTTCTTGCTTTAAATCACCTACAAAGGGTTGATAAGACGTAGAAAACGAATCAATCAATCAATAGTCGAATTTGTGTCAGTGAACCATTATTATCTGCCCGAAAAATCTTACAATCTGCAAATATTTTCTGGCTTTAAAACACCTGCAAAGGGTTGATAAGCCGTAGAAAACGAATCAATCACAAAATAGTCGAATTTGTGTCAGTGAACCATTATTATCTGGCCCAAAAATTCTTAAACTCTGCAAATATTTTCTCGCTTTAAGTAACCCACAAAGGGTTGATAAGACGTAGAAAACGAATTAATCAATCAATAGTTGAATTTGTGTCAGTGAACCATTATTATCTGCCCTAAAAATTCTTACAATCTTCATATATTTTCTGGCTTTAAATCACCTACAAAGGGTTGATAAGACGTAGAAAACGAATCAATCAATCAATAGTCGAATTTGTGTCAGTGAACCATTATTATCTGCCCGAAAAAGTATTACAATCTGCAAATATTTACTGGCTTTAAATCACCTGCAAAGGGTTGATAAGCCGTAGAAAACGAATGAATCAAAAAATAGTCGAATTTGTGTCAGTTAACCATTTTTATCTGCCGTAAAAATTATTACAATCTGCAAATATTTTCAGGTTTTAAATCACCTGCAAAGGCTTGATCAGCCGTAGAAATCGAATGAATAAAAAAATAGTCGAATTAGTGTCAGTGAACCATTATTATCTGGCCTAAAAATTCTTATAATCTGCAAATATTTTCTGGCGTTAAATAACCTACAACAGGTTGATAAGACGTAGAAAACGAATCAATCAAAAAATAGTCGAATTTGTGTCAGTGAACCATTATTATCTGCCCTAAAAATTCTTACAATCTGCAAATATTTTCTAACTTTAAATCGCCTGCAAAGGGTTGATAAGCCGTAGAAAACGAATGAATCAAAAAATAGTCGAATTTGTGTCAGTGAACAATTATTATCTAGCTTAAAAATTCTTACACTCAGCAAATATTTTCTGGCTTTAAATAACCTACAAAGGGTTGATGAGACGTAGAAAACGAATCAATCAATCAATAGTCGAATTTGTGTCAGTGAACCATTATTATCTGGCCTAAAAATTCTTACAATCTGTAAATATTTTCTGGCTTTAAATAACCTGCAAATGGTTGATAAGCTGTAGAAAACGAATCAATCAAAAAATAGTCGAATTTGTGTCAGTGAACCATTATTATCTGCCCTAAAAATTCTTACAATCTGCAAATATTTTCTGGCTTTAAATAACCTACAAATGTTTGATGAGCCGTAGAAAACGAATCAATCAATCAATAGTCTAATTTGTGTCAGTGAACCATTATTATCTGCCCTAAAAATTCTTACAATCTGCAAATATTTTCTGGCTTTAAATAACCTGCAAAGGGTTGATAAGCTGTAGAAAACGAATCAATTAATCAATAGTCGAATTTGTGTCAGTGAACCATTATTATCTACCCTAAAAATTCTTACAATCTGCAAATATTTTCTGGCTTTAAATAACCTGCAAAGGGTTGATAAGCCGTAGAAAACAAATCAATCAATCAATAGTCGAATTTGTGTCAGTGAACCATTATTATCTGGCCTAAAAATTCTTACAATCTGCAAATAGTTTCTGGCTTTAAATAACCTGCAAAGGGTTGATAAGCCGTAGAAAACGAATCAATCAATCAATAGTCGAATTTGTGTCAGGGAACCATTATTATCTGCCCTAAAAATTCTTACCATCTGCAAATATTTTCAGGTTTTAAATAACCTGCAAAGGGTTGATAAGTCGTAGAAAACGAATCAATCAATCAATAGTCGAATTTGTGTCAGTGAACCATTATTATCGGCCCTAAAAATTCTTACAATCTGCAAATATTTTCTTACTTTAAATAACCTGCAAAGGGTTGATAAGCCGTAGAAAACAAATCAATCAATCAATAGGAGAATTTGTGTCAGTGAACCATTATTATCTGTCATAAAAATTCTTACCATCTGCAAATAGTTTCTGGCTTTAAGTAACCTGCAAAGGGTTGATAAGCCGTAGAAAACAAATCAATCAATCAATAGTCGAATGTGTGTCAGTGAACCATTATTATCTGGCCTAAAAATTTTTACAATCTGCAAATATTTTCTGGCTATAAATAACCTGCAAAGGGTTGATAACCGTAGAAAACGAATCAATCAATCAATAGTCGAATTCGTGTCACTGAACCATTATTATCTGCCCTAAAAATTTTTACAATCTGGAAATATTTTCTGACTTTAAATAACCTGCAAAGGGTTGATAAGCCGTACAAAACAAATCAATCAATCAATAGGCGAATTTGTGTCAGTGAACCATTATTATCTGTCATAAAAATTCTTACAATCTGCATAAGGTTCTGGCTTTAAATAACCTGCAAAGGGTTGATAAGCCGTAGAAAACAAATCAGTCAATCAATAGTCGAATTTGTGTCAGTGAACCATTATTATCTGCCCTAAAAATTCTTACTATCTGCAAATATTTTCAGGCTTTAAATAACCTGCAAAGGGTTGATAAGCCGTAGAAAACGAATCAATCAATCAATAGTCGAATTTGTGTCAGTGAACCATTATTATCTGTCATAAAAATTCTTACAATCTGCAAATATTTTCTGGCTTTAAATAACCTGCAAAGGGTTGATAAGCCGTAGAAAACGAATCAATCAATCAATAGTCGAATTTGTGTCAGTGAACCATTATTATCTGCCCTAAAAATTCTTACAATCTTCAAATATTTTCTTACTTTAAATCACCTACAAAGGGTTGATAAGACGTAGAAAACGAATCAATCAATCAATAGTCGAATTTGTGTCAGTGAACCATTATTATCTGCCCGAAAAATCTTACAATCTGCAAATATTTTCTGGCTTTAAATCACCTGCAAAGGGTTGATAAGCCGTAGAAAACGAATCAATCACAAAATAGTCGAATTTGTGTCAGTGAACCATTATTATCTGGCCTAAAAATTCTTAAACTCTGCAAATATTTTCTCGCTTTAAGTAACCCACAAAGGGTTGATAAGACGTAGAAAACGAATCAATCAATCAATAGTTGAATTTGTGTCAGTGAACCATTATTATCTGCCCTAAAAATTCTTACAGTCTTCATATATTTTCTGGTTTTAAATCACCTACAAAGGGTTGATAAGACGTAGAAAACGAATCAATCAATCAATAGTCGAATTTGTGTCAGTGAACCATTATTATCTGCCCGAAAAAGTATTACAATCTGCAAATATTTACTGGCTTTAAATCACCTGCAAAGGGTTGATAAGCCGTAGAAAACGAATGAATCAAAAAATAGTCGAATTTGTGTCAGTGAACCATTTTTATCTGCCTTAAAAATTATTACAATCTGCAAATATTTTCAGGTTTTAAATCACCTGCAAAGGCTTGATCAGCCGTAGAAATCGAATGAATAAAAAAATAGTCGAATTAGTGTCAGTGAACCATTATTATCTGGCCTAAAAATTCTTATAATCTGCAAATATTTTCTGGCGTTAAATAACCTACAACGGGTTGATAAGACGTAGAAAACGAATCAATCAAAAAATAGTCGAATTTGTGTCAGTGAACCATTATTATCTGCCCTAAAAATTCTTACAATCTGCAAATATTTTCTAACTTTAAATCGCCTGCAAAGGGTTGATAAGCCGTAGAAAACGAATGAATCAAAAAATAGTCGAATTTGTGTCAGTGAACAATTATTATCTAGCTTAAAAATTCTTACACTCAGCAAATATTTTCTGGCTTTAAATAACCTACAAAGGGTTGATGAGACGTAGAAAACGAATCAATCAATCAATAGTCGAATTTGTGTCAGTGAACCATTATTATCTGGCCTAAAAATTCTTACAATCTGTAAATATTTTCTGGCTTTAAATAACCTGCAAATGGTTGATAAGCTGTAGAAAACGAATCAATCAAAAAATAGTCGAATTTGTGTCAGTGAACCATTATTATCTGCCCTAAAAATTCTTACAATCTGCAAATATTTTCTGGCTTTAAATAACCTGCAAATGGTTGAGAAGCCGTAGAAAACGAATCAATCAATCAATAGTCGAATTTGTGTCAGTGAACCAATATTTTCTGTCATAAAAATTCTTACAATCTGCAAATATTTTCTGGCTTTAAATAACCTGCAAAGGGTTGATAAGCCGTAGAAAACGAATCAATCAATCAATAGTCGAATTTGTGTCAGTGAACCATTATTATCTGCCCTGAAAATTCTTACAATCTTCAAATATTTTCTGGCTTTAAATCACCTACAAAGGGTTGATTAGACGTAGAAAACGAATCAATCAATCAATAGTCGAATTTGTGTCAGTGAACCATTATTATCTGCCCGAAAAATCTTACAATCTGCAAATATTTTCTGGCTTTAAATCACCTGCAAAGGGTTGATAAGCCGTAGAAAACAAATCAATCACAAAATAGTCGAATTTGTGTCAGTGAACCATTATTATCTGGCCTAAAAATTCTTAAACTCTGCAAATATTTTCTCGCTTTAAATAACCCACAAAGGGTTGATAAGACGTAGAAAACGAATCAATCAATCAATAGTTGAATTTGTGTCAGTGAACCATTATTATCTGCCCTAAAAATTCTTACAATCTTCATATATTTTCTGGCTTTAAATAACCTACAAAGGGTTGATAAGACGTAGAAAACGAATCAATCAATCAATAGTCGAATTTGTGTCAGTGAACCATTATTATCTGCCGTAAAAATTCTTACAATCTTCAAATATTTTCTGGCTTTAAATCACCTACAAAGGGTTGATAAGACGTAGAAAACGAATGAATCAAAAAATAGTCGAATTTGTGTCAGTGAACCATTTTTATCTGCCCTAAAAATTATTACAATCTGCAAATATTTTCAGGTTTTAAATCACCTGCAAAGGCTTGATAAGCCGTAGAAATCGAATGAATAAAAAAATAGTCAAATTAGTGTCAGTGAACCATTATTATCTGGCCTAAAAATTCTTATAATCTGCAAATATTTTCTGGCGTTAAATAACCTACAACGGGTTGATAAGACGTAGAAAACGAATCAATGAATCAATAGTCGAATTTGTTTCAGTGAACCATTATTATCTGCCCTAAAAATTCTTACAATCTGCAAATATTTTCTGGCTTTAAATAACCTGCAAAGGGTTGATAAGCCGTAGAAAACGAATGAATCAAAAAATAGCCGATTTTGTGTCAGTGAACCATTATTATCTAGCTTAAAAATTCTTACACTCTGCAAATATTTTCTGGCTTTAAATAACCTACAAAGGGTTGATGAGACGTAGAAAACGAATGAATCAATCAATAGTCGAATTTGTGTCAGTGAACCATTATTATCTGGCCTAAAAATTCATACAATCTGTAAATATTTTCTGGCTTTAAATAACCTGCAAATGGTTGATAAGCTGTAGAAAACGAATCAATCAATCAATAGTCGAATCTGTGTCAGTGAAACATTATTATCTGCCCTAAAAATTCTTACAATCTGGAAATATTTTCTGGCTTTAAATAACCTGCAAGGGTCGATAATCCGTAGAAAACGAATCAATCAATCAATAGTCGAATTTGTGTCAGTGAACCTTCATTATCTGCCCAAAAATTATTACAATCTGCAAATATTTTCTGGCTTTAAATAACCTACAAAGGGTTGATAAGCCGTAGAAAACGAATCAATCAATCAATAGTCGAAGTTGTGTCAGTGAATCATTATTATCTGACATAAAAATTCTTACAATCTGCCAATATTTTCTGGCTTTAAATAACCTGCAAAGGGTTGATAAGCCGTAGAAAACGAATCAATCAATCAATAGTCGAATTTGTGTCAGTTAACCATTATTATCTCCCCTAAAAATTCTTACGCGCTGCAAATATTTTCTGGCTTTAAATAACCTCCAAAGGGTTGATAAGCCGTAGAAAACAAATCAATCAATCAATAGGTGAATTTGTGTCAGTGAACCATTATTATCTGCCCTAAAAATTCTTACAATCTTCATATATTTTCTGGCTTTAAATAACCTACAAAGGGTTGATAAGACGTAGAAAACGAATCAATCAATCAATAGTCGAATTTGTGTCAGTGAACCATTATTATCTGCCGTAAAAATTCTTACAATCTTCAAATATTTTCTGGCTTTAAATCACCTACAAAGGGTTGATAAGACGTAGAAAACGAATGAATCAAAAAATAGTCGAATTTGTGTCAGTGAACCATTTTTATCTGCCCTAAAAATTATTACAATCTGCAAATATTTTCAGGTTTTAAATCACCTGCAAAGGCTTGATAAGCCGTAGAAATCGAATGAATAAAAAAATAGTCAAATTAGTGTAAGTGAACCATTATTATCTGGCCTAAAAATTCTTATAATCTGCAAATATTTTCTGGCGTTAAATAACCTACAACGGGTTGATAAGACGTAGAAAACGAATCAATGAATCAATTGTCGAATTTGTGTCAGTGAACCATTATTATCTGCCCTAAAAATTCTTACAATCTGCAAATATTTTCTGGCTTTAAATAACCTGCAAAGGGTTGATAAGCCGTAGAAAACGAATGAATCAAAAAATAGCCGATTTTGTGTCAGTGAACCATTATTATCTAGCTTAAAAATTCTTACACTCTGCAAATATTTTCTGGCTTTAAATAACCTACAAAGGGTTGATGAGACGTAGAAAACGAATCAATCAATCAATAGTCGAATTTGTGTCAGTGAACCATTATTATCTGGCCTAAAAATTCATACAATCTGTAAATATTTTCTGGCTTTAAATAACCTGCAAATGGTTGATAAGCTGTAGAAAACGAATCAATCAATCAATAGTCGAATCTGTGTCAGTGAAACATTATTATCTGCCCTAAAAATTCTTACAATCTGCAAATATTTTCTGGCTTTAAATAACCTGCAAGGGTCGATAATCCGTAGAAAACGAATCAATCAATCAATAGTCGAATTTGTGTCAGTGAACCTTCATTATCTGCCCAAAAATTATTACAATCTGCAAATATTTTCTGGCTTTAAATAACCTACAAAGGGTTGATAAGCCGTAGAAAACGAATCAATCAATCAATAGTCGAATTTGTGTCAGTGAACCATTATTATCTGGCCTAAAAATTCTTACAATCTGCAAATAGTTTCTGGCTTTAAATAACCTGCAAAGGGTTGATAAGTCGTAGAAAACGAATCAATCAATCAATAGTCGAATTTGTGTCAGTGAACCATTATTATCGGCCCTAAAAATTCTTACTATCTGCAAATATTTTCTTACTTTAAATAACCTGCAAAGGGTTGATAAGCCGTAGAAAACAAATCAATCAATCAATAGGAGAATTTGTGTCAGTGAACCATTATTATCTGTCATAAAAATTCTTACCATCTGCAAATAGTTTCTGGCTTTAAGTAACCTGCAAAGGGTTGATAAGCCGTAGAAAACAAATCAATCAATCAATAGTCGAATGTGTGTCAGTGAACCATTATTATCTGGCCTAAAAATTTTTACAATCTGCAAATATTTTCTGGCTATAAATAACCTGCAAAGGGTTGATAACCGTAGAAAACGAATCAATCAATCAATAGTCGAATTCGTGTCACTGAACCATTATTATCTGCCCTAAAAATTTTTACAATCTGGAAATATTTTCTGACTTTAAATAACCTGCAAAGGGTTGATAAGCCGTACAAAACAAATCAATCAATCAATAGGCGAATTTGTGTTAGTGAACCATTATTATCTGTCATAAAAATTCTTACAATCTGCATAAGGTTCTGGCTTTAAATAACCTGCAAAGGGTTGATAAGCCGTAGAAAACAAATCAGTCAATCAATAGTCGAATTTGTGTCAGTGAACCATTATTATCTGCCCTAAAAATTCTTACTATCTGCAAATATTTTCAGGCTTTAAATAACCTGCAAAGGGTTGATAAGCCGTAGAAAACGAATCAATCAATCAATAGTCGAATTTGTGTCAGTGAACCATTATTATCTGCCCTAAAAATTCTTACAATCTTCAAATATTTTCTTGCTTTAAATCACCTACAAAGGGTTGATAAGACGTAGAAAACGAATCAATCAATCAATAGTCGAATTTGTGTCAGTGAACCATTATTATCTGCCCGAAAAATCTTACAATCTGCAAATATTTTCTGGCTTTAAAACACCTGCAAAGGGTTGATAAGCCGTAGAAAACGAATCAATCACAAAATAGTCGAATTTGTGTCAGTGAACCATTATTATCTGGCCCAAAAATTCTTAAACTCTGCAAATATTTTCTCGCTTTAAGTAACCCACAAAGGGTTGATAAGACGTAGAAAACGAATTAATCAATCAATAGTTGAATTTGTGTCAGTGAACCATTATTATCTGCCCTAAAAATTCTTACAATCTTCATATATTTTCTGGCTTTAAATCACCTACAAAGGGTTGATAAGACGTAGAAAACGAATCAATCAATCAATAGTCGAATTTGTGTCAGTGAACCATTATTATCTGCCCGAAAAAGTATTACAATCTGCAAATATTTACTGGCTTTAAATCACCTGCAAAGGGTTGATAAGCCGTAGAAAACGAATGAATCAAAAAATAGTCGAATTTGTGTCAGTTAACCATTTTTATCTGCCGTAAAAATTATTACAATCTGCAAATATTTTCAGGTTTTAAATCACCTGCAAAGGCTTGATCAGCCGTAGAAATCGAATGAATAAAAAAATAGTCGAATTAGTGTCAGTGAACCATTATTATCTGGCCTAAAAATTCTTATAATCTGCAAATATTTTCTGGCGTTAAATAACCTACAACAGGTTGATAAGACGTAGAAAACGAATCAATCAAAAAATAGTCGAATTTGTGTCAGTGAACCATTATTATCTGCCCTAAAAATTCTTACAATCTGCAAATATTTTCTAACTTTAAATCGCCTGCAAAGGGTTGATAAGCCGTAGAAAACGAATGAATCAAAAAATAGTCGAATTTGTGTCAGTGAACAATTATTATCTAGCTTAAAAATTCTTACACTCAGCAAATATTTTCTGGCTTTAAATATCCTACAAAGGGTTGATGAGACGTAGAAAACGAATCAATCAATCAATAGTCGAATTTGTGTCAGTGAACCATTATTATCTGGCCTAAAAATTCTTACAATCTGTAAATATTTTCTGGCTTTAAATAACCTGCAAATGGTTGATAAGCTGTAGAAAACGAATCAATCAAAAAATAGTCGAATTTGTGTCAGTGAACCATTATTATCTGCCCTAAAAATTCTTACAATCTGCAAATATTTTCTGGCTTTAAATAACCTACAAATGTTTGATGAGCCGTAGAAAACGAATCAATCAATCAATAGTCTAATTTGTGTCAGTGAACCATTATTATCTGCCCTAAAAATTCTTACAATCTGCAAATATTTTCTGGCTTTAAATAACCTGCAAAGGGTTGATAAGCTGTAGAAAACGAATCAATTAATCAATAGTCGAATTTGTGTCAGTGAACCATTATTATCTACCCTAAAAATTCTTACAATCTGCAAATATTTTCTGGCTTTAAATAACCTGCAAAGGGTTGATAAGCCGTAGAAAACAAATCAATCAATCAATAGTCGAATTTGTGTCAGTGAACCATTATTATCTGGCCTAAAAATTCTTACAATCTGCAAATAGTTTCTGGCTTTAAATAACCTGCAAAGGGTTGATAAGCCGTAGAAAACGAATCAATCAATCAATAGTCGAATTTGTGTCAGGGAACCATTATTATCTGCCCTAAAAATTCTTACCATCTGCAAATATTTTCATGTTTTAAATAACCTGCAAAGGGTTGATAAGTCGTAGAAAACGAATCAATCAATCAATAGTCGAATTTGTGTCAGTGAACCATTATTATCGGCCCTAAAAATTCTTACAATCTGCAAATATTTTCTTACTTTAAATAACCTGCAAAGGGTTGATAAGCCGTAGAAAACAAATCAATCAATCAATAGGAGAATTTGTGTCAGTGAACCATTATTATCTGTCATAAAAATTCTTACCATCTGCAAATAGTTTCTGGCTTTAAGTAACCTGCAAAGGGTTGATAAGCCGTAGAAAACAAATCAATCAATCAATAGTCGAATGTGTGTCAGTGAACCATTATTATCTGGCCTAAAAATTTTTACAATCTGCAAATATTTTCTGGCTATAAATAACCTGCAAAGGGTTGATAACCGTAGAAAACGAATCAATCAATCAATAGTCGAATTCGCGTCACTGAACCATTATTATCTGCCCTAAAAATTTTTACAATCTGGAAATATTTTCTGACTTTAAATAACCTGCAAAGGGTTGATAAGCCGTACAAAACAAATCAATCAATCAATAGGCGAATTTGTGTCAGTGAACCATTATTATCTGTCATAAAAATTCTTACAATCTGCATAAGGTTCTGGCTTTAAATAACCTGCAAAGGGTTGATAAGCCGTAGAAAACAAATCAGTCAATCAATAGTCGAATTTGTGTCAGTGAACCATTATTATCTGCCCTAAAAATTCTTACTATCTGCAAATATTTTCAGGCTTTAAATAACCTGCAAAGGGTTGATAAGCCGTAGAAAACGAATCAATCAATCAATAGTCGAATTTGTGTCAGTGAACCATTATTATCTGTCATAAAAATTCTTACAATCTGCAAATATTTTCTGGCTTTAAATAACCTGCAAAGGGTTGATAAGCCGTAGAAAACGAATCAATCAATCAATAGTCGAATTTGTGTCAGTGAACCATTATTATCTGCCCTAAAAATTCTTACAATCTTCAAATATTTTCTTACTTTAAATCACCTACAAAGGGTTGATAAGACGTAGAAAACGAATCAATCAATCAATAGTCGAATTTGTGTCAGTGAACCATTATTATCTGCCCGAAAAATCTTACAATCTGCAAATATTTTCTGGCTTTAAATCACCTGCAAAGGGTTGATAAGCCGTAGAAAACGAATCAATCACAAAATAGTCGAATTTGTGTCAGTGAACCATTATTATCTGGCCTAAAAATTCTTAAACTCTGCAAATATTTTCTCGCTTTAAGTAACCCACAAAGGGTTGATAAGACGTAGAAAACGAATCAATCAATCAATAGTTGAATTTGTGTCAGTGAACCATTATTATCTGCCCTAAAAATTCTTACAGTCTTCATATATTTTCTGGTTTTAAATCACCTACAAAGGGTTGATAAGACGTAGAAAACGAATCAATCAATCAATAGTCGAATTTGTGTCAGTGAACCATTATTATCTGCCCGAAAAAGTATTACAATCTGCAAATATTTACTGGCTTTAAATCACCTGCAAAGGGTTGATAAGCCGTAGAAAACGAATGAATCAAAAAATAGTCGAATTTGTGTCAGTGAACCATTTTTATCTGCCTTAAAAATTATTACAATCTGCAAATATTTTCAGGTTTTAAATCACCTGCAAAGGCTTGATCAGCCGTAGAAATCGAATGAATAAAAAAATAGTCGAATTAGTGTCAGTGAACCATTATTATCTGGCCTAAAAATTCTTATAATCTGCAAATATTTTCTGGCGTTAAATAACCTACAACGGGTTGATAAGACGTAGAAAACGAATCAATCAAAAAATAGTCGAATTTGTGTCAGTGAACCATTATTATCTGCCCTAAAAATTCTTACAATCTGCAAATATTTTCTAACTTTAAATCGCCTGCAAAGGGTTGATAAGCCGTAGAAAACGAATGAATCAAAAAATAGTCGAATTTGTGTCAGTGAACAATTATTATCTAGCTTAAAAATTCTTACACTCAGCAAATATTTTCTGGCTTTAAATAACCTACAAAGGGTTGATGAGACGTAGAAAACGAATCAATCAATCAATAGTCGAATTTGTGTCAGTGAACCATTATTATCTGGCCTAAAAATTCTTACAATCTGTAAATATTTTCTGGCTTTAAATAACCTGCAAATGGTTGATAAGCTGTAGAAAACGAATCAATCAAAAAATAGTCGAATTTGTGACAGTGAACCATTATTATCTGCCCTAAAAATTCTTACAATCTGCAAATATTTTCTGGCTTTAAATAACCTGTAAATGGTTGAGAAGCCGTAGAAAACGAATCAATCAATCAATAGTCGAATTTGTGTCAGTGAACCATTATTTTCTGTCATAAAAATTCTTACAATCTGCAAATATTTTCTGGCTTTAAATAACCTGCAAAGGGTTGATAAGCCGTAGAAAACGAATCAATCAATCAATAGTCGAATTTGTGTCAGTGAACCATTATTATCTGCCCTGAAAATTCTTACAATCTTCAAATATTTTCTGGCTTTAAATCACCTACAAAGGGTTGATTAGACGTAGAAAACGAATCAATCAATCAATAGTCGAATTTGTGTCAGTGAACCATTATTATCTGCCCGAAAAATCTTACAATCTGCAAATATTTTCTGGCTTTAAATCACCTGCAAAGGGTTGATAAGCCGTAGAAAACAAATCAATCACAAAATAGTCGAATTTGTGTCAGTGAACCATTATTATCTGGCATAAAAATTCTTAAACTCTGCAAATATTTTCTCGCTTTAAATAACCCACAAAGGGTTGATAAGACGTAGAAAACGAATCAATCAATCAATAGTTGAATTTGTGTCAGTGAACCATTATTATCTGCCCTAAAAATTCTTACAATCTTCATATATTTTCTGGCTTTAAATAACCTACAAAGGGTTGATAAGACGTAGAAAACGAATCAATCAATCAATAGTCGAATTTGTGTCAGTGAACCATTATTATCTGCCGTAAAAATTCTTACAATCTTCAAATATTTTCTGGCTTTAAATCACCTACAAAGGGTTGATAAGACGTAGAAAACGAATGAATCAAAAAATAGTCGAATTTGTGTCAGTGAACCATTTTTATCTGCCCTAAAAATTATTACAATCTGCAAATATTTTCAGGTTTTAAATCACCTGCAAAGGCTTGATAAGCCGTAGAAATCGAATGAATAAAAAAATAGTCAAATTAGTGTAAGTGAACCATTATTATCTGGCCTAAAAATTCTTATAATCTGCAAATATTTTCTGGCGTTAAATAACCTACAACGGGTTGATAAGACGTAGAAAACGAATCAATGAATCAATTGTCGAATTTGTGTCAGTGAACCATCATTATCTGCCCTAAAAATTCTTACAATCTGCAAATATTTTCTGGCTTTAAATAACCTGCAAAGGGTTGATAAGCCGTAGAAAACGAATGAATCAAAAAATAGCCGATTTTGTGTCAGTGAACCATTATTATCTGCCCTAAAAATTCTTACACTCTGCAAATATTTTCTGGCTTAAAATAACCTACAAAGGGTTGATGAGACGTAGAAAACGAATCAATCAATCAATAGTCGAATTTGTGTCAGTGAACCATTATTATCTGGCCTAAAAATTCATACAATCTGTAAATATTTTCTGGCTTTAAATAACCTGCAAATGGTTGATAAGCTGTAGAAAACGAATCAATCAATCAATAGTCGAATCTGTGTCAGTGAAACATTATTATCTGCCCTAAAAATTCTTACAATCTGGAAATATTTTCTGGCTTTAAATAACCTGCAAGGGTCGATAATCCGTAGAAAACGAATCAATCAATCAATAGTCGAATTTGTGTCAGTGAACCTTCATTATCTGCCCAAAAATTATTACAATCTGCAAATATTTTCTGGCTTTAAATAACCTACAAAGGGTTGATAAGCCGTAGAAAACGAATCAATCAATCAATAGTCGAAGTTGTGTCAGTGAATCATTATTATCTGACATAAAAATTCTTACAATCTGCCAATATTTTCTGGCTTTAAATAACCTGCAAAGGGTTGATAAGCCGTAGAAAACGAATCAATCAATTAATAGTCGAATTTGTGTCAGTTAACCATTATTATCTCCCCTAAAAATACTTACGCGCTGCAAATATTTTCTGGCTTTAAATAACCTCCAAAGGGTTGATAAGCCGTAGAAAACAAATCAATCAATCAATAGGTGAATTTGTGTCAGTGAACCATTATTATCTGCCCTAAAAATTCTTACAATCTTCATATATTTTCTGGCTTTAAATAACCTACAAAGGGTTGATAAGACGTAGAAAACGAATCAATCAATCAATAGTCGAATTTGTGTCAGTGAACCATTATTATCTGCCGTAAAAATTCTTACAATCTTCAAATATTTTCTGGCTTTAAATCACCTACAAAGGGTTGATAAGACGTAGAAAACGAATGAATCAAAAAATAGTCGAATTTGTGTCAGTGAACCATTTTTATCTGCCCTAAAAATTATTACAATCTGCAAATATTTTAAGGTTTTAAATCACCTGCAAAGGCTTGATAAGCCGTAGAAATCGAATGAATAAAAAAATAGTCAAATTAGTGTCAGTGAACCATTATTATCTGGCCTAAAAATTCTTATAATCTGCAAATATTTTCTGGCGTTAAATAACCTACAACGGGTTGATAAGACGTAGAAAACGAATCAATGAATCAATAGTCGAATTTGTGTCAGTGAACCATTATTATCTGCCCTAAAAATTCTTACAATCTGCAAATATTTTCTGGCTTTAAATAACCTGCAAAGGGTTGATAAGCCGTAGAAAACGAATGAATCAAAAAATAGCCGATTTTGTGTCAGTGAACCATTATTATCTAGCTTAAAAATTCTTACACTCTGCAAATATTTTCTGGCTTTAAATAACCTACAAAGGGTTGATGAGACGTAGAAAACGAATGAATCAATCAATAGTCGAATTTGTGTCAGTGAACCATTATTATCTGGCCTAAAAATTCATACAATCTGTAAATATTTTCTGGCTTTAAATAACCTGCAAATGGTTGATAAGCTGTAGAAAACGAATCAATTAATCAATAGTCGAATCTGTGTCAGTGAAACATTATTATCTGCCCTAAAAATTCTTACAATCTGGAAATATTTTCTGGCTTTAAATAACCTGCAAGGGTCGATAATCCGTAGAAAACGAATCAATCAATCAATAGTCGAATTTGTGTCAGTGAACCTTCATTATCTGCCCAAAAATTATTACAATCTGCAAATATTTTCTGGCTTTAAATAACCTACAAAGGGTTGATAAGCCGTAGAAAACGAATCAATCAATCAATAGTCGAAGTTGTGTCAGTGAATCATTATTATCTGACATAAAAATTCTTACAATCTGCCAATATTTTCTGGCTTTAAATAACCTGCAAATGGTTGATAAGCCGTAGAAAACGAATCAATCAATCAATAGTCGAATTTGTGTCAGTTAACCATTATTATCTCCCCTAAAAATTCTTACGCGCTGCAAATATTTTCTGGCTTTAAATAACCTCCAAAGGGTTGATAAGCCGTAGAAAACAAATCAATCAATCAATAGGTGAATTTGTGTCAGTGAACCATTATTATCTGCCCGAAAAATTCTTACAATGTGCAAATATTTTCTGGCTTTAAATCACATGCAAAGGGTTGATAAGCCGTAGAAAACGAATCAATCAATAGTCGAATTTGTGTCAGTGAACCATTATTATCTGCCCTAAAAATTCTTACCATCTGCAAATATTTTCTGGCTTTAAATCACCTGCAAAGGGTTGATAAGCCGTAGAAAACGAATCAATCAAAAAATAGTCGAATTTGTGTCAGTGAACCATTATTATCTGGCCTAAAAATACTTACACTCTGCAAATATTTTCTCGCTTTAAATAACCTACAAAGGGTTGATAAGACGTAGAAAACGAATCAATCAATCAATAGTCGAATTTGTGTCAGTGAACCATTATTATCTGCCGTAAAAATTCTTACAATCTTCAAATATTTTCTGGCTTTAAATCACCTACAAAGGGTTGATAAGACGTAGAAAACGAATGAATCAAAAAATAGTCGAATTTGTGTCAGTGAACCATTTTTATCTGCCCTAAAAATTATTACAATCTGCAAATATTTTAAGGTTTTAAATCACCTGCAAAGGCTTGATAAGCCGTAGAAATCGAATGAATAAAAAAATAGTCAAATTAGTGTCAGTGAACCATTATTATCTGGCCTAAAAATTCTTATAATCTGCAAATATTTTCTGGCGTTAAATAACCTACAACGGGTTGATAAGACGTAGAAAACGAATCAATGAATCAATAGTCGAATTTGTGTCAGTGAACCATTATTATCTGCCCTAAAAATTCTTACAATCTGCAAATATTTTCTGGCTTTAAATAACCTGCAAAGGGTTGATAAGCCGTAGAAAACGAATGAATCAAAAAATAGCCGATTTTGTGTCAGTGAACCATTATTATCTAGCTTAAAAATTCTTACACTCTGCAAATATTTTCTGGCTTTAAATAACCTACAAAGGGTTGATGAGACGTAGAAAACGAATGAATCAATCAATAGTCGAATTTGTGTCAGTGAACCATTATTATCTGGCCTAAAAATTCATACAATCTGTAAATATTTTCTGGCTTTAAATAACCTGCAAATGGTTGATAAGCTGTAGAAAACGAATCAATCAATCAATAGTCGAATCTGTGTCAGTGAAACATTATTATCTGCCCTAAAAATTCTTACAATCTGGAAATATTTTCTGGCTTTAAATAACCTGCAAGGGTCGATAATCCGTAGAAAACGAATCAATCAATCAATAGTCGAATTTGTGTCAGTGAACCTTCATTATCTGCCCAAAAATTATTACAATCTGCAAATATTTTCTGGCTTTAAATAACCTACAAAGGGTTGATAAGCCGTAGAAAACGAATCAATCAATCAATAGTCGAAGTTGTGTCAGTGAATCATTATTATCTGACATAAAAATTCTTACAATCTGCCAATATTTTCTGGCTTTAAATAACCTGCAAAGGGTTGATAAGCCGTAGAAAACGAATCAATCAATCAATAGTCGAATTTGTGTCAGTTAACCATTATTATCTCCCCTAAAAATTCTTACGCGCTGCAAATATTTTCTGGCTTTAAATAACCTCCAAAGGGTTGATAAGCCGTAGAAAACAAATCAATCAATCAATAGGTGAATTTGTGTCAGTGAACCATTATTATCTGCCCTAAAAATTCTTACAATCTTCATATATTTTCTGGTTTTAAATAACCTACAAAGGGTTGATAAGACGTAGAAAACGAATCAATCAATCAATAGTCGAATTTGTGTCAGTGAACCATTATTATCTGCCGTAAAAATTCTTACAATCTTCAAATATTTTCTGGCTTTAAATCACCTACAAAGGGTTGATAAGACGTAGAAAACGAATGAATCAAAAAATAGTCGAATTTGTGTCAGTGAACCATTTTTATCTGCCCTAAAAATTATTACAATCTGCAAATATTTTCAGGTTTTAAATCACCTGCAAAGGCTTGATAAGCCGTAGAAATCGAATGAATAAAAAAATAGTCAAATTGGTGTAAGTGAACCATTATTATCTGGCCTAAAAATTCTTATATTCTGCAAATATTTTCTGGCGTTAAATAACCTACAACGGGTTGATAAGACGTAGAAAACGAATCAATGAATCAATTGTCGAATTTGTGTCAGTGAACCATTATTATCTGCCCTAAAAATTCTTACAATCTGCAAATATTTTCTGGCTTTAAATAACCTGCAAAGGGTTGATAAGCCGTAGAAAACGAATGAATCAAAAAATAGCCGATTTTGTGTCAGTGAACCATTATTATCTAGCTTAAAAATTCTTACACTCTGCAAATATTTTCTGGCTTAAAATAACCTACAAAGGGTTGATGAGACGTAGAAAACGAATCAATCAATCAATAGTCGAATTTGTGTCAGTGAACCATTATTATCTGGCCTAAAAATTCATACAATCTGTAAATATTTTCTGGCTTTAAATAACCTGCAAATGGTTGATAAGCTGTAGAAAACGAATCAATCAATCAATAGTCGAATCTGTGTCAGTGAAACATTATTATCTGCCCTAAAAATTCTTACAATCTGGAAATATTTTCTGGCTTTAAATAACCTGCAAGGGTCGATAATCCGTAGAAAACGAATCAATCAATCAATAGTCGAATTTGTGTCAGTGAACCTTCATTATCTGCCCAAAAATTATTACAATCTGCAAATATTTTCTGGCTTTAAATAACCTACAAAGGGTTGATAAGCCGTAGAAAACGAATCAATCAATCAATAGTCGAAGTTGTGTCAGTGAATCATTATTATCTGACATAAAAATTCTTACAATCTGCCAATATTTTCTGGCTTTAAATAACCTGCAAAGGGTTGATAAGACGTAGAAAACGAATCAATCAATCAATAGTCGAATTTGTGTCAGTTAACCATTATTATCTCCCCTAAAAATACTTACGCGCTGCAAATATTTTCTGGCTTTAAATAACCTCCAAAGGGTTGATAAGCCGTAGAAAACAAATCAATCAATCAATAGGTGAATTTGTGTCAGTGAACCATTATTATCTGCCCTAAAAATTCTTACAATCTTCATATATTTTCTGGCTTTAAATAACCTACAAAGGGTTGATAAGACGTAGAAAACGAATCAATCAATCAATAGTCGAATTTGTGTCAGTGAACCATTATTATCTGCCGTAAAAATTCTTACAATCTTCAAATATTTTCTGGCTTTAAATCACCTACAAAGGGTTGATAAGACGTAGAAAACGAATGAATCAAAAAATAGTCGAATTTGTGTCAGTGAACCATTTTTATCTGCCCTAAAAATTATTACAATCTGCAAATATTTTCAGGTTTTAAATCACCTGCAAAGGCTTGATAAGCCGTAGAAATCGAATGAATAAAAAAATAGTCAAATTAGTGTCAGTGAACCATTATTATCTGGCCTAAAATTTCTTATAATCTGCAAATATTTTCTGGCGTTAAATAACCTACAACGGGTTGATAAGACGTAGAAAACGAATCAATGAATCAATAGTCGAATTTGTGTCAGTGAACCATTATTATCTGCCCTAAAAATTCTTACAATCTGCAAATATTTTCTGGCTTTAAATAACCTGCAAAGGGTTGATAAGCCGTAGAAAACGAATGAAACTAAAAATAGCCGATTTTGTGTCAGTGAACCATTATTATCTAGCTTAAAAATTCTTACACTCTGCAAATATTTTCTGGCTTTAAATAACCTACAAAGGGTTGATGAGACGTAGAAAACGAATCAATCAATCAATAGTCGAATTTGTGTCAGTGAACCATTATTATCTGGCCTAAAAATTCATACAATCTGTAAATATTTTCTGGCTTTAAATAACCTGCAAATGGTTGATAAGCTGTAGAAAACGAATCAATCAATCAATAGTCGAATCTGTGTCAGTGAAACATTATTATCTGCCCTAAAAATTCTTACAATCTGGAAATATTTTCTGGCTTTAAATAACCTGCAAGGGTCGATAATCCGTAGAAAACGAATCAATCAATCAATAGTCGAATTTGTGTCAGTGAACCTTCATTATCTGCCCAAAAATTATTACAATCTGCAAATATTTTCTGGCTTTAAATAACCTACAAAGGGTTGATAAGCCGTAGAAAACGAATCAATCAGTCAATAGTCGAAGTTGTGTCAGTGAATCATTATTATCTGACATAAAAATTCTTACAATCTGCCAATATTTTCTGGCTTTAAATAACCTGCAAATGGTTGATAAGCCGTAGAAAACGAATCAATCAATCAATAGTCGAATTTGTGTCAGTTAACCATTATTATCTCCCCTAAAAATTCTTACGCGCTGCAAATATTTTCTGGCTTTAAATAACCTCCAAAGGGTTGATAAGCCGTAGAAAACAAATCAATCAATCAATAGTCGAATTTGTGTCAGTGAACCATTATTATCTGCCCGAAAAATTCTTACAATGTGCAAATATTTTCTGGCTTTAAATCACATGCAAAGGGTTGATAAGCCGTAGAAAACGAATCAATCAATAGTCGAATTTGTGTCAGTGAACCATTATTATCTGCCCTAAAAATTCTTACCATCTGCAAATATTTTCTGGCTTTAAATCACCTGCAAAGGGTTGATAAGCCGTAGAAAACGAATCAATCAAAAAATAGTCGAATTTGTGTCAGTGAACCATTATTATCTGGCCTAAAAATACTTACACTCTGCAAATATTTTCTCGCTTTAAATAACCTACAAAGGGTTGATAAGACGTAGAAAACGAATCAATCAATCAATAGACGAATTTGTGTCAGTGAACCATTATTATCTGCCCTAAAATTTCTTACAATCTGCAAATATTTTCTGGCTTTAAATCGCCTGCAAAGTGTTGATAAGCCGTAGAAAACGAATGAATCAAAAATAGTCGAATTTCTGTCAGTGAACCATTATTATCTGACATAAAAATTCTTACAATCTGCAAATATTTTCTCGCTTTAAATAACCTACAAAGGGTTGATAAAACCTAGAAGACGAATCAATCAATCAATAGTCGAATTTGTGTCAGTGAACCATTATTATCTGCCACAAAATTCTTACAATATGCAAATATTTTCTGGCTTTAAATCACCTCCAATGGGTTGATAAGCCGTAGAAAACGAATGAATCAAAAAATAGTTGAATTTGTGTCAGTGAACCATTATTATCTGGCCTAAAAATTCGTAAAATCTGCAAATATTTTCTGGCTTTAAATAACCTGCACACGGTTGATAAGACGTAGAAAACGAATCAATCAATCAATAGGCGAATTCGTGTCAGTGAACCATTATTATCTTGCCTAAAAATTCTTACAATCTGTAAATATTTTCTGGCTTTAAATAACCTACGAATGGTTGATAAGCCGTAGAAAACGAATGAATCAAAAAATAGTCGAATTTGTGTCAGTGAACCATTATTATCTGGCCTAAAAATTCTTACAATCTGCAAATATTTTCTCTCTTTAAATCACCTGCAAAGGGTTGATAAGACGTAGAAAACGAATCAATCAATCAATAGTCGAATTTGTGTCAGTGTACCATTATTATCTGGCCTAAAAATTCTTACAATCTGCAAATATTTTCTGGCTTTAAATCACCTTCAAAGGGTTGATAAGACGTAGGAAACGAATCAATCAATCAATAGTCGAATTTGTGTCAGTGAACCATTATTATCTGGCCTAAAAATTCTTACAATCTGCAAATATTTTCTGGCTTTAAATCAACTGCAAAGGGTTGATAAGACGTAGAAAACGAATCAATCAATCAATAGTCGAATTTGTTTCAGTGTACCATTATTATCTGCCACAAAATTCTTACAATCTGCAAATATTTTCTGGCTTTAAATCACCTCCAATGTGTTGATAAGCCGTAGAAAACGAATGAATCAAAAAATAGTCGAATTTGTGTCAGTGAACCATTATTATCTGGCCTAAAAATTCGTAAAATCTGCAAATATTTTCTGGCTTTAAATAACCTGCACACGGTTGATAAGACGAAGAAAACGAATCAATCAATCAATAGGCGAATTTGTGTCAGTGAACCATTATTATCTGCCCTAAAAATTCTTACAATCTGCAAATATTTTCTGGCTTTAAATAACCTGCAACGTTCGATAATCCGTAGAAAACGAATCAATCAATTGTCGAATTTGTGTCAGTGAACCTTTATTATCTGCCCAAAAATTCTTACAATCTGCACATATTTTCTGGCTTTAAAAAACCTGCAAAGTGTTGATAAGCCGTAGAAAACGAATCAATCAATCAATAGTCGAATTTGTGTCAGTGAAACATTATTATCTTCCCTAAAATTTCTTACAATCTGCAAATATTTTCTGGCTTTAAATAACCTTAGAAGGGTTGATAAGCCGTAGAAAACGAATCTATCAATCAATAGTCGAATTTGTGTCAGTGAACCATTATTATCTGGCCTAAAAATTCTTACAATCTGCAAATATTTTCTGGCTTTAAATAACCTTCGAAGGGTTGATAAGCCGTAGAAAACGAATCAATCAATCAATAGTCGAATTTGTGTCAGTGAACCATTATTATCTGCCCTAAAAATTCTTACAATCTGCAAATATTTTATGGCTTTAAATAACCTTCGAAGTGTTGAGAAGCCGTAGAAAACGAATCTATCAATCAATAGTCGAATTTGTGTCAGTGAACCATTATTATCTGCCCTAAAAATTCTTACAATCTGCAAATATTTTCTGGCTTTAAATAACCTTCGAAGGGTTGATAAGCCGTAGAAAACGAATCAATCAATCAATAGTCGAATTTGTGTCAGTGAACCATTATTAACCTGCAATGGTTTGATAAGCCGTAAAAACCAATCAATCAGAACCTATTCCTCGTTAAATAATTTGGGAAAATCCTTACATTTTTAGACCAATATTTATATTGTTTTTTAATACAGTAAGTTAGAAACTTAGATACCTTGAAGTACCCGAGCAGTGACTAAGACGTATGTACCTGATATATGGGTTGACCACTGGGCGCCTTTCAAGCTAAGATGGGCTTAAAAAGAATCAAGATCGTCGTATAAAACACGTGCGTAGCTGGTTTTTTAAATATATGTTTTAGACCGGTTTATTTGTACGTTTCTGAAAATATATTTTCAGTAAAAAAGTATATAGACATCTACGCCAGAGAAGGGTTTGATAAAGTCAATTTCTGTATTTAACTCGGTTACTAAGACCCATTCGTGGTAAGCGGTTACACAGCAAGTGGCGCCATTTATACGGATATGTATGGGGAGATAATTATTAACCCTAGTTTTGCGCATATTATGATCGTAGTGATCAAGGCTCTATGAAAGTATAAAAATAGCTTTTAATGCCATCAATACCTTTTTGTAAAATTTATTACTAGCAATGTATTTTGAAGAAAATAATTATTACCAGAAATAAAAATCTTGTCGGCATTAAATAACCCACTGAGGTGTTGATAAGCCGTAAAACAAACTAAACCAAACAATACAACTAAAAGATCGAATCAGTTTCTTGATGTAAAATCTCTATCTATTTCTCTCCCCACATCTTTTCTAACTCCTACTGTCTCTTTCTGTGTCTCATTTTGTCTCTGTCTATTTCTCTCGCTCTATTTAATCCAAGCCTTTTACCTTGACTCTATTCTCCTTGTATATCTCTCTTCCTTTTCGTTTCTCGCGCTTCATTTGCGCTAGCCCTACTCTCTCTCTCTCTCTCTCTCTCTCTCTCTCTCTCTCTCTCTATATATATATATATATATATATATATATATATATATATATATTATATATATATATATATTCATCTCTCTCTCTCTGTCTTTCTCTGCTTGTCTCTCTCTCCCTATCTGTTTCTCTACCTTCATTTACCGTGATCCTAACTCTCCCTGACTCTATATCCGTCTGTCTCTCTGCCACTTTTTATCTCTTTTTTCCCTCTTCATTTACTCTGGCCCTAGATTCTCTGTGTCCGTCTGTCAGTCTCCCAATTTTTCTCTTTTTCTCTCTTATTCTCATCCTACTATATATCTCTCTGTCTTTCTTTGTCTGTCTCTCTTTCTTTCTATATATTTATCGCTCTCACTTTATTCTGACCTTAATCTCTCTGTGTCGCTTTCTTTCTACCTGTTTCTCTCACTTCATTTACACTGATCCTCCTCCCGCCTCTCTCTCTCTCTCTCTCTCTCTCTATCTATCTATCTATCTATCTATCTATCTCTTTTTATTTGTTTCGGTCCCGTCATATACTCTCACCCTACTGTGTGTCTCTCTCTTTCTTTCTCTGTTTGTCTCTCTTTCAGTCTATTTTTCCTCTCTCTCCATTTATCCTGACCCTAGTCTTCCTGTGTTTCTCTGTTTCTCTCGCTTTAGTTACGCTGACCCTACTCCGTATCTATATCTCTCCCTCTCTGTCTTTCACTATATCTCTTTCTCTCTATATGTTCATCTCTCTCCTTTTATACTAAGCCTACTCTCTCCCTCTCTCTTTCTACCTGTTTCTCTCGCTTCATTTACGCTGACCCTACTCTGTCTTTCTGTCTGTTTCTCTCCCTTCATTTATCTTGACCCTACTCTCTCTCTCTGTCTGACACTTTTTATCTGTTTCTTTCCCTTCATTTACCCTCTCTATTTATCTCTATCTATAAAAGGGAGGATGTGTGTGTGTCTAACGAATGCACGGCCGCAATTTTCGACGGATTTACACCAAAATGTACATGCACATGCTCCAAGTTAGCGGGAAGGCCAAGACCGACTTTGCATTTCCCAACTCCCATCCATAGTCGAAATAATCGATTTTTTCATGCTTCTACGCCAGTTTTCATGTAGTTTGCGGCCATTTTGTACTGGCCAGAGTGAGATCCAATAGCTGGCTGCCACGAATAGGCAGGAAGATTCTATTGGCCAGCTTGTGAGCCAACAGCTGACTGACATGAATGTTAACTAGCATGCTAGCATGCAAAAAAAATCGATAGCTGCATTCGTCACAAGAGGGAAAAATTTAAATCTGCATGGCACTTCACTCCAATTGGCTCATTCACTTGCTTAAACTCAACGTTTAATCTGATTCGGCAGAACTGGGTTGGGTGTGAAAAAGTATTTGTTGTTAACATTCTTTTTTCATTCGGTTTTTCCAGTTACGAATCCTTTTTTAAAAGCTGATCGTTTTGTGTTCATTTTGTTTAGTACTTTTTTCGTAACAGATTTAATGTTTAGTATAGAGCTTAGAAAAAATTCGCAGTGTGAGATAGGCAAGAAGTAAGGCATGTAGCAACATCAGCACGCCAAGAGGCACTCCTTTAAAGGCAAGGAAGGGCAAAAATATTTTAAGTCAAGTGATAGCGATTGCTGTATGAGTCGTACGATTTTTGAATCAAGCACGGGCAACGCCAGGCCATGCTGCTTGTCTCTATTTATTTCCCTCCATTTGCCCTGGCCTTAGTGTGCGTATGTCTCTGTCTTTCTGTCTCCCTTTCTCTCTATTTATTTCTCTCTCTCCATTTATTCAGACCCTAGTGTGTGTCTCTTTCTGTCTTTCCTTGTCTCACTTTCTCTCTCTCTCTCTCTCTCTCAGTTTATACTGACCGTACTGTATATATATATATATATATATATATATATATATATATATATATATATATATATATCACTGTATTTCTGTCTCCCTTCTCTCTATTTGTTTCTCTCCCTCCATTTACCCCGACACTACTGTATGTGTCTCTCTCTTTCTATCTGTCTGTGTTTCACTTTCTCTCTATCTGTTTGTCTCCCTCCATTTACCTGACCCTCTTTCTGTTTCCTTTTGTCCTTTTCTGTCTTTCTGTGTCACCCTTTCTCTCTCTCCGTTTATCCTGACCCGACTCTCTTTGTTTCTCTCTCTTTCTCTCTGCTTCTCTAGCTTCATTTGTGTTGATCCTAATCTCTCTGTCTCTCTTTTCCTCTCATTGTCTGTCTCTTCCTGTCTCTGCTTGTCTCTCTGTTTCTCTACCGTTATTTACAGTGATTCAAACTCTCCCTGTCTCTATCTCCGTCTGTCTGTCTCTTTTTATATCTTTCTCTCTCTTCATTTGCTCTGGCCTTAGTTTCTCCCTGTCTGTCTGTCTCACGCTTTCTCTCTTTTTCTCTCCCTCAATTATCCTGATGCTACTATATATATCTCTTTCTCTGTTTGCCTCTCTTTCTTTCTATATGTTTATCGCTCTCCTTTTATCCTGACCCTACTCTCTCTCTCTCTTTCAGTCTCTCTCTCTTTCTACCTGTTTCTCTCGCTTTATTTGCTCTATCCCTACTCTCTCGCTTTCTGTCTCTTTATCTCTTTCTGTGTTTTTCCTTACCTTCATTTATCCTGTCCCTAGTCTCTCTCTCTCTCTCTTTTTATAAATTTCTCTCCCTTAATTTACACTGACCCTACCGTGTGCCTCTCTCTGTCTTTCTTTGTCTGTCTCTCTTTCCGTCTTTCTGTTTCTCTCCCTCCGTTCATCCTGACCCTATCCTACCCGTGTCTCTTTCATTCTATCTGTTTCTCTCGCTTTATTTACGCTGATCCATAATTTCTCTCTCTATCTGTCTCTGTCTGTCTTTCACTGTCTATCTCTCTTTCTGTCTGTTTCTCTCCCTTCATTTACCTTGATCCTAACCCTCTCTTTTCTTGGTCTGTCTGTCTCTTTTTTTCTTTTTTCTCCCCCTTCCTTCACGCTTACCGTTACCCTGTCTTTCTCTGTCTGTTTCTCGTTCTGTCCTTCTATTTCTCTTCATTCATTTACCTTGATCCTAACTCCCTCTACTTCTATCTATGTCTATCTCTCTCTTTCTCCATTTACCCTGAACTTACGTCCTCTCTACCACTGTCTCTCTTTATGGGTCTGTCTCTCTTTTTATCTGTTTCTCTCTCTTACATGTCATTCAGGTTTTTACTTATATCCTTGTTTTGCGATTTTGCTTAACTAATGCAATGTAAAACAGTCTATTTTGTTTTCTAATTAAGGAGAAAGTCCTCTTCGATTTCTTCGTTTGTTTGTTTTTTTCAAACGTACCGATAATCAGGGACCTACTGCTCTGGTATTGTTACGGTCGAGTCAAACTAAACAAAATCATTTCTGGGGGATTTTTTCTTCTGTTTCGCTTATTCAATTGGGATAATCATTGAAGAATTCTTAGGTGGTTCTTTTTCGCTTTTGAATGCATTTCAAGCGATATACACATCCTAAAAGACATTTTGGTATAGATCCTTGTTTTCCCTTTAGACAGTTCTCTCTATTTCTTTCTGATATTCTCCTTTTATCTATATTTTTGTTTTCCTCTTCTTTCAATCGTTTTCTTTCTCTCTTCTTTTCTTTCTTTTCTATCTTTCTTTCTTTTCTATCTTTCTTTCTTTTTTCTATCTTTCTTTCTTTCTTTCTTTCTTTCTTTCTTTGCATCTACCGTTCTTACTTTCTTTTCTATCTATCTTTCTTTCTTTTCTATCTTTCTTTCTTTTTTTCTATCTTTCTTTCTTTTTTCTTTCTCTCTTTCTTTCTTTCTTTGCATCTACCGTTCTTACTTTCTTTTCTTTCTTTCTTTTCTATCTTTCTTTCTTTTCTTTCTTTTCTATCTTTATTTCTTTTTTCTATCTTTCTTTCTTTTCTTTCTTTTTTATTTTTCTTTCTTTTTTCTTTCTTTCTTTTTCTTTCTTTCTTTCTTTCTTTTCATCTACCGTTCTTACTTTCTTTTCTTTCTTTCTTTTCTATCTTTCTTTCTTTTCTATCTATCTTTCTTTTTTCTATCTTTCTTTCTTTCTTTCTTTCTTTCTTTCTTTCTTTCTTTGTATCTACCGTTCTTACATTTCTATCTTTCTTTCTTTTCTTTTCTTTCTTTGCATCTACCGTTCTTACTTTCTTTTCTTTTTTTCTTTCTTTCTTTCCGTTCTTTTGCTTTTCTTTTCCTTGGTGATCACTTTCTTACTATCGTTCTTTCTTTATTCTTTATCAATTTTCAGTTTTTGCATATTTAAAATAATTTATAATTTTCCATTTACCCTGATTTTTTATTTCCTTCTTTCTTTCTTCCATTCTGGCATGACGGTTTTTTTTACTTTTTTTCTTTGTTTTTTCATTGATTTTCCTTCTTGCTTACTAAACAAAAATAAGTCTTTCTTCCTTTTCTTTTCTTTTATTTCTTTCTTTCTTTTCTTTTCCTCCTTTTTATTTATTAGTTTGGTGCAAAAATAATGACGTAATAATGTCGTTCTTTGACGTATTTTTAACGTCAAAAAACGACATTATTACGTCATTATTTTTGCACCAGCCTAATACTTTCTTTCTTTTCTTTGTATCTACCGTTCTTTCTTTCTTTCTTTCTTTCTTTCTTTCTTTCTCGTTCATCACATTTTCATTACTGCTTCCACTTTCGTTTTCATTGTTTAAAAAGATTTTTAGCTTTCGTTCGTTCTTTCATTTTTTTTTAAAACTTTCTTTCGTATTATATCGGGTGTAACAACAAAATTGTCCAAATCATGTAACAGCAAAATTGTCCGAATGTTAGATTAAACTCTGAACCGTTGTATCTTAGAAATGATTAAAGATATCTAACTGGAATTCTCCGCGGTTTTTATAACAATACTGGACTCTATTTTGAGCAATAAGAATGTTTAATTTACCTCCTATTTAACAGAAGAATCGTGATGAAGTCCATCATAAACGGAAATGACATGTCCATCATTAATTAATCATAGTTAAGGATCGGAAGCTCATACTCGCTCGGAAAGTAAGCACTGAATAGTGATTTGAATAGTGATCAGTATAGAGAAATAGTACAGTGAAAATATACATATAGAGGATAGTATAGAAAGGATGATCCGTATATTAATAGAGGATAGTATAGAAATGGTTATCAATTCAACATCACTCTAATCCCCATATATACACTTCCTTTGCGATCACGTGATCTACTTATTCAAAATGGAATCATCTGTGTTTGCTCACTGGTGATCTGTGTTCAAACCCAAGTGTCGGCAGCGATATTTTATTGCTATGTAACACGTTTCCAGTACTCTTTATTGCTTTGTCTTTCCTCTTAATAATAGCATAAAGATTTTGATAATAAAACTTTGTTTTTATTAATTTGGGGGCATTTTTTCAACATGTATGCGCATTTTTAGCGAATCTTAGAAGGTACTTAATAAACACAGTCAAGATACATTGGTTGTGACATACTTACAACATCATATGTGGCTAAGTATGTGATTCAAACTGGTATGTAGCATCTATGGCTATTTTCTATAGTGGGTTGAGCCAATTGTGCTATTATGTTAGTCTGTATGAGTATCTTCGGGCCAATACACCGATGTTTCACTGTCTCAGTCTCTTAGTGAAGACCAAATCAGCTGTATTTTCATCAGGCGAAAGGTTTATTTTCATAGCATTACATAGCACAAATAAATATGGTCTGTATTGGCTACTTTTATTGTCCCCAGAAGGGAAATTTTACTGACTCATTGTCAGTGATGGAGAGGGTGAAATGAGTGAGACAAACAGGCTTTCCAATCATGGCTGTTGCAAACCCATGGGTTACTATAGTTTTTGCCTTAAAACAGTATCACCCCCCAAGCAAGGCATTACAGCCACTAGCATGTAAGTGGTTACAGAGTGTGGAGAAATTAAGAACAGAAACATTAGTCATAAGTAGAAAGAGAAAAGAGGAATGAGGTGGATATTACATTTAAATTTTTGCAGATTAAAGTTGGCTGGAAAACATTGAGCTAGAGGAAGTTCCACAAGCAAGAAGTGGAAGAAAAGAAACTATTGGCAGAGACATTATGGCTACATCTAGCCAGCTTCGCTGTAAATTGATAAAATCTCAAGAATGTGGGGTTTTATATATATAAATATATTATAAATCAGGACATTACTGACGACGCCCTCTAGCGTTAAAGAGTGTATATTCAAAGTATATTTATAACTTTATTTGTATTTGCGATAGAAATAATCTGTAAAAACATGTTATAAAGTTTAAAGTACCTAGTTTTAAGTATAGTTATTGAATAATTCCTTATCACAAAATCAGGAATTTCCTAACAGATGGAACGGAAGGGATGGACCATTTTTTTGGCCTTCACGTTCGCCAGATTTGGCTCTATTAGATTGTTTTTTTTTATGGGGACATATGAAAACAATTGTGTATGCAACCAAACCTCTTTCGTTAGAAGATTTGAAAGCTAAAATAACTAATGTGATTTCCTGTCAATATTTCATACAAATAATATTAGTTTGGTGTAAAAATGATGTCGTTTTCTCACGTATGTTACTAGGTGAGAAAACGACATTATTTTTGCACCAACCTAATAGATTATTCTGCGTTTTGATTGCTTGGAAAGAGGAGAAAAGATATTTCTTGGCTTCAATCAGAAAATGAAAGAAAGAAGGAAAGAAAGAAAGAAAAAAAAAGAAAGAAAGAAAGAAGGGGGAAGATAAAAGTATATATATATATATAGAGAGAGAGAGAAAAAATCAGATTGAGCTGATAAAAACAGATGCTTCACTTTGATCTCAGTCGAAAGAAAGGCTGAGGATATTTTTCCGTGTGCCCACGTCGCCTCCGACTGTGGGCGTTTAAAGTGGGTTTAACGGTAATACCTGGAAAACTTACCCACGGCACTATCTCTTTTTTTTGGTGGTGGTGGTGGTGGGGGGGGGGGATTGCGTCTCAGACCCCAGGCAATAAATTCAGTCCTGGCGATTATCTAGCAATTAAAGCACGTTCTGTCCACTTTCGCCTTATTAAAATTGCTTTCTCTTTTAATCAAAAAACTTTTACCCCCAAAACACTATGAAAGTGTAAAAATAGGATTTAATACCAGCACTTTAAAAATTTATAACTTTATTTGTATTTGCGCTAAAAAGAATCTGTAAAAAATGTTATAAAGTTTAATGTACCTAGTTTTAAGTATAGCTAAAATAACTAATGTGATTTCAGGCATTACTGTAAATCAGTTGGCAAATGTTTTCAGTGAACTGAAAAACCGTATTACCCTTTGTATTGCTAATGATGGAGGACATGTGAAAACGTAAATAAAATTTCAATAAAAATTTAAAAAATATAGATGTACTTCTTTCTAATCCTTTTTACAAATTATTTCTATCGCAAATACAAATAAAGTTATAAATTTTTTAAAGTGCACACGAACTTTAGGGACACACTGTATATAAATCAATGATAAAATATAGTTTTATGGTTGGCTATATTTATGGGTTAAAGCGCTTAATAACACTAATAGAGATATATGCCCACCTAACTCCCCAGACTTGCAACCCCCTTGATTATTGTGTGTGGGGGGCGCAATTGAGCGAGAGACCAACAAAACTTCTTGTAACATCAAAGATGAACAGAAGGTAAGGAATATGGCAGCCTTCACCGACTTAATCAAAGAGACGGTCCATAAGAGTTGCAGGAGACTCCTAAGTCGTCTCTAGGTCGTGGTTGAAGCCAATGGCGATTTTATTGAATAAATTTATTCTTTAATATTTCAAGATATTTTTGTGTAATATAGTAAATGCTCAGTTTGTTTATTAAACTACATATTTATTTATTCCCATCAATTGAAAATCTTATTAGAAAAATATGCGTTTTACGGCAGGATTTGTATTTGCGTTTCCATAGAGGAAACCATTGTTAGATCTGACGTGCTTTTGATCTCTTGGTCACAAAGAAACTACCGAATAATGCTTTTGAACATGGCGTCCAAATAAAAATTCACCAGATCTAAGACTACCATTACTTAGTAAGGCAGGTTACTTTAAATTTTAAGGAAGCTTTATGAATTAATGAAGTAATTACATTATTATTATTATTATTATTATTATTATTATTATTATTATTGATTATATGGTAAAACTCTCCAAGAAGAGTAAATCCTTCTGTTTCAAACTGAGCTAGTAAGTACGGAACAAGCAAATGTTTGGCGATTATTCGAAATCCAGTGGAATTCCTCAAACCTTCTGCCTATAGTGTATTGAGGGCCTTTATTCAGACAAAAAATATAGTTTTCTTTTCTCTAGATCAGAGTTTGGCAAAATCATTGAAATTTAAAATGCGGATCGTGGAAATATGTTGGCTCAGCTCCTTTTTTTCACCACAATTAATAAAAAAGCTAAATAATAAAAATTTCAAATTTTATAAATATTTATTGCGTATAGAATGAAACCTCATTGGATTAAATCGTAAGTTGAATGTTAAAGTTTATTTAACAAAAACGTATGTGTAAATTTTGTTCACGTCTTGCGGCTCTCAAACATCTGAAATTTATCGTAAGTGCTTCTTATATGAAGCAAGTTCATCCACACCTGTTATAGATCAACTGCTGATTAAATAATAATTATTGAGGAAACACTCTACCATGTTTTAGGCAAGAATCGTGAATCTCGAGCTGTTGCTTTGAATATCTTGAAAGCGGCGGACAGGGATTGGCATCATGGTCTTCTTCATATAGTTGAAAAGTTATGGTCTCTGCGGACGAGTTTAGAACTGCTTCAGTCTTTCTTATGAAATCACGAAATAAAGGCCAATCTTCTGTATTAATGAAGGGCCCTATCCTTTATCCTACTTTGTTCTTAATTTTTATCAATGACCCTCATAATGGCAACAGCTTGGTATATGTACTGATGGCAGAGCCTTTTACTCCTGCCTCGATAGTAAGTCCCATCAGATTGATATGGTCAAATTAGCACTGGATCTAAAAAAAATAAATAACCTACAGTCTGTTGTTAACCGGAGCAAAGGATGGCTTTTTAATTTTAACGCCTCCTAATTAATCATATGATGGACACCGTTCTGTCTTCCATCATCATGCCTGATGTTGGTTCACTGTGTCGTGCTAGACAATTTTCTCTCCGGAATCTAGCTTACATATTTATAAGTCTACCATTCACCCATGCTTAGAATATTGCTGTCACATATGTTCTGCTGTTCCTGTTATATATTTATCTAAAGAAGAATCAGCAATATTATTAGTTCTATCCTGGCATCTCAGCCGCATTCATTTTCTCACCTCCATGAAGTTGCTTCTCTATATATTTTCTATAAATACATTCATGGTACACTATTTGCATTATTCAGATTATTGTCCACATCTTTGTCGCCATATTTATTACAACAGTGACAGAACCCAAAGAGTGTGAGTTCAATACCTGGTTAAGGCGGTGGAGAACTTGGAGAGGGGAATTAACATGAAATAACTGATAACTGACATCCATTAGGCATGGCACGTGGAACTAGAACAGTCTACCCAGTGAGCGAAATAAAGGGTTCACTTCGTCATTCGAACCACCTGAAGAAGGCCGGAACGTAAAACGGCCGAAACGTTTTAATAAATGTGGCCACAAATATGAGGACAATAGTCCAAATAATATAAATAAAAAACAAGAACAAATCTATTTCCATTCCTGAGGATGTCTGTAGTAACAGACGAAAGCTTGTAAAAACTAAAAAAGACCTCATCCAACTGGAATTTTTAAACAGGGATCATATCATTCATATACAGGTTCGAGGTTAGTGTACCTTATTGAAATTGTTTGCAAAGATGTATTCTCACCATTTAAATCATTAACCTCTATATTTGTTTTTTGTATGAATGATTCATGTAATTATATATATATATATATATATATATATATATATATATATATATTATCTGGAAATCTGGTAAAAAGGGAACTCAGTTTAGTGGGGTTTATTTTCTAGTTATTATATATTATCCGTTGATGTTACACGATTTGGGCAAGTTTGCTGTTACACTCCGTATATGTTGACTACATTTGCCATAATGTCCGGGTTTTAAAGCTCTCACCGGTCTTTGGTAATTTCTTTTAGTCAAAAACATCAACAGATATATATATATATAGATACATACCTAGAGAGAGAGAAAGCAAGAAAGACCGATATATAGATAGATACAAAGAGACTTACATTGGGGAGAGAGAGAGAGAAAAAATCTGATATATAGACATACATAAATAGGTAGGTAGGTAGAGAGAAAGAGAGAGAGAGAGAAAGAGAGAGAGACACAGACACAGAAACAGACTGTTATATACACAGATATAAACAGATGGATAGGGATAGATAAATACAGTGAATGACTTATATATAGGTATTTGTAAATATACTGAGATAGATAGATAGATAGATAAATAATGAATACGCTGAGATAGATAGATAGATAGATAGATAGATAGATAGATAGATAGAGTGAGGAAGAGAAAGATTGAGAAACAGAAACAGAAAGAGACTGATATAAATCGCGATGCAAAAGACAGATACAGATTGATAGAGAGACGTATATAGGCAGATATAAACAGACTGAAATAGAAAGATAGATAGATAGATAGATAGATAGATAGATAGATAGCTAATAAAGAGCGAAGTAAAGATAGATAGATAGATAGATAGATAGATAGAGTGAGGAAGAGAGAGATTGAGAAACAGCAACAGAAAGAGACTGATATAAATCGCGATGCAAAAGACAGATAGAGATTGATAGAGAGACGTATATAGGCAGATATAAACAGACCTAAATAGACAGACAGACAGATAGATAGATAGATAGGAAATGAGAGATAGAAATACTCATATATAGAAATATATAAGCAGACTGATGGAATATATATATATATATATATATATATATATATATATATATATATATATATATATATATATATATATATGATCGACTCTCCCGTCGAGATTCGACGTATGAGGGTCAAGCAGATCAGTTTCCAGGAAACCGACAGCCCGACATCGGCACATAAGATTTGATTATAGTGGAGGACCATCCACACTTTTTGGGGGGACGAATACAGAGACCTGGTGCACCGAATGCCACAAGGTTCCCAAACGACCCTCCGCAGGTTTTGAATTCAGAGTTGTCCTTCTCCTAGACCAGTTGCCATCCAAGGCTATAGAACCCAGTCTGTCCTGCTATTTTACCCATAGCTGGAGGGATATATATATATATATATATATATATATATATATATATATATATATATTATAATAATAATTTTGTTTAAAAATATGATTCCTTCGCTACATAAGAGTTCTCATGTTTCAAAAACGAGAGCCGAAATCATCCAAATTATTAATAAAATTAAGTTGGATTGAGGTGTTTAGTCACGTTTCTCGTTTTTGAAACATGAGAACTCTTATGTAGCGAAGGAATCATATTTTTAAACAAAAAATATTATTATAATATAAGCTCTACTTCTGTATGGAGCACTGTTTTTTAAAAATAAAAACAAAAATACTAAGGAACCCCGGATTATGCTCCCAACGTGTTCTTTTCTATTTTCTGCATACCTGCACAAGGATATATATATATATATATATATATATATATATATATATATATATATATATATATATATATATATATAAAGAGAAATAGATAGATAGATAGATAGATAGATAGATAGATAGATAGAAGACAGTATACCTTTGTAATTCTTTCTTTCCTTCTTTCTTTCTTTTTTGTATCTTTCTTTCTTTCTTTCTAACTTTCTTTCTTTCTTTCTTTCCTTCTTTTTCAGTCATCCCTGTGTTAGTATTACTTTTGCCTATCCTCTCACATTCTTTCTCCCTGTCTCATTTCATTATTCTGTCAGATTCTTTCCTTTGCTATATTCTCTGTTACACGCTCACTTCACTTTCTCTCATTACCTTCATTTCTATATCCCTATCACTCACTGTCAATCTCTCTCCCGCACTCTCTCATTTACTCTCTCACTCTCTTCTTCTTCTTCTTCTTCTTCTTCTTCTTCTTCTTCTTCTTCTTCTTCTTCTTCTTCTTCTTCTTATCATTATTATTATTATTATTATTATTATTATTATTATTATTATTATTATTGTTCTGTCACCTTTCTTTAGCATCCTTATCCTCCCTATATTTCTTTTTCTTCTTCTTCCACTTCTTCTTCTTCTTCTTCTTCTTCTTCTTCTTCTTCTTCTTCTTCTTATTATTATTATTATTATTATTATTATCATTATTATTATTATTATTATTGTTGTTGTTCTGTCACCTTTCTTTAGCATCCTTATCCTCCCTATATTTCTTTTTCTTCTTCTTCTTCTTCTTCTTCTTCTTCTTATTATTATTATTATTATTATTATTATTATTATTATTATTGTTCTGTCACCTTTCTTTAGCATCCTTATCCTCCCTGTATTTCTTTTTCTTCTTCTTTTTCTTCTTCTTCTTCTTCTTCTTCTTCTTCTTCTCTGTTTTTCCATATTTTCTCTACATTCTCGTTCTATCATTTTGACGCTTTCGCTAATTTTCTGTTTCTCTCTCTCTCTCTCTCTCACACACTCACTCACTTTATTTTATTTACTGTCTCTTCTTTCTTTCTTCATTTACGCGCTCTGACAGTTTCCCCTTTTCTATATCTCTCATTTTCTCTCAATCTGTAATTCTCGCTTGTCTCTCTTTCTGTATCCATCACTTTCTTTTATTTCCTCCCCATCTCGATCTCTCTTTCTTATTCTCGTTCTTTCTCTTTTTCTCTTTCTATATCACACTCGCCCGCTTTGTCGCTTTTTCGCATTCATGCACTCTATCTCTCTCACTCTATTTCTCACATTCTTTCTTTCATTTTTTTCTCTCCCAGACTCTTTTACTCTCCCCCTCTTTTATTCTATCTTGTTTTCTATCTCTCTCGCCCTCTTATTTTCTCTCTCTTTCTCTATCATTCTCTTTAATTCTTTTACTCTTTGCCTTTGTGTTTAACTTCTATCCACTCTCTTTCTCGCTTTCTCTCATTCACGCTCTCTGTCTCTCTCTCACTCTCTTTCTTACGTTATTTCTCTCATATTTTTCGATTCTCCTCCCTCTTGTTATCTCTCTCTCTCTCTCTCTCTCATTTTCTCTCTTTCATTCTCTTTAATTCTTTTACTCTTTCTGTTTGTGTTTAATTTCTATCTACTCTCTTTCTCATTCACGCAAACTGTCTCTCTCTCATTTTCTTTCTTACATTATTTCTCTCATAGTCTTCGATTCTCCCCGCCCGTGTTGTCTATCTCTCTCCTTTTTTTCTCTTTCATTCTCTTTAATTCTTTTACTCTCTGCGTTTGTGTGTAATTTCTATCCATTCTCTTTCTCGCTTTCTTTCATTCACGTACTCTGTCTTTCCTTCACTCTCTTTCTTGCATTCTTCGATTCTACCCCCTTTTGTTATCTATCTATCTATCTATCTATCTATCTATCTATCTATCTATCTCATTTTCTCTCTTTTCATTCTCTTTAATTCTTTTACTCTCTCTGTTTGTGTTTAATTTCTATCCACTCTCTTTTGTTCTCATTCTCGACTTATTCAACATCTAGTCTTCTTTTTCTATCATTTTTCTTTTAAGACGCTTACTTTTTTTCGTTTCTCTTTCATTCTTTGCTTTCTTTATTGTCGTCTTTTTGATTTAACATTCTTCGGGGTTAAATTTAAAAAAATAAAAACAAAAAAACAATTAAGTGTAGAAATCAACGAAAATAAGTAAAATATTTTTATTTTATTTTTTATCCATTTTTCTTATTTTTTTGTTGTTTTGTTTTCATCCGTTTTGACACGTGTTTTCGTTTTCTTTTTACGCATGCTCCTCTGAAGTGAAAGTAATTTCGATTGTCTGTAATCCGAGCCGTCTTAATTAGAATATAATTCTAGCTCTTCCTTACTTTCGTTCCAGTATTATCGTGGCTCTGGGAGTCTCGCACCATATTTTATCCCTACTCTTAACCATGAATCATTTTCATTGACTCAGCTATCCCCCGCTCCTCTGTTTTATTCAATTTTTTTTCTTTTTATCGTCTACTCTTCTCGGCTCTTATGATACTGACTCTCCTTTTATTCCCATTCCTTCTTTGACTTACAGTTCTGTCTCTCCTCATTTTCAGTTTAGCTCTCCGATTATCCTTGCCCTCCTTAGCTCTACGTTTCTCCTTACTCTTGCCTTTTGTTTATCCTTACACTCCTTTTCTCTCCGTTTCCTCTTACTCTCTGTTACTATTTTGCTCTCCTTTTCCCTTTACTCTTCCTTGCTCACAGATTATCCTTACTCATTTGGTCTCCGTTTCTCCTTACTTTCACTTGCTCTCCATTTACAATTTCTCACCTGTGCTCTCAGATACCCTTACTCTCCCTTGCTCATCCTCTATCACTTTTGCTCTCCGTTTCTCCTTATTTCCTTTGCTCTCCCTTTATCTTTACTCTCCTTACCTGCTCTCCATTCCTTCTTATTTTCAGTTTCTCCTCATACTCTCTTACTCTCCTTTTCTCCTTACTTTCATTTGCTCTCCATTTCTGCTTACTCTCCTTTACTCTATGTTTCTTCGTACTTAGCGTTACTCTCCTTTTCTCCATATTCTGTCTTGCTCTCCGTTTCCCCTTATTTCATTTATTCTCGTTTCTCCTTACTCTCCTCTACTCTGTGTTTCGCATTACTCTCTCTCTCTCTCTTACCCAGCGGTTCAACTTATTATCTCTTGCTCTCTGTTTATTCTTCCTCTCTATTAATCTTGTTTCTCTTTATTCCCTGTTCCTCTCCGTTTCTCCTTACTCCTCATTCGCTTCTCTGTACTCTCCGTTTTCCCATCTATCTCCTTACTCTTCGTTTTCCTGTCTTCTTTACTCTTTTTAGTAATTATTATTATTCTCCTTATCCCTTATTTCTACTTTCCTCCTTACTCACATGTATTATCCTTTTCTATGCATGACTCTCCTTTCTTCCACCAATCTTCCCACCAGAGTTAAATTCTGACATTGCTTAACTCTCGCCATATTTCTTTACTTTCACTGCCCCTCTTTGATTGTTTTAAGCTTTTTTTTTTACTCTCACCAGTTCTTACTAAATCCCTTACTTATTCCTACTGTTTTCTTACTCTTCTTTACACACGATTTTCTAACTATTTTTGGTTAATCTTGCTCTTCTTATTCACTGGACCTTCATACTCTCCATATTCTTTCATGGATAATCGATACATATACTCTTAAATATAGTTACTCTCCTTATATCTCTAACCTCTACTATATATATATATATATATATATATATATATATATATATATATATATATATATATATACGTTTCATTAAATATTATAGACAAGTTTTGTCTATTTATTTTATGTAAAATTTTTTCGTAACATCTGATAAGTTTAATAACACTATCGCTGAACGAAGAAAGAAATTCACAATATTGATCCATATTTTTTTATTTTAATACAATCTAAGCTTTCGGCTTACATAAGCCATTATCAATGATTTCAAATTACAACATATTAAACGATATACGTATATATATAGTCTGTCATTGTTTGCATAGATGATTTCTAATGACAGACTATCATCACTGTCTTGTCCGTATATCGTTTAATATGTTGTAATTTGACATTTTGATAATGGCTTATGTAAAAAAATATGGATCAATATTGTGAATTTCTTTCTTCGTTCAGCGATAGTGTTATTAAACTTATCAGATGTTGCGAAAAAAATTTACATAAAATAAATAGACAACACTTGTCTATAATATTTAATGAAACGTGTATCAATGAAAAGATGCTGCCTAAATACACAATATATATATATATATATATATATATATATATATATATATATATATATATATATAGAGAGAGAGAGAGAGAGAGAGAGAGAGAACAATAAAAAAATAATCAAAAATTAAAATCTTCAGACACACAGTGTTGTAGATTAATATTCTTTCGTTTTTTTTATTATTATTCCATTTAGATTCCTCGACTAGTTTCGGCCAAAATGGCCATCATCGGGAGAAGAAATATTTCTGCTTGCTGGTAGCAGTAAACAACAGAAATTTCATATATATATATATATATATATATATATATATATATATATAAAATCATTTATTCGAAAATTATAACATAAAAAAGTTCTAAAATCGCTTCAAAAATACCATTTTTTTCAACCCTTCACTTGATAAGACACCAGAAATGTTGAAACAAAATGGCTATTTTTGTAGTGATTTTATAACATTTTCATTTTATAATTTTCGAATAAATGATTATATTTGCTCTACTCTGTATTGAGCACTATTTTAAGAATAGTATCGGTCGATTATTGGAATTTATTCCGTTTACACCAATCCTATACTTGTATATATATATATATATATATATAAATATATATATATATATATATATATATATATATATATATATCTCACTACACTGTTTTCAGACTCTTCCCTGTATTCTCCTGGGCGATCCTTACTCTCCCTGCACATTTTAAAATCTCCGTTTATCCTCTCTCTCAGGCTCTGACTCTCCTTTTGGTCCCAAATATCTCATTATTTTCTCAATTTCTATTTTATTTATTCTTTTTCAAATCTTTTTACATTTCACTCGTAATACCTCGCTATTGTTTTTTTTTACTCTTTACCTCGCAACTCTCTGTTCTTCTTGCATCCCTTCCCAATTTCTTCTTCTTTCCTACTCTCCCTTAAATCTATTTTCTTTTCTTTCTTGCTTCAATATTGTATTAATCCTGTAGAATCAATTATAGAGAAAACATCGCAACTCGTCCTTAAAGAATAAAACCAAAAGAAGAAGATGTCTTTCTGAGTCGAATGTTCAGACGCACCTTATCTTAAGGTGAACGCATCGATTTCGCGTTTTGATCGGCAAGCCATCTCCTTTATTAAATTATTTTCCGTCATGTTGGCGTTGTTCCTAATTCTCTTTTTTTATTGCAGAAAACGTCAGAGACTCAAGAATCAAATATAACATTTCAGGTAAGGGCAAGAGAAAGGAGATAATCTCTTACTTGGGAACGAAATCAAAATGATCAGCTACAAAATCCCAAGAGAAGATAAGGACTCTTTAGAATGATCTCTAAAAGTGACACCCATCAGTACAGCTGTGTGAAAAAGAAATATATAAATCTCTCTCTATATCTATCTATCTATCTATCTATCTATCTATCTATATATATATATATATATATATATATATAGGTTGAGTATACTTTATACAAAATTCCCAAATCCGAAAACCTTTAAAATTAGAAAGGTTTTTACGTGCTGACATCACTTGCCACATATTGAAAGACTTCAGAAAGCAACATGGCTACTCCTAGGATGATTATCGTGTTGCAGAGTTACAAATAAAATGATAACTTTTTAAGTTTTCATTACATTTAACTATAATCAGAATCTATGTCTTGTTTATAGACAGATACTCTTTGGTTTGGTTTATGGCATATCAACACCTGAATGGGTTATTTAATGCCAACAAATATTTTATTGTTGGTAATATTTTTTTTTCCAAAATCTATTTCTGGTAATAATTTTCCTGCAAATAAGTATCGCTTGTAATAATATTTTTCCTTCAGTTGTTTGGTTTGGTTTGCTTTACAGCATATCAAACACAATGTTTTTTTTCATGGTGACAAGATTTTTATTGATAGTAATATTTTTTATAATTTAACATAATATTATTTTTGGTTTCATGTCAAGTACGGTGCCTTTCTTAAGGTTGTTCATCTTTACATCAAGAAACCGATTCAATTCTTTAGTTGATTCGTTTTGTTTTGTTTTGTTTTGTTTTACGGCATATCAACATCTCAATGCATTATTTAATGCCGACAAGTTTTTATCGATTTAAATTTTTTTTTTCAAAAGTGTGTTGCTGGTAATATTTTTTTGCAAAAAGGTTTTACTGGGATTAAAACGTATGTTTATACGTTTTGACCCCAGTTTGGGTGTTAACTATTTACCCATAGCTGGGACCCTAGCAGGTGCTACCACTCCGGGTAACGGTGAACCTGGGAACATCAGAAATTAAGAGGTGGTTCCCCACTCCTCAAAACCTCCTGAGCAGAGGCCTTGCTGTTTTATGTAGATTATACTCTGACTCAGAACTTGATGTAGTTTATTGCCATACCTAGGACGCGAATGTAGTTTATCCTCTTACCCAGGACGCGGGTGTAGTTTACCCACTTATCCAGAACGCGGATATTAGGTTATCCTCTTACCCAGGACGCGGATGTAGTTTATCGTCATACCCAGGACGCGTTTGTAGTTTATCGTCATACCTAGGACGCGGATGTAGATTATCCTCTTACCCAGGGCGCGAATGTAGTTTCTCCTCTTATCCAGGACGCGGATGTAGGTTATCCTCTTACCCAGGACGCGGATGTAGTTTGTCCTCTTACCCAGGACGCGGATGTAGTTTATCATCATACCCAGGGAGCGTTTTTAGTTTATCGTCATACCTAAGACGCGTATGTATATTATCCTCTTACCCAGGACGCGAATGTAGTTTATTGTCTTACCCAGGACGCGGTTGCAGTTTATTGTCATAAAAGGACGTGGTTGTAGTTTATCCTCTTACCCAGGGCGCGAATGTAGTTTATCGTCATATCCAGGACGTAGATATATTTTATCTTCATACCTAGGACGCGGATGTAGTTTATCATAATGCCCAGGACGATAGCACAGAGAAGAACATGAAATGGTGTAAAGCGTGCATGATAGGTTATTAATCATGTGACTAAATATATATCACTGAATAAACCAAGCAATTCATCACCTATTAACTTTTTATGTGTGTAGGAAGGTTCATGATTTCCAAAAAAACGTTATTTGTCACGTGGCATTCAACTCAACCTCAGATACTTTGACCTTTGTGCTCGCAAACAAAACGACTTTTTCAAAAAGACGGCTGTTCCCTTGAAACCGCTGTTACTTTAACTACCTTCACTCCTCGGCAATGCTTATTGTTTTTAAAAAGTGATGGTTAAAATTTTCATAAAACCTAAACGTATGATGAATATGAATTTATACATTTTCTTTCTTCTTAAGAATTGACAACAAATATCTTAACCAATTTTCCTTATTAGATTGTTTATTTACAAGAATAATTCTATATTTGCAAGAAAAATCCCATATTCAACAGTTTGGAATAGCAATTTATGATTGTTTTACCTTCTATGGAAGCACGAGATCCATGAACACTGCGCGGCGATCATTGAATTTGCACCACTGGATGCTAGCTGACAACGCTCATGCAGTGTCAGGCCTTGTGCCATTCTGGGATATACTTATTGCATTGAAAAGAAAAAAAAAAACAGAAATTAAATTTTACCATTTTAGTAATCACAATACATATCGTATCAAGCATATTGTATTTATATAACAAAAGCTAATTTTCAGAATTAATTTTCAATAGGAGATTTCTTTCCCCTCACTGTCGTACTTGACATAAAAAAAAATATTTGAGGTGTTTATATGCCGTTAAACAAACCAAACCAAACAACAAAAGGATCGAATCAGTTTCTCGATGTAAAGATGAAAATCCTTAAGAAAGGCGCCGTACTTGAATTTAAACCAAAAATAATATTATGTTAAATTATACAAATATTACCAGCAATAAAAATCTTGTCGGCATTAAATAACCCATTGAGGTGTTGATTTGCCATAAAACAAATCAAACCAAACCAAACAACTAAAGGATCGAATCAGTTTCTTGATGTAAAGATGAACATCCTTAAGAAAGGCGCCGTACTTGACTTAAAACAAAAAATAATATTATGTTAAATTATAAAAATATTACCAGCAATAAAAATCTTGTCATCATTAATTAACCCATTGAGGTGTTGATATGCCGTAAAACAAACCAAACCTAACAACTAAAGGATCGAATCAGTTTCTTGATGTAAAGATGAACATCCTTAAGAAAGGCGCCGTACTTGACTCAAAACCGAAAATATTATGTTAAATTATACAAATATTACCAGCAATAAAAATATTGTCGGGATTAAATAACCCATTGAGGTGTTAATATGCCGTAAAAAAAAACAAAAAATAAAAACTAAACCAGTCAATGAGCTGTGTCCATTTAAGCAATCTTGCTAGATTATGCGTTGTTTTCCTCTGTTCCTCTTGCCTTCAATCCGTGTTGTGAGTAGCAGATTTTGCACGTGTTACCGAAGATAAAAAAAAGAATCCCTGCTTTGATCACGATATCCATTGCCCACTTTACCAAAGTGGAATAAATTGAAACCAAAGAATAAAATAATGCATATTTACTGATTAAAAAATGTCTGCTTGCCGAATATTTTAAAAGTTCTTTTTTCTCTTCATTTTTAGATCTTCATTTTATCCAGGTATGTCTACTGAACTTCCATGATTACCAAACTAAAGAAATTTCTAGAACGACCGATTTAAGGTGATAATTTAAAAGAAAAACGAGAAATGAAATATCCAAATGATAGCTATTAACGGTTTTCTAATTTGGTGCTAAATAATTAGAAAAATAAACGAGGTAAGAGCGTTGCTAATAATTACAAAAACTTTAAAAAAAAAATGGAAAAAATAAACAAAATAAATTATTTTAAATTGGTACGAAGAACTCAGAGAATAATTAGTCAACAAATATTTGTGCCTTATTTATACCACTTTTTTTTATATTTAAAATATTTTCTAAAGCTCCACTTCGTTAAAAGAATAGATGGGAAATTGAAACGTTCTTTATCAGTGAATCTCAGTGGGGAAAATCCAAATATTTTTTTCTTTTTTGCCTGTTCAATTGAGAGAAAAAAAAAAGATAGTGAAGAGATAACAGGGTACTCTGATCTTCGTGGTGATTTTCAGTTCTTAGTTTATTCGTTGAAAAATAGTCACTTTCTTCACACGCACACACATATATATACATAGATATCTTCTATATGTATAAATGCGAAATTGAAGCTCAATTCTCCCACGAATTTTGAGCCTAAATGGTGCAACGAGCTCAATATCTCTCTTATATATTATCTACTTACAGGTGAGATCACTTTTCATTTGCATATTTATTTTAAAATAGTATATATATATAATTTATTGTCCTTCATTACTGTTCTTTTATTTGAGGACTGTTTTGATTTTCAAATCAAAAATAGATCTGTTTAGGTATATCGTCTTATATAGTGCAGCGAAGTGTTAGAAATTTGCATTTTACTTGGCCTTCAACATGTTGATATCTATTTGTAAAACTTTCCTTAACTATAACAAGCCTAACCCCCATAACCAACCAGTTAATTTCTTCTCTCTTTACAGTCATATTCTTTGAGCAAATATATTGAACGTCCGCAATCTCTTCAACATTTCATAAATAGTGAACATTAATCCCATAGAAAAACAACTAATTTTTCCTAGAAAAATTACCAGATAGTAAGCTGGCAAAGACTACTAGTGTATATAACCCAAGCAAGGCAATAAAGCCACTAAGGCACCAAGGTTAACTGGGTGTAAAAGTATTAGTAAACAGAAGTATTACTGAGGGGGCACGAAGAATAGAATATGATCAGTAGATAACGATTGACATTGCATTTGAATTTTTGAAAATCAAACTTGACTGTAACGCAAGAGGCTGGATACGAGAAAAGAAATTGTTAACATAGACCCTACAATTACATCTAGCCAATTCAATTCTAAATTCATGAGATCTTGTTACCAATCTAGTACTGTGCTTAAATTCATGAAGTCTTGGTACCATAACGAAGAGCTTTGGGCATCTCTCCGTCGTGTAATGGTTAGAAAGCTTGTCATGCTAGATCAATTACGACTGATTAGTGAGTTCGATTCTCACTCGGTGCTTCATACTTTCGGCCTTGTGTCACATCTACGCTTAGAAAAACACCATAGCGAAGAGCCTCCCTGAATAATTACCATGAAAGTATCTGTTTATATTTCTGAGATGAGGTATTATGTATACTATTTACATTTTTCGGCCTATTGTCCTCATCTTTGTCGCCATATTTATCACAATGTTTCGGCTATCGTACGCTCCGGCCTTCTTCAGGTGGTTGGAATGTCGAACTGAACCTTTTATTTCGCTCACTGGGTAGACTGCTCTAGTTCCACTTGCCATCTCCACCGCCTTAACCAGGTATTGAACTCACACTCTTTGGGTCCTGTCACTGTCGTAATAAATATGGCGACAAAGATGTGGACAATAATCTGAACAATGTAAATAGTGTACCGTGAAAGTATTTATAAAAACACCACAGACAAGGAACTTTATGGAGGTGAGAAAATGAATGGGGCTGAGATGCCAGGATAGGACTAATAATATTGCTGATTCTTCTTTAGATAAATATATAAGAGGAATAGTAGAACATATGTGACAGCAATATTCTAAGCATGGGTGAATGGTAGACTTATAAATATGTAAGCTAGATTCCGGAGAGAAAATTGTCTAGCACGACACAGTGAACCAACGTCAGGCATGATGATGGAAGACAAAACGGTGTCTATCATATGATTAATTAGGAGGTGTTAAAATTAACAAGCCATCCTTTGCCCCGGTTAACAACAGAGTGTAGGTTCTTTTTTTTATTTTTAGATCCACTGCTAATTTGACCATATCAATCTGATTTGACTTACTATCGAGACAGGAGTAAATGGTTCTGCCATCAGTACATATACCAAGCTGTTGCCATTATGAGGGTCATTGATAAAAATTAAGAACGAAGTAGGATAAAGGATAGGACCCTTTATTAATACAGAAGATTGGCCTTTATTTCGCGATTTCATAAGAAAGACTGAAGCAGTTCTAAATTCATCTGCAGACATCATAACTTTTCAACTTGTGAAGAAGACCAGGATGCCAATCCCTGTCCAACGCTTTCAAGATATCCAAAGAAACAGCTCGAGATTCTTGCCTATAAAATTTGAAATTTTTCTTATTTACCTTTTTTTATTAATTGTGGTGAAAAAATGAGCTGGGCCGACATTTTCACGATCCACATATTAAAGGTCAAAGAGATTGCAAACCTCTGATCTAGAGAAAAAAAAACTATATTTTTTGTCTGAATAAAGGCCCTAAATACACTATAGGCAGAATGTTTGAGGAATTCCACTGGATTTCGATTAATCGCCAAAAATTTGCATGTTGCCTACTTACTAGCTCAGTTTGAAACAGAAGAATTTACTCTTCTTGGAGAGTTTTACCATGTAGTCAATGAAAATAATAATAATAATAACGTAATTACTTCATTAATTCATAATGCTTCCTTAAAATTTTAAATAATCTGCCTTACTAAGTAATGGTAGTCTTAAAGCTGGCGAATTTTTATTTGGACGCCATGTTCAAAAGCTTTATTCGGTAGCTTCTTCGTGACTCAGAGTTCAAAAGCACGTCAGATCTAATAATAGTTTCCTCTATGGAAACGCAAATACAAATCCTGCCGTAAAACGCATATTTTTCTAATAAGATTTTCAATTGATGGGAATAAATAAATATGTAGTTTAATAAACAAACTGAGCATTTACTATATTACACAAAAATATCTTGAAATATTAAAGAGTAAATTTATTCAATAAAATCGCCATTGGCTTCAACCACGACCTAGAGACGACTTAGGAGTCTCCTGCAACTCTTATGGACCGTCTCTTTGATTAAGTCGGTGAAGGCTGCCATATTCCTTACCTTCTGTTCATCTTTGATGTTACAAGAAGTTTTGTCGGTCTCTCGCTCAATTGCGCCCCCACACACAATAATCAAGGGGATTGCAAGTCTGGGGAGTTAGGTGGGCAAATATCTCTATTAGTGTTATTAAGCGCTTTAACCCATAAATATAGCCTACATTAAATCTATATTTTATCATTGATCTATATATATATATATATATATATATATATATATATATATATATATATATATATTTGAATAAAAACAGATCACTTTAAGGTTCCATGTAATAAGTTATTTCACCACAACCCTTTTAAAGGGCTCTGGATCATCAGACTTTACTTCCAAATGTTGAAATGAAAAATGAAAAGAAACTTACACATTTTTGACGGACCTCACCATATATATATATATATATATATATATATATATATATATATATATATATATATATATATATATAGATAGATAGATAGATAGATAGATATTCTTCGTATTTTGCCATATATTCTTTAAAGCAAATATTATTAAAGACTAAAAGATTATTTACCTCATTCTGTGTCGATTAATTTCAATGATCTGCTTTTCCAAATTATGAATAATCTTTCTCAGATAAACAGGAGACTCCGTCAGAAATTGTCCAAAGTTCATTTCAGAAGAAATATGGCCCAAGCATTGTTAGCGGAAAGAGGTTGTAGAGTGGAAAATGAGGCATCGTTTACGCGACATTGCAGGGAAGATTTTTTACCTTTGTCGAGGCTGGCAAGTGAGGGCTGAGTATTTCTAGCCCAGATCGAGCAGCAATATACCATTTTGGTTTCGTTTTTTTTTTTTTTTTTTTGGGTGGTGGTGGTGTGGGGGGTCTCTAACTCCTATCACCTTCACCTGATGACAAGTGACGTAAGGAGTTAAAACGAATAAAGATCTCAACAGTTTTGAATAGATAGCAGATGTTCAATGAGCATTGATAAAGATGCATGACTTATTTAGAACAACGTGAGGCAGGAAGTTGTGGAGGGCCATTTACACCCACATTCTGAAATAACATGATCTATGAAAGAACAACTTGCTCCCTATTTTACAAACGTGCCTGTGTCAAGATATAGGGCTCTTCTCCAGTTTCATGTTTTCAAAGGAGTTGACAGCATCCCTTTCCCCACACTTTTGCGGTCAGTCTTGATTTTGACTTTTATTCTGCGGTTATCCTGCGCACGCCAGCCAAGACGGCGTCGGAGAATGACCTGGCCACACATGAGTCGTGCTGTCATCTTCCGGACAAATCCACTAAATGGTAACTTTTTAGTGGCCAATGACCGTAATTAAACGGAATGTCCACCTAGTTATTTGCGTTCATTAACTGACCAGACAACTCTCCGTCCATCTTCATCCATAAACGTCACGTGCCTTCTCGTTTGCTCTCTCTCTCTCTCTCTCTCTCTATATATATATATATATATATATATATATATCCTCATTTTTCTTGTTGAGGTAAACAAATAATGTTACGAGTTTTAGAGGAAAACGAATCCATCGTGAGTTACTTAACATGTGTGTTAGATCCTGCCATTGCTTCAGATAAATAATGAACCACTCCGTTTAGATTGCGAGGAAAGTCTTTAAAAAAAAGTCATATCGGAGACGCTGTTTAGTTTTTTCGAGAAAAAGAAAACATGCAAAATACTTACAAAGAAAGTATGAATTAAAATGAAAGATAGAAAAAGCCATAATCTTCTCATGCGTTCAAGTCCTGCTAAACTGAAATTAATCACCATGTATTTCTTAATTGTTTTCACTTTTAGCCTGTTCTTCTTTTTCTTCTACGTGCCGTGGCCCTTCAGGGCGTTGATGATCATGGTTCTCCACAATTTCCAGTCCTTTCTAGTTCATAGCAGTGTTTGCGTTTTTTGCTGTCTCTCCTAATCCCTGTCCTGCCAACCATTTACTCAACATCGTTAGGTAGATGAAGCGTCTCTTTGCTCCATCCCTCTTCTACCAACATGTCCCGTGAGTGTCAAATTTTCCAAGCCCTCTTTCCTCGTTATGTGGCCTAGAAATATCAGCTTTCTCTCTCTGATGCTACGTATATGTCCCTTTTCGTTGCCATTTTCTCTAAACCTTAATCCTTTCTCACACGTTCAGTCAATGGTATTCTCAACATGCTTCTGTAGAACAACATGTCTGTCGTCTGAACCCTTTGAGCACTGCGTTTCTGAACAATTTTCACCCTTCCGTCTGAGCTTAAGAGTTAAAATTCGAAAATAATTGGTATGTAATGTTTCATGGTAGATATAAAAATAGTTACAAGTGTCTACCAACCATTCAACTGGTGGCTGGGCATTAAGCCATTTTTCACTACTACTGATATGGCCGTCAGAAACGAAATGTGTACATCACCGTCAATAATGTTTGCCGACCGTCAATTCTATGTCTCAAGTGATCTCATGATCAGATCTTTGTGCTTAGGCGCTGATGTATTAAATATACTCAATTATTAATAAAGACACCGACTTGATCTTCACAAAACTATAAACGGCTTGACATATGTTGTAAGCGGCTTTGAAATGACGTCAACAATACAGCAGATATATGATTCATATTTAAGACGGCTTTGAAGATTGTTTGAAATTAAACATGGTCGGAATATCATTTGAAGCTCGAAATTTGTAGTCATCCTGACGTACGGAAGATCTATCGGTGGAAGATATTATTTACAAATCTATTTAACAAAGTTTTTAATGGGTAGGTGGCTGGGTATTAAGACATTTTTCATTACTACTGCTATGGCCGTCAGAATCCAAATGTGTACATCACCGTCAATCCAGTTTACCGACCGTCAGTTTTATGTCTCAAGTGATCCCCAGACCAGATCTTTGTGCTTAGGCGCTGATGTATTAAATATACTCAATTATTAATAAAGACACCGACTTGATCTTCACAAAATCGTAAACGGCTTGACATATGTTGTAAGCGGCTTTGAAATGACGTCAACAATACAGCAGATATATGATTCATATTCGATTAAGCATTTGAGCCCTGAGTCCCTGAACAAGTTTAACTCTTCTGTCTGAGATCCTGAGTCAAAATTCACAAATCATTGATATGTAATGTTTCACAGTAGATATAAAAGTAGTTACAAGTGTTTAACCACCGTTCAACCGGTGGCTGGGCATTACGTCCTTTTACTCTACCACCGGTAATGCGGTAGTATGTGCTCAAATGATTAAGAGAGACAGCAAAAAGACAAACAATGCTAGGAGCTAAAAGAAGCAGGAAGTTGTGGAGGACCATGATCGCCCACGTCTTTTGGGGACACGGTTCATAGAAGTAGTTATATGAAAGCTACCTTGTAAGATAGCTTAAGAGAAACCGTCGACGCCAATGATAGTAAGGAACTTAACTTTATTGTAAGGGGTGGTAGAAAAATAAAATTAAATACTTATTTCATTTTCAATTGAATTGAAGATAACAAGCGGTAGATATAAAAATAGTTACAATTATTTAACCACCGTTCAACCGGTAGCTGGGCATTAAAACCATTTTCTCTACCACCGTTCAACCGGTGACTGAACAGTACGTCATTTTTCTCTACCACTATTCACTTGCGATCCACTTCCAAGTGGGCTGTTCAAACTCTCTGCTTCCGGACAGAGAGGATCCCCAGACAAGGCTATGTCGAAGGTCATTGTCTCGTCTGGGAGGATGGCTATCCGACCGCGATTTTTTTTTTTTTACTGGGTCTACGGGGAAATTTTTGCCGAGCCTACGGGATCGGATACTCTACAATAAACTCGGCTTTGTGACACATCCGACCGCGTGGGGCTGTTAGTGAATATATTTTTGCCGGTAACCCGGTGATCCGGGTTCACTTGTGATGAGATAGTCCAGTAGTCTATACTATACAGGATTACCGATATTCCATAAAAGTTCAATACTCTTTACATTCTTTCCAGTGAAATTTTATTTTGCTTAACTTTTGGAAGGCATCTTTCGCTGTCCCAATGCGCCTTCGTGTTTTGAATTTTCCATCCTCTGTATCAATACTCCCAAGATATTTAAATTTTTGTATTTTTTTCAATTTTGGTCTCGAAATTCCTGTTGCCCTAAACCTATCAAAATGAAAATTCTAGGAGCTAAGAACTAAACAATTGTTTTTCCTTCTGTCATAATCCGTTCGAATGTGGGTACGGATAAATTTCTTATGCCGTATCTATTTTGAAGTTCGGCCCCAGAAGGTCATCGTCGTAAGCAGTATCTCCCACTCGTGAGAAGGGGTCAGGATTAAACACTAATAAAAACCCGATTGCCATAGATGAAACGTTGCTAGGTTTTCGCTATTCTATTCATACATAACTTAATTCCAACAGTTCAGACCTTTAGAGATAAGGCCCGCTATGCCGTGCACACTGAGGCGAATTAGCCTTATTTTCTTCGTATTCCATTCGTAAGGAGGAAGTTTCAGACAGGCAGCTTCTTTCTCAGAACTATTATTAGGTTGGCGCAAAAATAATGACGTAATAATGTCGTTTTTTGACGTTAAAAAGTACGTCAAAAAACGACATTATTACGTCATTATTTTTGCGCCAACCTAATACTTCGTGAAAGTGGTTTCGAAAAGGTGGTATCTACGTTTAATACGATTGGTTGATTTTGTTTAGTGGCACATCAACCTACATGCGTTATTCATTGCCGAAATCTAAATATTTTGGACACAATTTTATGCCTTCATTAAACATATTTTGAGCGTAATAAACGTATCATTGGTCATTTAAATACAAATAAGCATTGTTGGTTGGTTAGTTTTGTTTAGAGGCATATCAACCTCTATGGGTTATTTTATGCAGAAATCTAAATATTTTGGACACAATTTTATGGCTTCAACTACAGATACAATAAAATGTATTGCTTTAAAATGTATTGTTGGTATTTTTTATATAAAAATGTATTGTTGGGTATCTTCACCATAAAAATGTATTTGTTTACTTTTATAGTGTTTGGGCTTTGTATGATGGGTCCATTTTTTGCCCATATCTAGGACCCTAACAAGTGGTACCACCCCACGTTTCCTACTATCTTAACCTCTTCAAAGTTAATCGATATTTTTTCAATATATTTTAATAACCTGCACTTCTTACCTTTTAACATTATTTCCATACAACCTCGTTTAGGAGGCCTCTACATTGAGTGGTTCTTGGGTCTTGGAATGAACAATAGCAAGAAAAAGAAAACTTGATAAGTATCGAAGGATGTGAATGTCCGAGAAATGTTCATAGAAAATATCGTTCGGTTGGCAAGGATCGTTCGGTTGGCAAGGTCGAATTTACTGCTTATAAACTTCAATCTTCCATGAATCTCGTACATTCATAACTGCTCATGGCGAATCAAATGTAAACAAATGACGTCATACATTAAGAAACCGAACGATCCTTTGTGGCCGAGCGGTTAGGCACGTCAAACTAAATGACGGTTCCGTATAGGATGCAGGTTCGAATCCTGTCAAAGGACGAATATTTTCTATGAAAATTTCTCGGACATTCAGGCCGGTAAATGTTATTTAATACTGTTTATTATAAACAGAGCATTTACTTAAATACTTGTATCTATAAAAAGAACGTTAAATATAAAAATGTCTTTAATAAATACATTTCTTTCTTTAGAAATTGCTTAATGAATTTAAAGTGCCAAATATTTTAGAGATTCTTTTTTCGCCTCGCGTGAATTGCGACGCCTGTATTGCCTATCGACATGTGTCCGTCTCATACACGGGCGTACCTCAGACGGTCAGATAAACGTCTTACATCAATCAAAATTCTGAAGACAAATTTCCGTCCATTAGCAGGTTTATCGAAAGCCAAATGTCTGAAACTGGAAAAAAGAAATAAATAAAAACTTGATGCAAGTTCAGTCTGAATAACAATGGAAATCAAAAGCTAAAAAGGATTAAATCAATTGACAAGATGAGCATTAAAATCATTAAACAGATTTTCGCAGATAATTGTAGAAATAGAGAAAGGGAAAGTGAAAGAAAAAGAGAGAAACATTTCTATAGTGTTAGTCATTTTGTCTAACATGTTACAGTCCTGAGAAGAAGGAGAGTGATAAAGAAAAAACAGATAACAAAAGTCCAATAACAAAAATCGTAAGCACATGAGAGAATCATCCGAGGGCTCAAGGGACAATTCATTGCCACGGGAAGATTTTCCTGAATGTAAACACCAAGGCCATAATATATATGTATATGTATGTTTTAGACAAAAAGTCATGATAACTTTGAGCGGAGAATTCATTGGCAGCGATAGAAGTGCTAAGAAAACATGTAAGAAGCCATTTCCGACTGCATTACCTAAAACGAGAGAAATGGTTTCAGTGCATGTTACATAACGTCACGTGTCCTCTAACCCAATTAAGGTCCTAGGGGAACCACATGTACTGCAGCCATAACAACAGTTGTGAATCTAGGACAATATAGCTTGACGAAATACTTCCTTCTTCAAGATGGTTTTGAATTTTTCCGTTTCCTAAACAGTTTGCAATTTCAAAGCAAGAGACCCCAGTCTGCCTTGATATTTAAGCCATAGCTTCATATTTTTTTCCCAAGAAAATTATCGCCAAGTAAACGATTTGGTTTGCTTTGTTTGCTTAACAGCATACCAATTTCTTATGCGTCATTTAATGCCGAAAATTTATTTTTTGTGTAATTTGATAATTTTACTTTTGCAAAAAAATATATATTACTGTTATATAGGAAGAAAATGAGTAACTATCGACATCGAGGTTCGAACGTGACACTCTGAACTTATAAATGTTTTCCGCCAGGTGTGTAAATAGCGGTGTCAGGCTAGTGACTGGAGTGATTATTGAGTGATTATTGAGTGAAACTATCCAGTCGAATTAGTGTGAATTATTGGGCGTCGATGTTTTGGGCTTGATTTAGGATTTACCGGACGTTAAGCCGAGCCGTGCTACTAACAATGTATTCACTGAAATGGTTAATTATCTGTGGTTGACTTTTACTTCTTTGTTCTTGTTAAGTATTTATTTACAGTTGTAATTAAATACTGTTTTATTTAACATTGTAGAATTGAGCTATACTTAATTATTAACGGCTTCCGTATGTAAGAAAAATCACTGTTAATTTCTTTTCCAATAATATATTGCTGGTAATTTTTTACTATGACAATGCATTGTTGGTAATTTTTTCTAATGTATTTTTTATGTTTTGACCCCAGTTTAAGAACTGCCCATAGCTTGGATCATTAACAGGTGCTACCACTCTAAGTCAGTATTGGCCTGGGAACAACTGTTATTGAAAGGTGGTTCTACGTTCCTCAAAACCTCCCGGTCAGAAGCCTTGCTGCCGGATATTGTTTATCGTCATACCCAGGACAACTAAGTAAACGAAACAGTATTGAGTGGGAACTGTTTGAATGGACGCGCCGTTAACCTATACACTACCGACATTTTCGAAAGTTATTGATTGATAAAACTTGTTAAACTACAATGAAAGGTGAACCAATAATAAAGGTGAAAATGAAAATAAATTAAATTGATACAAAGTGTAGAAGAGTTGATCTGCTTGGATGAAAAGAACAGTGAATGGAGAAAAGAATAAAATAAAAGAAAAAATATAAAAGTGCAGAAAGAAAAGAGAATATAGGATGCGATAAAAAAAAAACAAGAAAAAAAGTTGTCAGGAAAAGATAAAGTCCAAAATAAGAACTAAGAATTGAATAAAACCAAATCAAGTAACTTCCATTATTGACATTATTCAAACTGTTATCTTCATTACCATATTCACAACGTTTCGGTCGTTGTACGCTCCGGCCTTCTTCAGGTGATCGGAATATCGAACCGGACATTTATTCCGTCGACCAGGCTAGATTGTTCTAGTTCCGTGTGCCATGCCTCTTCTGTTACAGTTTTTCTGTATATATAACTAGTGAGTTAGTCCAAATGCCTTGACTCACTTTATAGTCCACTAATAGAACGTTAACCAATCAGAAGACGTAGGTCATTCAATTCGTCGTGTATAAAGGCGGCCATTTTTGTTTACCCTAACCGAAGGACCAGTGCCAACTTGTCAGGCGAAGATGAACAGAAGGAAGTACTACGCTCTGCTACTTTGTTGCGATATCAACTGCTAACCTGAACTACGCTTTCCGACTGTCTCCGAAATATTCACTGCTAACCTCTGGATTCTATACTCGAAGACGACCGTCATGATGAACAACATTATAACATCTTCTGGATGTCTCAGTTATTTTCCTTTAACCACTGCTGTGGCCTGGGATTGAACTCACAACTCTTTGGGCCTAGACACTGGCTCTAACCAACGTCTTTATCCCCTGGGCCATGTGTCCTTGAGATATAGACAAACAAATCAAGCAAGCACGAAAATTTAAATATCATGGAAGTGTTTCCACAAAAGACGGAAGTTGCGTAGAGAAATCCGAATGCGCATTGGGATAGCGAAAGGTGCTTTCCCAAAGCTAAGTGAAGTATTATGAAAGAGAAAAATTTTGTTAGAAACGAAGAGAAGAATATCGAACACTTATGTAATGTCGGCCTTCCTATAGCAGTGAATGAAAGAAGTAGAAGAAATGCTTTTATTTTTCAGAAATCAAGAATGGCAAACCTTATGATAACAAATGAAATGAAAAGGCATGCTGTGATTGTGGCATTAAAAGCTGATCATAGCGATTGAATATTGCACGTTTCCTCAAAGTTGCAAGATCGTTTGTCCACAAGCTACGAAAACAGTTAGAAGTCAGTTTCCCACTGTCTGTATCAAAACGTAAAAGACATTCTGCACGTTCTGGTAAAGTGAGAACATCCGAAGTTATTCAGTAATTCAAGCAGAAAATTAATGAAAACCGAGGTCAATCAATGAGGTCAATTGCCAAAAAGTTGCATGTGTCTGAAAAAACAATCAGAAGGAGGGTTCATGAAGACATTCGATAGAAGTCCTACGTGATGAAGAGAGGTCAATTTATGTCTGAAAAAACAAAAGAAAACCGTTTAAACAGATCCAAATGTCTTTAAAACAAACTTAAAAATCCTTCAGAAGCTGCTGTAATTTGGTTTTTCTCAGATGAGAAAAATTTTGCACAAGATCAAAAACTTAACAAAAGAAATGACAGATGGCTTTTTCCAGACACCCAAATCAGAAAATGTATTGGAAGATGCCTTCCAAAAGGTAAGTAAGATATTACGAAAATTAGAAAATTTTTGTCAGGGAAAAGAAAAGATTACTGAATTTTTATGTAATATCAGTCTTTCTATATAGCAGTGAATGAAAAAAGAAGACGAATTAGATGAAGAAAAAAAATGTCTTAAAGGCCCTACCGACGTTTATTCATATTAGTCTAAGCGAGCGAAAGATGCGTTTCAAAAGTAAAACCAAGTATTAAGAAACAGAAAATAATAGAAACAAAGAAAAGATTACTGAACTGTTATGTAACATCAGTACTTCTATATAGCAACGAATGCTGGAAAATCTCCTCACAAGTGACGAAGAGACTTAAATCATCAGATATGTAGTTTTACAGAAGGATGCTGAGAATACCACGGAACGAACATGTAAGAAACGACGAAATTTTATAGAAAATGTAAGCAGAAACGAAACTTATCAAAATCAGAAAGAGACGGTTGAAATTTATAGGCCAAATAATGAAGAAAGATGGCTTGGAGAAATGGATACGCTAGAGGACATATTGAAAGGAAGAACAGACGGAAAACAGTGTATATCGTTGACAGAACAGGGATTAGGAAAGATAACCAAAAGACAAAATTTATTAAAAGGTGTAAAGAGAAGGAAGTTGACGAGGTCCATGATCGTCCATGTTCTGAAGAGAAGAAAAGAAAAACAATTAAAAAGTGCATTACAAATGATTTACTTGGTTTGATTCCTTTTTTATGGCTTATCAACACTTCACAGATTATTTAAAGACAGAAAATATTTTTACATTTGATTTTAGCTAATAATGGTTTTTTGATATAAGTCTTACTAATTAATCGATAGTTGGTGGGAGAAGAGATGTAGCCATACCTTTCCAATGGCATTTGCCTTTAAGTGAATATGACAGACCCCACTGGACTTGGAACTTGGCTCTCCGATTAAAAATGCCGAGCCATTATCCCTTGCACCATTCGCGCATTCAAATTTACAGCTCCTGGAATTCTCAAGCGGTCAGATGTCTAGGCATTGACCTGGGTGGATGTTGCTTAATCTCCGTGATCGTATCAGAACTCGTCTCTCAGATTAATAATTTCGAGCCGTTATTCATTACACCATCAGCACATCCAAGCTTACAGCACCTGGTATTTCCCAAGCGGTCACCCATCTAGGTACTGACATGGGTGGATGTTGCTTAACCTCGGTGATCGTGTCGGAACTCGGCTCCCAGATTAACAATTCCGAGCTATTATCCATTACACCACGAGCACATCCAAGCTTACAGCACCTGGTATCTCCCAAGCGGTCACCCATCTAGGTACTGACCAAGCTCGACACTGCTTAACTCGTACGGGAAAACAGTGTTCAACATGATCTGACCGTAAAGCCGTACCAAAAACGAAGTAAAGCAAATACAGTGTAACCCGGATAAAAGAGACCCTGATATAAGAGAAACCCGGATATAAGATAGATTTTCTCTGGTCCCAAATTAGAGCCATACTTACCTAAACAAAATAGAGCAATAACCGGATATAAGAGAAACCCGGATATGAGAGACTTCTCCGATCCCGAAAACTCTCTTATATCCGGGTTACACTGATAGGAAACAACGAAGGTTTTAAGAAATAATGAAGGAGAAAAATACAAAGAAAGAATGGAAGAAAAATAATAATAAAAAAAAAGAATTTGAAAAGGAAAGAAATAAAAGAAATAAGAAATGATAAACGGATAAAATTATTAAAAGACAAAAAAAGAAGAAATCTCAAAGACTAAAAGAAAGAACAAGAAAATATCATGAAAAACTTCCTAAAAGAACGAAAGTCGTAAGTCGTTACTGCTATTTAGTCATCTCCTAGTTCTACCATATTCATTATTAGCTAAGGCAACGTGATGGGAAGTGAAATCTCACTTTACGGAAGACATTTTGATCTTTGTAACGTTATTCACGGACGGAACGAGAAGAGGGATTAGCTTGGAGGCGTCGCGCCGATCGATTCAGTGAAGATGCGAAATTGTTGACTAATCAGTCTTTGGTTGACCAGCACCCAACTTTAATAATAAATATTTCCATGTTCCGAATCGTAACACCAAGAGTTTATGACCCAGAATTCTCAGTCACCCATTAGAGACAATTCAGCGGTGATATGGGTCGGAAATAATCGCGTCTGGTGTGGATGTGTGCGTAAATGCCTAGGTGATTATATAAAAGTATGGGCTGAGTTGCGGGTTCAGGGAGAGGTTGTGGGCATTTAAAAATGGCCGATCCGAACCGTGTTCGAATTCCGGACACATTTGATAGCGTTCACTTGAGAAAGACATAAACTCGCTTGCCAGCGGTCAAATCCATCTTTACCTTCCTACATATATATATATATATATATATATATATATATATATATATATATATATATATATATATATATATATATATAAAGAGAAATAGATAGATAGATAGATAGATAGAAGACAGTATGCCTTTGTAATTCTTTCTTTCTTTCTTTTTTGTATCTTTCTTTCTTTCTAACTTTCTTTCTTTCTTTCTTTCCTTCTTTTTCAGTCATCCCTGTGTTAGTATTCCTTTTGCCTATCCTCTCACATTCTTTCTCCCTGTCTCATTTCATTATTCTGTCAGATTCTTTCCTTTGCTATATTCTCTGTATGTATAGAAGACATTTTTTATGTTTACACGTTCTTTTTATAGATAAAATTATTTTTAAGTAAATGCCCTATTTATAATAAACAGTATTAACAACATTTATCGGTCTGAATGTCCGAGAAATTGTCATTTGTTTACATTTGGATACGCATTGAACAGATATGAATGGATGAGAGAAAATCATGGAGAATTGTATTTAAAAACAGTAAAATCGACCTTTCTAACCAAATGCTCCTCTGTGGCCCAATCGGTTAAGGCACGTCAGGCTATATGTCAGTTCCGTATAGGATACAGGTTCGATTCCTGTCGGAGGATGCATATTTTCTATGGAAATTTCTCGTACATTCAGGACGGTAAATGTTGTTAATACTGTTTATTATAAACAGAGTATTTACTTAAATATTTGTATCTATTAAAAGAACGTATAAGCATAAAAAATGTCTTAAATAATTGTCGGGCTTTGTCCATTTCATTATATATATATATATATATATATATATATATAAACGAGAGAAGCCGGAAACACTTTTCGTTATAATGTGGATTTTTTAATGATATATTATACTTTATTTTCCACATTTTGCTACACGAGTGTCGGGTCTTACGACCTTCATCAGGCGTAGAGTGGTCGCCAGACACGAAACACATCTTGCAAAATATGGAAATAAAGTATAATATACATATTTAAAAAATTCACATTATAACCAAAAACGTTTCCGGCTTCTCTCTTCTCTTTAAAATATACACTTTTCCTTTTATATATATATATATATATATATATATATATATATATATATATATATATATATATATAACCTTTCCCTTTTATATATATAACCTTTCCCTTTTATATATATATATATATATATATATATATATATATATATATATATATAAACGAGAGAAGCCGGAAACACTTTTCGTTATAATGTGGATTTTTTAATGATATATTATACTTTATTTTCCACATTTTGCTACACGAGTGTCGGGTCTTACGACCTTCATCAGGCGTAGAGTGGTCGCCAGACACGAAACACATCTTGCAAAATATGGAAATAAAGTATAATATACATATTTAAAAAATTCACATTATAACCAAAAACGTTTCCGGCTTCTCTCTTCTCTTTAAAATATACACTTTTCCTTTTATATATATATATATATATATATATATATATATATATATATATATATATATATATATATAACCTTTCCCTTTTATATATATAACCTTTCCCTTTTATATATATATATATATATATATATATATATATATATATATATATATATATATTGTATTGGGGCAGCAGATCATTATTTAAATATATATTGTTAAATATAATAGAAAATAAATGTCAATTATGTTGTTCATGGGCTGTTCTAAACTTCGTATATTTGCTTTAATTTCCGGTGAAATTAAAGACAATATTTAGCCATTTCGATATTTATTTATGAAGATCTTCCTTGATCTAAGCTTTCGGCTCACATAAGGCATCTTCAGAGGGGTTATATGGACATTTAAACAAAGATATTCACCATCAAATATGATATTCTGTTGACATAGAAGATTGCTATGCGATGATAACTGTCTCGGAATAGCAGGCACAGCTCGTAAGCTCATGAGGCGGTTCTATGACGTCATACCACGTGAGAGACCAAAGTATTAACGACAGAACTATATGTCTAGATGCAATGTAATGTGTTGTGACTAGTTTGAAATGTAATTTTGTTGAGAGTGGCTTGCTTTGTTTTAATGTAGATGGCCTCCAATATCTGAAAGTTCCTTTTACTGAATATCCCCTGGGATGGAGTCTTTATGCTTCCCGTCCAAGAATGTGCTTCTGAAGTCTCTTCCTGGGTTAAAGCTGGAATCGACGCTTTCATCCCATCAAGGAAATATAGGGTCAAGTCGCACTCTTCCCCCTGGTTCTCGGCTGCTTGCTCAGCCGCCATCACCCATAGGAACCACTACTTCCACCTATTCCGTCATTGGTACTGGGCATTATCTCCAATTTAGACCCCAACAAGGCTAGTGGTGGAGACGGGATACCAGCCATTGTCTTGAAGAAATGCGCGCCTGAACTGGCGCCCGCCCTTTCTAAACTATACAACTACTGCCTCAAGGAATCGTGTTTTCCTGACTGCTGGAAGTCCTCTTTGATCGTTCCTGTCTTCAAGAACTCCGGCGGCCCCTCTGACCCTTCCAACTACCGTCCTATCAGTCTCCTTCCCCTCTTCGGCAAAGTCTTCGAAGCCCTAATCAATACCGGGGTGGTTAACCACCTCATATCCCGTAATCTGCTCTCAGACAAGAAATATGGTTTCCGCTTTGCCCGATCTACAGCCGATGTGCTTACGGCCATCACTGAAACAGTCTACCGAGCTCTTCAAAATAACGGGGAAGCCCGAGCCGTGGCACTAGACATCTCCAAAGCATTTGATAGGGTTTGGCATGCCGGCCTTCTTCGCAAGCTCCAGGGTTATGACATTACGGGTCGATTATATAACCTAATACGATCATTCCTGTCAAACCGTAAATTGAAGGTCGTTCTCAATGGATTCTCCCCCAGTTCCTATCCCACGAACGCAGGTGTTCCTCAAGGCTCCATCCTAGGCCCCACTCTATTCCTTATCTACATAAATGACCTTCCTGAGGCAATAACTTCCCAAGTTGGCATCTACGCGGATGACACCACAATTTATTCCTGCCTCAAAAACAAATCTAGTCTCGCTGACAAAACTTGCCTGGCCGTGCGTCTCGAAAAGAACCTCCAATCGATAGTGAACTGGGGCATGAATTGGCTGGTCAACTTCAACGCTTCCAAGACAAAACTGATCTCTATTAATCACCACAGAGATCCTTCCCTTCCCTCCATTAGAATGTCTGACGCTCAACTTCTCGAGAGCAACTCTCTGCGGCTTCTCGGTCTCACGTTGACTGCTGACCTGAGATGGAATAAATACATTGAGTCAATTGCTTCGTCTACCGCAAGGAAAGTTGTCTCCCTGAGCCGCGCCAGGAAGTTTTTCTCCCCTGAGTCGTTCCTCCAGATCTACAAATCAACATTTAGCCCTTGCATAGAGTATTGCTGCCGTATATGGTCTGTTGCCTCTTCTGTTTGCCTCGGGGTTCTTGATAGGCTCTAGAGGCGGATATGCAATGTTGTTGACCCTGCCCTGGCGTCACGTCTACAGTCACTTTCTCACAGACGCGCCGTCGCCTCCCTCTGTCTGTTCTACAAATACTTTCATGGAAATTGCTCCGAGGAGCTGCATTCGCTGGTTCCCAGACGTCATGAGTTCCAGCGCCTTACGAGGCTGGCATCCCGCTCTCACCCCTTCACTGTCGAAACTCCTAAATGTAGCCGTCTCTTCTACTCTAATAGCTTCATGTCTCGCACCTCTCGCCTGTGGAACTCCGTTCCCTTTTCTTGTTTCCCTGTGAGCTATAATCTCCAGCTATTCATGGGTAATGTCAATCGACATCGCCATTTGTCTTGATCTATCCACTACCCTCATCCTTTCTTCTATCACTCCAATCTGATCTTGCTCTAAATTTTTTGTAACCCCTTGCGTCCTAGTGGCTTCCCGCCTTGCTTGGAGTGAAATGCTTTAAAAAAAAATCTGTTTGAGTATTGTAACGTTATCAACTAATATCTAATATTATGTACATGGCTGTTTTTCAGAAAAATGACAGGTAAGTCTATGGAATATCGTGGTTGTAGTAAAACCAATATATGTAGTGGATTTTTTTATTAATATCAGAGATACAATCTCTGGACGGGCATGTAAATTTATACACTACATTGGCTTTTTGTAGAGAATTTAGTTGTGTGGTATACAATTTTTGTGTTTATTTTCAGACGAAATTAAAGCAAATATATGGAGTTTAGAACGGCTCATCATCAAACATAATAGACATACATTATTATATTTAACAATATATGCTTAAATATATATATATATATATATATATATATATATATATATATATGTATAGAGAGAGAGAGAGAGGGGGGACTTCTTTAAGGCCACAGTAGAATCTGTTTTGCTCTATGGCTCAACTACACTGACGTAACGCCGAGAAGCATCACTTGACGGAACATACACAAGGATGTTACGAGGTGCATTGGACATCAGCTGTAAGAAACACCCAACAAAGAAATGTCTGTATGGACACCTTCCTCCTATCTCAGTTTCGTTAAGAGGGAGAAGACTTCGGCTAGCTTGTCCCTCCTAGAGAAGTAAGTCAGAACTTGTGAGTGACACCCATCTATGGGACCGACTGCCCGGCAAAAGATCGGTTGGAAGACCTCATCATACCTACATTGACCACCTTGTAGGTGACTCTGGATGCCATCTAGCGGACCTACCGATAGCCAATGTCTCACAGAGATAGTTGGAAGGAACGAGTCAGGAGAAACCGAGAAGAATTATCAACTTGATGATCATGATTATAATGATGATTACATAATGAGTTATATTCAAAGATTCGTTAAAAAAATGAGTAGACATGATCAAAAAATGACCCCAAATTAATAAAAACGAAGTTTTATTGTCAAAGTCGTTATGTTATTAATAAAAGGAAAGATCAAAGGACAGTTTATGTAAAAATAATTTCTTTAATTCTATTTAAAACCTACGAAATTTTAGTTAAAGTTCCCGTTTCTCCGGCGTCAGCGGGTGACCATAAATTATTACGTTGTTGCAAAAATAATGTCGGTTTTTGACGTATTTGTAACGTCAAAAACCGACATTATTTTTGCAACAACCTAATAGTATGGAAAATTTGAGCGTCTCCACATGGTGGAAAAACGCTCTGATTTGGAAATTTGCGCAGATCAGATAATTGTTAGATTTCAATTAAACTTTCACGACGTATTGAGAAAAATAAATTAAGTGAGTTATTAAATCACTTACTCGTTTAGAAAATAGAGAAATTATTTTTAATGTATATATTCGTTATAAGTCCTCGGAGTATTTAAATAATGAAATTTATTTGGTCAAACAGGACATCATCTACAAAAATCTACTCTTTCTTTTTTACCTGACATGTCTTTTCAGGAGGCGATCATAGCTCACCAGCCTCCTCCTTGTTTGCATCTTCTCCAAGACATCATCGTTGCTCACACACTCGATCTATGATATTCTTAGCATTCTCTGTCGGCTGGAGTCTCTTCATCTTTTAGGAAATCGTCAAACATTTCCTGCCGTAACAGCTCAGTATTCTTTTCTTTGTTACCAAAGAAATCCTCTCGTCTCATAATACTTTGCCTAGGTTTTGAAATACGTCCTTGGCCATCCCAGTAAGTCTATGGAACTCAGTGTCGCACTAACCGTCATCTGTCAAAACACTTCCCAGATATTTAAACCTCGGCGTCTGCTTGATTCTAGTGTTCCCGATCTACAAACCGCATTTCAGTATCATCCTTTTGCTGATGACCATGCATTCTGTTTTCTTTATGCTAAGTCACTTCTTTTCACACTCCGTCGCTACCTTATGTAGCAGATTTTGTAATTTATTTTCTGTGTCTGCTTATCAGCACCGTGTAATCTGCGTATCTTATGTTAAGATTGTAGCTGCCAATGCTAGATCCCGGTAGGGTCCAATTCTCGCTGAATTGCCTCGCTGTATAAGTTGAAAAGGTCCGGTGAGAGGACACATCCTTGCTTTACGCCACTTTTTATTTTTGTATATTCGCTGAACTCGTTCTCTATGCGAATGCATGCAGTTTTCTGCCAGTATAGGTTCTTGAATATTCTAATATATTTCCCGAATATATTAAGGTAGCTGAGCAGTTCCAACAGATCCTTTTGACGTACTTTGTCGAAGGCCTTTGCGTAGTCCAGGAAACAGATACACGTCCTTCTGCATTTGTATCGCTCTTTCTGATAACATTCTGAGCATTAATATTACGTTCATTGTTCCAGTGTCTTTAACGAAACCGCACTGTTCTTATCCTATCTCTGGCTTGGTTCTGCTGTGTGCTCTAGTTATCAGAATACGGATGATGAGTTTTGTTATGTGGTTCATTAGGGTGATTGTTCAGTAGAGTTCACATTCATTTGCATCTGGTTTCTTAGGCAGTGCTATAAAGATAGATCTACTAAGGTCTTCCGGTATTTCCCCGCTGTTTTATGTTTCATTTATTATTTGTACCCTCTGTTGGAGATTTTTTACTTTCTTTTCCGTGTCTGCTATCAGAATAGTAACATGCAAAATGCAATAAAGCTAAAACATTATTTAAGTAGAATAGCCAATAATTGCTTTAGAATTTTTAAACCACGTGTCGTGGTGAGGATTAAAGTCACCGAAGACAAAGATGTTCGCAGATGCATGGAGAAAAAGTGCCTTTTCTATACTGTCAGTAATTATGTCTAATACACCGCAGTCCTGGGAAGAGTTGAGGTGGAGTCAAAGGAAAAGAGATAGCTAGCATAGTAGCGAAAGACAGAAGCATATAAAGGAGTAGTCTGGGGCCTCGACAGACAATTCCCTGAACATCGGAAGATTATCCTGCATATAAACACCAACGCCATGCGTGCGAATGCTAGAATTTTTCTGCAAAGGGGAAGATACCCTGTTTATTTATTTTTAGTAGATACTCATATTTGACTTGGTTTGTAATGTCAACGAACACTAGCTGTCGTTTTTGTAATGCCAACGAATAATCGTTGTCACTTTCGTAAATGCTCGTTGTAGTAGAGACTTTGTAATTGCAGATACAACAATAGTAACGGCGTTGACCAATACTGGTGTCAGACATCCTGGAATAATCTCGCACTAATAATATTTGCTCGATAATACTCGCTCGAAAAGTAAGCACCGAATAGTAATTCGTATAGAGAAATAGTATAGTGAATAGAGTAGAGAACAGCGGTCCGTATAGTAATAGAGGATAGATTAGAAATAACGATCCGTATAGTAATAGAGGATAGACTAGGATAGCGATCGTTAGTCATCAGCTACTTCCTACATATATGCGTTACAATAGTTACATTATTCAGACTATTGTCCTCATCTTTGTCGCCATATTTATTACAACGTTTCGCCCTTTCAGTATCTCTCTATATTTCTGAGATGAGGTATTATGTACTCTATTTACATTATTCGGACTATTGTCCTCATCTTTGTCGCCATATTTATTACAACGTTTCGGCCGCTGTATGCTCCGGCCTTCTTCACGTTGTTGGAATGTCGAATTGAACCCTTTATTTCGCTGACAGGGGTAGACTGTTCTAGTTCCACGTGCCATGTCTAATGGATGTCAGTTATCCGTTATCCCCTGTTAATTCCCCTCCCCAAATTCTCCACTGCCTTAGCCGGATATTGAACTCACACTCTTTGAGTTCTGGCACTGGATCTAACCAACACCTTTGTCCACTGTGCCATGTGTCCTTGAATGCAATATGAGCACTGGTAAAAAAATTGTTGCTGAAGATATTAGGTTTATAATACCCAGAAATTCATACACAGATGTCCTCAAGGACACATGGCACTGTGGATAAAGGCGTTGGTTAGATCCAGTGACAGGACCCAAAGAGTGTGAGTACAATACCTGACATTAGACAAGGCACGTGAAACTAGAACAGTCTACCCCAGTAAGCGAAATAAAGGGTTCAGTTCGACATTCCAACAACCTGAAGAAGGCCGGAGCGTACAGCAGCCGAATCGTTGTAATAAATATGGTGAGAAAAATGAGGACGATAGTCCAAATAATGTAAATAATGTAGGATGGCAGTGGAGAACTTGGAGATAACGGATAACTGACATCCATTAAACATGGCGTGTGGAACTAGAACAGTCTACCCCAGTGAGCGAAATAAAGGGTTCAGTTCAACATTCCAGCAACCTGAAGAAAATATGGCCTCAAAATTAGTCCAAATAATGTAAATAGTGTACATAATACCTCATCTGAGAAATATAGACAGATTAGCATCCTATATATAAGTCTGTCATGTATTTTTTTAATTGTCTGGCATTATTTAAAACATAAGGGATATCAATATGTACCGCCATACGCTGTTGATTAAAATGTGATATTCTTTCAGTTCGTGATTGATCATGTGTCCCCACAGCTTCCTTTTCTTTATTATTTGTGAATTATCATGATTGCTTTGGCAAACAATTTCATTCCAAATGCACCACTGTTTGGATTTCAGAGTTTTCCTTCTGGTTGCCATCCAAAGCTAAAAGCACCAATCGTCCCTGCAGTTATCATATATGCTATTCATTATAGTCTCAAGACTAGTAATACCTACATGTTGTATTTAAGGTCGATTTCGCGGGAAATGGTTTGTTTGAAATTTACTACAAGCGGAAAACTCTTTTTAATGAGTGACACGCGATTTAATGAAGAAAATATTTTGGGTGACTGAATTTTAGATAAAAAAATAAATAAAAAAAATGTGTTGGATGTGAAGATCCTTGCTCTCAACTGGCGTTGCGCCCTGGGTAGGATTATAAACTACATCCGACTGCAAAGCCTTTTTATAGGAAACAGAAAGGAAAATTGTAGCAAACACAAAGAAATGGAAAAAAGAAAAGAAACATCCAAAGAAAGAGAGAACGAAAGAAAACTAAAAGAAAAGAGTAAGAGAAAATATGAATGAATGAATGAATGAAAAATAAAATAAAGAACATTAAAAAAGGCAAAATTAAGCAAACTAGAAAGAAAGAAGAAAAGAAAAATAAAGAATGCAAGAAAAGAAAAAAAAGAATAAAGGAAGAATGAAAAGAAAAAAGAAAGAAAGAATGAAAAAGAAATAAAACAATTCGGGAAAATAATGAAAACAAGAACGAAAGAAGAAAGGCAAATAATGGGAGCAAAAAAAAAAAAGTGAGGAAACAAGAAAAAGAAAGAAAGTAAAAAGAAAGAAAGCTAGAAAATAAATAAATAATTAATGAAAAAGAAAAAAGAAGTTAAAGTAGAATAGAAAAAAAGAAAGGAAAAATAAAGAAAGAAAGAAAGAAAGAAGAAAAGAAAGAACGAAAGAAATGAAGAAAGAAAAAGAAATCAAAAATCAAAAGAAAAACGAATGAAAAGAAAAGGAAAATAAAGAAAGATTAGACGCAATAAAGAAAACAGAATACAAAGAAGAAAGAAAGAAAGAAAAGAAAAAGACAAGTGAACAATAAAGGTCGAAAAATAAAGGGAACAAGAAAAAAAAAAAGAAAACAGAAAATAAGAGAGAAAAAGAAATAAAAAGACAAAAACGAAATGAAAGAAAAAAAGCAAAAATGGAAAAAGAAATGAAGCAATAAAGAAGAAAAGAAAAAAGAAGAAAGCAAGAAAAGAAAAGAACGGTAGCAAAAGAGAATAAGAAAACAAACATGAATGAAAGAAAGAATAATAATTTAATGAAATATAGAAAAGGGAAGAAAGGAAAGTAAAATAGAATAAGGAAGAAAAGAAAAAGAAATCAACGAAAAAAAGAAAAAGAAAGCAAAATTGAAAGAAAGAATGAAAAACTAGAATAAAATAAAGAAAAAGAAAAAGCAATAAAAGATAAAGAAAAACGAGAAAGAGAAAAATAAAGGTGCAAAGAAAATGAACGCAAATAAGGATGTAAGAAAGAAAGAAAGAAAGAAAGAAAGAAAGAAAGAAAGAAAGGAAAGAAAGAAAGTTCAATGTGATAAAAAGTAAGAAAGCAAGCAAGCTTGGGGTCAAAGAAAGAAAGAAAGAAAGAGATAAAGAAAGAAAGTTCAATGTGATAAAAAGAAGGAAAGCAAGCAAGCTCAGAAAGAAAGAAAGAAAGAAAGAAAGAAAGAAAGAAAGTTCAATGTGATAAAAAGAAAGAAAGCAAGCAAGCTCGGGGCCAAAGAAAGAAAGAAAGAAAGAAAGAAAGAAAAAGAAAGAAAGAAAGAAAGAAAGAAAGAAAGAAAGAAAGAAAGAAAGTTCAATGTGATAAAAAGAAAGAAAGCAAGCAAGCTCGGGGCCAAAGAAAGAAAGAAAGAAAGAAAGAAAGAAAGAAAGAAAGAAAGAAAGAAAGAAAGAAAGTTCAATGTGATGAAAAGAAAGAAAGCAAGACAGGTCAGGGTCAAAGAAAGAAAGAAAGAAAGAAAGAAAGAAAGAAAGAAAGAAAGAAAAAGAAAGAAGGAAAGAAAGAAAGAAAGAGATAAATAAAGAAAGTTCAATGTGATAAAAAGAAGGAAAGCAAGCAAGCTCAGGGTCAAAGAAAGAAAGAAAGAAAGAAAGAAAGAAAGAAAGGAAGAAAGAAAGAAAGGAAGAAAGAAAGAAAGAAAGAATTAAATGGAAATAAAAAATATAGAAAAAATGTAAGGAAAAGAAAGTAATAATGAAAAAGAAAAAGTAAAGAAATACAGAAAAAAAAGGAAAATTAAGCTCGAATAAACAAAGTACAAAAATGATAATTGCCTTTTGAAAAAGAAAAAGGAAACAAAAAAAGAAATTAAAGAAAACAGAAAAAAGAAAAAGAAATCAAAGAAAGCAAAAAGGAAAAATGAATGAAGCAAGAAAAAAAAAAGTAAAAATGAAAGAAAGAACGAAAGACAGTTCGAAAGGAAGAACAGAAAAGGAAATTAATAAAAAAGAAAATAATTAAAGAAAGAAAAATAAAATAAAGAAAAAGAGAAAAAAAGAAAGAAGAAAGCAAAAAGAAAGCATTAATAAACAAAGTGCAAAGATCATCATTGCCTTGTGGGTAGGACAAGAGGTTTAAAATGGAACATAAGCCGCCATTGAGAATTAATAAGAAGTGTTTAGTGACACTGACTCTCACTTTTAATTCAACATTTTCATAATCTCTTCCCAATCACACAACCAAACATCTCTGATTTGTCATAATCCAGCCGTTAGCTTCCAGACCAACAATTAAAAAACACTCTAATCGCTTAAATTCCCCACCTTTCTAAACTGGAATCGAAATCCATTATTAATGGTCATCCATTGGTTGAATCCGAAGCGTGGCAGAAGCATCCATAGTACGGTCAGTTGAGGTCAGATTCGGGGCGACAAAGACTGGTGACTAGAAAGAAAGTGTCGTTTAGTTTATGGTTTCAGCGGGCCAGTAAGTGGGGGTCGAGGGTTGAGAACAGCGACTCGGCTCCATGTCAGTGACGGCATGGCCGGACCTAACAGATGATCAGTGTGAAAAAGGTCAAATTATTAACGGGTATCGAGCCTACATTTTCGATTCTTGCTCGCGTCACTTTTGGCGGCTAAAATTGTAGCTTCTTCTACTCTCGTAGGCGTCGAGGTCTCGGTATTAGTAGGGCTTGCATTTGGCTGGACACTGCTGGACTGGTCAGTGATGGAAAGTCCGGCCTGGCTGGATTTATCACGAGACGGGGGAGGAATGAATTTACTGATATAGTAATTTTTTTATCAGGTTTGTTTTGTCATTTAAGTCACCGCTGGTCAGCTTGCATTTTCCCATGATTGTCACCTGTCTCTTAAAAATATTTTATGCATATTTGACATAAATATTTTATTACACATTAAAGTGATTATTCGAGTAGCATGACGGTTATCGGCTCGAGAAACGAACTCGGAGAGCAGTGTTCAATTTCCGACTTCAGATGTTGATAGCCGTTTCTAACAGATATCCTTGAGAAAGGCTGTGTTTTAAAGGTGATATTCAAGTTGAATTCTGTAGCCGGGAGGACAAAGCACGTCAGATCTAATGACGGTTTCTCCCTAGGGAAACGCAGGTTCGAATCCAGCCGGAGAGCGCATATTTCGCTCTAATAAGATTCCTTGAATGTTCAGGCCGATAGACAAAAATAAACAAATGTCAGTTATGTGCCATGCTTGATGCACGCTTAGGCGATCATGTATCTTTCGATATTTGACTGACGAGTCTGATTTTTTTTTTCCCACAGTAGGTTGACATTTCTTTCTGCAGGTAGAGCAGTTACCATCCATGGCTATAGAAACCGATCTGTCTTGCTATTTATCCATAGCTGGCGGGGGTGGGCAGAGAAGAAGAGGATTCATACCTTTCCCAAGTGTCTGTCAGTTATGTACTATGCGTGATAAACGATAAGGCGATCATGTATCTTTCGATTTTTCCCGCAGTAGGTTGCCATTTCTTTCTGCGGTAGACCAGTTGCCATCCAAGGCTATAGAACCCGGTCTGACCAGCTATTAGCTGGAGGGAGAAGAAGAGGATCCATAGCTTTTCCAAAGGTCACTCAATTATTTTTCATGCGTGATACACGCTTAGGTAATACATGTGGATTTTTTCCCGCAGTAGGTTGCCATTTATTTCTGCGGTAGACCATTTGTCTACCATGTCTATAGAACCCATAGCTGGTAAAGGTATAGAGAATTCATAGCTTTCCCAAGGGTATTAGCACGTAAAAGAATGCAATGGATTCGACTGGAATTCGAACTCGGCTCTCCGATTCCTCAATCCGAGCCGTTATCCATTACTCCACTGTAGTACTGCTTAACAAATAAACATATACGATTATCTACTAAAAATAGCTTTTCAGTAATAAAAATCGGTCGGATTAATTAATAAAAAAAATCCGTCCCTTCCCTTAGAAATCCAGGAGGATATCGGTTTGTCTGTCGCCCAGTTCACAACCTCTCCGGTTTTTGAACAGGAATAGTGTTTCATCACTTATTTCTTGGTTAGGATTGGATTTCTAAGTTTCAAAAGTAAACTTCAACTCTATATACCTAACCTCTCGGCATGAACACTGAAATTTTATTCACTAATTAAATCTTGACAACTTCAAGTCAAGTATTAGCTATCTTTCCTGCTATCTTGCCCTTATGCTAATACAATTCCACACAGTAAACCTCTGCCTTGAGTGCCCCTTGTGCCACGTATTGGTTAAACACTAGTAATATATATACATATATATATAATAAAATATATATATTAAATATTAGTAATACACACACACACACACACACACACACACATATATATATATATATATATATATATATATATAAGTAAAAGTAAACATTGAAGTAAACACACATTGGCGACAGATTGTTTCAAGGCAGTTATAAAGATTGCGTTTAGCAGGAAACAGTCTGTCGCTTCTTAGTGTTGACTTCAATGTTCACCTTTATATTTACATACACTCTATCTCTGGTATTGAGCACTTTATCCCATGAATATAGCATCAGTAAAACTATATTTCTTCACATATGTGTGTGTGTGTGTGTGCGTGCGTGTGTATATATATATATATATATATATATATATATATATATATATATATGCATGAAGAAATATACTCTTAAGGTGTGCTATATTATGGGATATATATATATATATATATATATATATATATATATATATATATATATATTATAATTATTTAAAAAAATATGATTCCATCGTGACAGAATTTACTATGTTTCGAAACTTTCAATATTAAACTTAAAATTTAGAGTGCAGTTTCATTCTCAATCGATGTTTTAGAATGTTTTAGATGTCACAGAAGAAATGATTTACTTATTTCTAGTTTGGAAATGGAGGTATAAACTGGGGCCTTTTCTTTCGTTATCTAGGGGTCACTACTGTGATGAATGTATGAATGTTTATTTTAAGTCAAATTTTTGGTGTCGTGTAAGGTTTGGATGGGAGATTTTTATCAGGATGTGTTTTTTTTTGTTTTTGTTTTTTTTTCATGTTAGTCATTGGTTTCGTTTGGTTTGTAGACATACCTGAATAAAATCTAGATCTAAAAATGAAGGGGAAAAAAAAAACTTTTAAAATATTCGCCAGGCATACATTTTTTAATCAGTAAATATGCATTATTTTAGCCTCTAGTGAGCAATGGATATCGTGATCAAAGCACGATTCTTTTTTTTTTATCTTCGGTAACACGTGCAAAATCTGCTACTCGCAGCATGGATTGAAAGCAAGACGAACAGAGTAAAAGAGTGCATAAAAGATCTTGAAGGGACACAACTCATAGATTGGTTTAGTTGTTTTTTTATAACGGCATATAAACACCTCAATGGGTCATTTAATGCCGGCAACTTTTTTTTCCTGGTAACATTTTTCTGGTAGTATTTTTTCCTCAAAAATGTATAGCTGGTAATATTATTTTTAAAAATGTATTGCTGGTAATATTTTTTTTCCCAAATTTATTTCTGGCAATAATTTTTTACAAAGTATTTCTGGTATTAAAACCTATTTTTACACTTTCATAATGCTTTTTACCTCAATTTCGGAGTTAACTATTTGGGACCCTAACAGTTGCTACCAGCCCGGATCAGAGTGAACCTGGGAACACCAGCAATTAAGAGGTGGTTCCACGCTCCTCAAAACCTCCTGTTCAGAGGCCTCGCTGTTGGACGTAGTTTATCGTCTTACCCAGGACGCAGATGTAGTTTATCGTCATACCTAGGACGGTTCATAGTAGTGAATTATATATATATATATATATATATATATATATATATATATATATATATATATATATATATGGTAGTGAAGGAAAATTTAATGTTCATTTATCTTTTCCTTAGTTTGGAGTAACGTTTAACCATTTTTATTCTTGTGAAATCTTTGAAATAGTGTTCATATCTTACTTAAACCCTGCATAGAAATTATTATATACTAATATTAATATCGATCTCTTTAGTATTTGTATTGCATTTCACGTGGAAAACATAATATATGGACACGGTGCCTGCGTCCTGAACTCGGGTGAGTCAACCGATGTTGTCCGAATCCGCCACTTACAGAGTCCTGTCCACTAACTATTGAAGCCGGTTTCACACAGACGCCATATGTGAATCGCTAAATACATTACCTGTGATGATTATAATTTTAAATTCTATAAGAGGTCGAAGCCTTTATTATAATAAGCAATGATCTTCCAACGATAAGCCCTATGTGTATGGTAAAAATAGGCGTTTTGGCCACTTCGAAGTGGTGTAGTGGTTAACGTGTTTTTTCTAGCGAAATCAATTGCTCTTACGCAGTGAGTTCGATCTTCAATATTAAACTTTATGCCATATCTAAGCTGCGCTTATTAATTCACTGTAGTAAAATTACTCAAAAATGCATTGTCCTGTTTTTTACGAAACACCGAGCGACCTCTTGCGGGACACCGATTGAGAAACTTTGATCGACTTTCAATGAGTTTAAATCCACTGTCCTCTTGACAGGGAACGATTGTAAAACTGAATTTTTCTTCTATTTCTTTCTTAAATATATTTGATTATGTTTCCACATAACATTTTTTCTTGTCATGTTCAGGTATATTACTTTTATTATTATTATTTGTTATGTAATTTTTCTTCTTCTTCTTCTTCTTCTTCTTATTATTATTATTATTATTATTATTCTGTCACCTTGTTCTGTATGGAGCACTATAATTACAAAGAATGTTTGCATTAAAACCATTACCTTCGTTATGCATATATATATATATATATATATATATATATATATATATATGATAGAGAGATAATAATAATAATAATAAGAAGAAGAAGAAGAAGAAGAAGAAGAAGAGGAAGAGGGGTTGATGTATCTTATTTTTATTGTTTGCGACGATGTATTCTCGCCATTTAAATCATTAACCACTATATTTGTTTTTTGTATGAATGATTCATGAATTTATAAATTATAATTGAACCTTTTAATTGAATATATATATATATATATATATATATATATATATATATATATATATATATATCAGCATCCAAATTTAACTAATCAGAATACCTATTTAAGCCAACATGTCTTATGTTGGCATTTTCAATTCAAGAGTCTTAATGTATAAAATCAGAAACTTAAAATTTAAACAATTAAAAAACATGAAGCAATATATATATATATATATATATATATATATATTAGACTCTCCCATAGAATTCGACGTATGAGGGTCAAGCAGATCAGTTCCTAGAAAACCGACAGCCCGACAACAGCACATGAGATTTGATTATAGTGGTGAGGGTTTCATGCAGGACCATCCACACTTTTTGAAGGGCCGAATACAGAGACCTGGTGCACTAAGTGCCACAAGGTCCCCAAACGACCCTGCGCGGGTTTTGAATTCCTAGACCAGCTGTCATTCAAGGCTATAGACCCCATTCTGTCCTGCTATTTACCCATTGCTGGAGGTAGAATAAGAGGATTCACACCGTTCCCAAGGGTATTAGCACGTAAGTGAATGTAATGAATTCGACTGGAATTCGAACTCGTCTCTCCGATTTCTCAGTCCAAGCCGCTATTTTTACTCTTATATATATATATATATATATATATATATATATATATATGGGTGGGTGGCTGTGTTTGTGGCTGTGGAAGGAGTGTTTGTGTAAGCATAAAATAAAGAACAAAAAGGAATCGCTTATCAATCTAACATGTTTCAGTTTACGAAAGTTTTATCAGGGGAATGAGGTATGGATTAAAAAAAAAGGAAGATATTCTGGTACAGTGATACATCGGCTCATGTCGTTTCGAGTTAAGTCATTTTCGGTTTTTCTTAAATATTATACGGAAAAAATTTAAATTGGTTTTTCCTAATTATTTTTAATTATTTTATTCAGAACACTGAACGTACATAAATAAATAAATAAATAAAATAAATAAATAAAATAAATAAATAAATAAAATAAATAAATAAATACCGTAATAGTCACGTTTTGATTCACGTTTTATAATGTCGTTATTTTGGCTTAAGTCGTTTTTCGGCCTATGTGACCTCTGGAACTAACTATCCACGTAGGGTGAAGTATATCTGTATTTTTACTTTTGTGTTGTTTGATTTTTATTGGTTAATCAGGTTTTACGTGCATTCGACTTGTTGAACAAACGTTAGTATAATTTGTGGCGAATTTAAGGAGAGACGACATGTCCCTTCGAAGTTTCAAGAAATAAACGGATTCCAAGCCTAACTGAGAAACCGTAAATATTGCTATATGTATGTAAATGTATAATAATTCAATTTTTCTATGTGGGATTCAGATAATAATGTATATTCGTAAAGATGTGTGTGTGTATGTGTGTATGCCTTGTAGCAATTATGTCTGTTGGTTTTTCGGATGTTCATTTGAGGACATTTTTACGTATGTACCGTTTGGTTTAAATAAACATACGTAAAATTCTTTAAGAATGGATTCAGTAAAGTTTAGTAATCTAATATATAGCTTTTGACGTGTGTTTATAGTTGGTAATATATTTATTAGTAACCCCTCGAAGTACTTTCAACGTAAAGCATTATGTTCTTTTTCTTAAATTAGTTTAACATTTTTAAAATCAAAGTTAAGGCTAGTTTTGTTCCCGCGTATTACAGAGTTTGAATAGATGTCTAAAAGTAAAACTTTTTATGCACGTAAATACAGCTTTTTAAATTTCGAAATGTCTCTCTGATGTAAGTGCTTTTAAATTGTAAGCTATTTATTTGATACTAGACTAGATGCCGCCAGGCTAACTTTAGGCTAACTCCTGCGGAAGGCTTTTGTTATAAGAACTTATAAATATTAAGTTATAAGAATTTAGAAATGATAAAATTATTTTATCTTTATTTCACACCTTAATTCGGCATAATCTTTCTTCCTATATGCAACAGATCTCCGTAATTTGTTTACATTTATTTTTCTTTTATTTTAACATCACCATTCTTTATGATCTCTTTACATATGTAGTGAACAAAACAAGATCTAGATTTAAAATTCAAATGCTAAGCACTGACTCAGTGATTTCATTAGAAATTAAAAAGACTCGAATTTACAAACTTTGCTTAACACACACGCAAAAGCGAATCCAAAACAAAACTCGTGAAATTTCACACGTTGATGCGAAATGTTTTTCGGCCAATAGAAAACTAGGAAACATTTAAAAATAAAATTCAAATAATCTTCAATTCTCAGAAACAAATTCTTTTACGGACCTTTTTGCGAGCTGACGCGAAGTTTGTTCCTCATCCAATGGAAAGGCCCGAATCATATCCGGGAGTGAATTCCCAAATGATCTTTTCCACCCCCACAAACACAATAAAAGACGAGCAAGGTCGCCTGTCACCAGAGAGAAAGAGACGAGCGTATTAACACGTCACTTGACAAACGTCAAACGGTCGTTATTATTATCTCTACTTCTCTTCCTCACTTCTTTTATACTTGATAAACGAAAGGAACATTTTAAGACTGAGCGATTACTTCGAAGACATTCCTACCCTACGATAACGCTCATACATACATACATCCGCACATACGTTCCTGCCTACGTACACATAAAATCATTCTTGCAAGGACTACTACGAACATTTTGACGACCTTGTATCAACCAAAATACATTAATTTTATTTGTAGAGAACTTAATTGATATATATATATATATATATATCAATTAAGTTCTCTACGAATAAAATTAATGTATTTATTATATTATGTATATATAATGTATAATGTATTATATATATATATATATATATATATATATATATATATATATATATATATATGTCATTTTTTTGTTTCACTTTACAATTTGATTTTCTTGTTCTATACCCCTCTTATGGTGGGCTATCTAACTAACAAGGCCAAATCAAACTCATCTATTTCAACACTCATACACTTCACTATAACTGATAATCCACTGTACATAAAGTCACTCTTAAAAGACATTAGGAAACCCAAACTATGTAATATTTTGAATACGTCACAGTACGCGCGCTGCTGCTACTGCTGCAAAAAAAAAAAAACAAAAAAAAAACGTATGAGCAACGTACCGTTCCCCGTTTAAGTTTTAATTACAGTTTAATTAGAAGATATCAATTGTAATTGCGTCGAAAAGCGAAATTAAAAATTATTTTTTAAACCTTTCACTCTGTTCGGTATTCCAATTGAACTTTAAATGAGTTATTTATTTCAGTTTTGTAACTACAGTAGTTACTACCTGTTACTTCAGGTTGTTTATGATTAACAGAGATCGAAAACGGACCAACAATCGGACACACGGACAGACGGACACACGTACATTGTACTTTATTTATATAGATTTATTGGAATGGTTGGCAAAACATCGGTTAATTGGCAACTAATTCAAACTATACAAAATGATACATAATGTACGCTATTTTAATAATTTAGTAAATATTTATAATTTTTTCACATTTCTCTATGAATTTGTAAATGATAATGATTGCATAGCATTATTTGATTATATTAGTTTTTACGTTTTAGAATGTTATAAATATAAAATTATACTTGTAAACAAATAATGTAATGTATAAATCGTGTTTAATCTTTTTGTTGTAAATTCTCAAGGACAAAAATAAATGTATAAATTCGCTTTTATCTTAGGTTTATCTAGTATTCCGATTCTAAATTATCGTTTTCTAAAACAATAAACATTGCTGAGAAGGAAAGTAGTTAAAAAAAAAGCGATGTCATTGGAAAAAAGGGTCCTTTTGACGCTACGTCTTATTTCGCGCACGTTTGTCCGGGTTTGATAACTTCAGTTTCATAAGTAAATTTAATTGCTGTTCATTAAAATATATCGCTGAAGCTTCCAGAAATTGAAATAAATACACATTTATGAACACACAATAACGATCTTGTTGAAAATAATTTACCCAACGCATTTCTTACACAGAGAAATTAAATAATCCCAACCGTAACTTCTTAAAAAAAAAAATACAACAAAGAAAATAAATTTTAGTTGCATTCAAAGCTCTGCAACTGTCGCTACTTTCATAATAAATAGACGACCCGGTTTTTTCCCCACCCAATTTTAAAAGAAAAGCTTCCTTCGTAAGTTGGTATGCATCTAAACAAAGAAAGTGTTCTAGGGTAGAACTCGGCGTTCGATCCTGCTCTTCCCTACTACTGAGACTACTCTTACTTATAAATATGGCAAGTAGCTATGTTAGAGTAGGATTCGAGGAGTAGACGATTTACTCAAGTACCGAAGGAGCATACTTAAAAGTAATCTGATATGTTTAGGGACGTGTTGGCCCATTCTTGTTTCTGATCTAAGACGTGTTCGCCTTATATACTCAGCAACGAGATTACAAAAAATTTGTTCTGACATAGCTAGGAGTCCGACCGTCTTATTGAAATACGTCAGTTAACGTCAGCCAATGAAAAGAGGCTTTTCATACTCCTATATACTTTTTTTTTTACTTCATCCGGTTTAGACTCGAGTTACTTCACCCGGATTCCTAACTCGGTAAGCTGGCCTCATTTTTGTATAGTTTAATCCAAATATTTTACACGCTTTAAATACTAATCACATAACGTTACTAACACTTGAACTAAAGCTGCACGCACATCCAACCTAAATTTATTCTATACTAGAATTTACGCTTCCACCCAAATTAGTGCAACTTATCACTTATAATAGCGTTTCTATATATATATATATATATATATATATATATATATATATCTGAAGAAATATAGTCTTAAGATGTGCTATATTTATGGGATAAAATAGTCAATATCAGAGATAGAGCGTGTGGAAATATAAAAGTGAACATAGAAGTCAACACAAAGTCGACAGTCTGTTTCATGCTAGATGCAATCGTCAGGTATATATATATATATATATAAATATATATATATATATATATCTATATATATATATATATATATATATACTTATAGTATATATGTATATATACTATATATACTTCTCCAATTCATTCTCGTGTGGTCATGTGTGACGTCATGAGATGCGGTGCGATTTTCGCTTCTAGCGTCTTATATGCACGTGTTTATCGTTGCTTAGAAATCATCTATATTAAAAATGACAGACTATCATCACTGTCGTGTCCGTATATTGCTTAATATGTTGTAATTGACGTCTTGGATAATGGCTTAAGTAAGCCGAAAGCTTAGATTGTGTTAAAAAAATATGGATCAATATTGTGAATTTCTTTCTTCGTTCAACGATAATGTTATTAAACTCATCAGACGTTACGAAAAAAATGTACATAAAATAAATAGACAACACCTGTCTATATTATTTAATGAAACGTGCATGAATGAAAAGATGCTGCCTAAATACAAACAATATATATATATGTAAGGAAATATATGGATATAGATCCGACAGTATGAAGAAAAATATACGGAAAAAACAAACAAAAATTCTTATATGCAATTATGCTGTTTTAATGTTAATATAATGTCAACGTCAGACGTTTCGGTCTAATAAACCATCTTCAGGACATATTCATAAAATATAATTAACATTATCTTTGTCATATTGAATTGATAATGTTAATTATATTTTATGAATATGTCCTGAAGATGGTTTATTAGACCGAAACGTCTGACGTTGACATTATATTAACATTAAAACAGCATAATTGCATATAAGGATTTTTGTTTGTTTTTTCCGAATATTTTTCAATATATATATATATATATATATATATATATATATATATATATATATTAGGTTGGTGCAAAAATAATGACGTAATAATGTCGTTTTTTGACGTTAATACGTCAAAAAAGGACATTATTACGTCATTATTTTTCACCAACCTAATAGCTACCGTTTTTGCTGTAAATAAATGCCTCATTTTTTTGGGGGGAAAAAAAGCATTTTTTTATTTCTTTTCTGTTTATATGATATTGACCTATAACAATATTTCTGAAAGCGAAATTGTAGAAAGCTCTCAATTCCCATTTCTGGTTAGTCATATCAAAAGGACAAAAAATATTGGGTTGGTGCATAATTATCAGGCGTTTTTTAAACAATATTTATTATAAAAGAAGAAGCATAACAATTCAAATATAATATTTTTAAATTATTCCGGAGCGTATGATTATCGACACGCATTTTCTTAACGTGAAAATAAAATATTTTTTATTAAAACAAGTAAACAAAACCGCAATTTTTATTAATAAATAACTCGTCTCCAAAAACGCCTGATAATTATGCACCAAACTAATAATAAGAAAACGATCAATGCCATAATATCATTAACACATGCATCAATACCAAAATATTCACTGAGTTTTTTTTGTTTTTTTTTGTTGTCACCATCAGTCTGCAGAGCAGCGAAGGGTTAGCAGCGAAGACTTATCAATAAGCAAAGCAGACCTTGCACACATGTTCATATAAATATCTCCTCCAGTAAAACTCAAACTGGAAAGTATCTGTCTATATTTCTGAGATGAGGTATTATGTACACTATTTACATTAATCTGACTATTGCCCTCATCTTTGTCGCCATATTTATTACAACGTTTCGGCCGTTGTACGCTCTGCCCTTCTTCAAACTGGAAACTCGAACGTGTTCAAAAAGCAGCTTCAAAACAGAGGGAATTTTCAAAGGAGCGAGAAGTTTAAAATTAACGATAAAAAAAGAAAAAAAAGCCCGGCGCTTTGGCTATTTTATGCCAGCGGATGATTAGATGTTTCTAATCCCGCGCAGAGGGCAGATGTCATGATGAAACCATCTTCATAATGCCAATCATGTACAATGCGTTCACTTCAGATGTCTTTAGCTGGAGTTTCTTGCCAACTGTGTAAACAAAATTCTCTCAATCTGCTCTTTTTCCTTTCGTAGTGAAGGGATAAAAGTGATGGGATAAATTTATGAATATCACACAGAAGATTTTATGATTTATTTATTTTGATGTCACCTTAACTATCCTGGTTTACCTAAGTGTATTACTAATAAAGTTTATCAGTTAAATTTGAATTTTGGCGATAAACTGGAAAAATTCAGTATTTCTATTTCAAATGTTTTGACTCAAAAATACTTTTTTCTTATAAAAATAGTTTATTTCAGGTAGCTAACATAAATTGCTAGGTTTACCTAAAAACTGATGTATTTCTTACGACCTTTATTAACTAAATTTTGCGATCAGCCAAGATCATAAGTTGCTCTTTTTCCAAAAATGAGCAATTTCAATACAGCAAAAATGGTAGCTAACCATGAAAAAACTAAGGTAATTTTCAGAATCAGCACCATCAAATTAGCTAGAAAATGTGTTTGGCTTCTTGGAACCCAAAATCGTGTTGACCAATGTTATTTCCAAACAATGAAAGACGCAAGCAGAAGCACAATGAAGAGGACAGTTTTGCGATTAGCCGTTAAAATAATTGTGACGTCACCCTCGGGCTGTCTCTGCCCCCGTCGTGCTATCCTGTGACGACCAATGTGACTTGGTATTGGTCGCGGCACCAAATGTGACGTGATCCTGCTGTCACGGCACCAAATGTGACGTTCTAACCCTTTGCTGATTCGGATGGGAATCTGGTTAGATTCGGTATCAGCTATGTCGTTCCCAGCTCGCCTCCAACGTCTGGTTACTGAAGTAACTGCTTTGACTTCTAGTCTAACCTACCCACGTTGTAATTTGATCTTAGGTAGACGAAATCAATCAGTTGCCGGGCCATAATTCAAGCCGAGTCCGAGCAAAGGTAACACCGCACAAGTATATGTAAAAGAAAATAAAGTAACAACTCGAAAAGTTCAAATGTGTTTAGAAAAGAATAACAAATATTTTTATATCTGGCTTCTGAATACAGGACTGCGTCTTTCTCCCAACCCGCTTCTATGGATTCGTGACACTTTGAGTTTGTTAAGCGAGTCTTAATATCTTAAGTTGTTTTTCGATAACTGGTTTTTGGTGTCTTCAGGCGATATTCGCAAAACTTGTTTTAGTGGTGTGAGTCTAAGTCGTTCTTCAAAAATAAATTGTTCTTGGTTAGAAGTCGAAGTCGGGATGCGTGGATCTTCAGTCAGCTTCCTGCGAGGCTGGTCTCAGAGCTAACTGCTCTGTCTGCGTCTCTCTCTCCAACTCCAACTGCAAATAACTAACTGCCGTCTACTCGCTGCGACTCTGTTTATATGGACGTCGACCAAAACCGGGTGTGGGCTTGTCGGGGTTCTGAGTTACTCGATAATTCTAAATCCACAATAAGGATTTTCTTTGTCTTCGGACAGGAAAATTTATTACTTTCCATTTTTGGAAGTCCATTACTTTCTCCCCCAGAGTCGTTCTTAAGGAAATCGTCCTCCCAAATTCTTCCTTTCTCATATTGGTATCTCACACCAATCCCCTCAGCGGGCGTCAACAGGTTTCCCTTCTCTTACACAGTGGTATCTCACACCAATCCCCTCAGAGGCGTCAACAGGCATCCTCTCCTTATATGTTTACCTTCTCCTACCGCTCATGTCATCATTCAGCCAATGAATGCTCAGCAGCGTGGGTGTTGCTATACTGGCCTCAGTTTAAATGTATCGCTCAAAGAAAAAAAAATCTTCCTCTTTTTTCTTTCTTTCTCTTCCCCGAGCAGACCTCCCATGACTCGTAGTGTGGTCCTTAATCTCTATCTTAACCGAATGTCGTCTGGAATGTGTCAACGAGATTTTCGTCGAATAATCATCGGGGTTGGTCAAGTGAATCTCTTTGTCTCCTCAATCCCTACGTACTTCCGTCGCCACAATCTGTCCAGGCAACAAACTCTTATCATGGCTAAGTCTGAACATAAAACAGGTGTTTTTTCCCAAAACCAAATGATATCTCCGAAAGATAGTTAATGGTTTATTCTTCCCTTTTCCTTTGTGTGGCCCAGCTGATGTTTTTCTCGGTCAGTACGTGACCTGATTAACATTATTTCTCAGCTTCTGTTTCGAATTTCCTACCTTCCGCGAAAAAAAAACAACTTTTTTTTCGCAAATGAAAATAAAACCTTTACCACTTTTCTTTGTTAAAAAAAAATAACATCGCTCAGTATGTCTTTTCGTGATAGCTTCTTATCGCCTTAATTATTTCAGCTTCTTCTCGCCTTAATTATTTCTCGCTTTTAATTTTCACGCGACCGCTAAATAGTGTCACATAATTTAGAAGCTAAGTTTCAATTTACAAGTGAGATTTACACTTAAAAAAGGCAGACATTCACAAATAATCTTAGAAAGCTTGATCTAAGGTCATTTTTGGAAATAGCACCACCAAATTAGCTAAAAAACGTGTTTCGTTTCTTGGCATCAAAAATCGTGTTGACCAGTGTAATCTTTAATTTATATTCTGAATTGACGTTCTATCAATTGTTCCTAAAAATGGGACTTTTCACAACAGAAATTATAATCTGGAATTGGAATGAAAGCAATGATGTCATCTAACCTAAAACCATGATAAACATATATGATATAGAATTGGTTTAATTTGATCTGTTTGTTTAACAGCATATCAATTCCTTTTGTTCTTTTAATGCCGAAATTTAATTTTCTTGGGAGATCCGAATTAATAAAAACATATGTTATTCTGCTTCCACAATTGAACACATGGTAGATAATACTCAGCTTTCGTGCATATACATCTTTGTGTAGACACAATTACTAGAGGCGGTTATATGTGTATCTTACGGTGTAGTTTTGTTGAAGTTTAATTTTGGAACACAGTTTGGTTTCTTTAAGGAATTCATGAAAGAGATCTTTCATGTTGGTTGGTTGGTTGGTTGATTTTGTTTAGCGCCAAAGCAATTCTCTATGGGTTATTTAATTCTAAAATCTAAATATTTTGAACATAATTTTATACCATCAACTAAATATATTTGAACGCAATTGCATGCCTTCAACTACAGAATTTTCGCCACTAACACTGATTTATTTACTGCTGACTCTGATCCGTCTTAATGAAACACCCTTATATATAATCCTACTTAATGAAACACCCTTTATTACTGAAAAAAAATTCCCTATTTTTCTGGGAACACGGCCGGTATTAAAAATCGATCGGCTGCCATCAGCAACACTTTACTCTGACAAATAAAAATTTCAAAATTGCTATGTCTTTACCCAATTGTTCAGATACTATATTTGCCGGTTCACACGACATTAAACGAATGAACTAACAGGTGCTGTACAAAGAGATTTATTTATGTAAATATTTGTTCCTCCCGGATTATCTCATGAGCTTCAATTGGAAACTCGCGCATTCACAAAGGACGATTCAAGTGAGGCATTTATTACACAAGCGACACGAAATATCAAAGACCAAAAAAGAAAGTCACAATAATAAAAGTCGAGAGATATTGATTTGTTTACCGACATAAACGTTGCTTTTTGTGCAATGTGCCCGTTACCTGATATATAAAATTCCAGCCTGTATGTATGTATGTCAGCTTTTATTGTATTTGGTTAAAATTTGTTGAAGAGGTCCGAAGCTGACCTAACGGTTAACGACAACGAAAAAAAAAAAAAAGAAAGTTCAGATGAACTTTTCGCTATGGTACCTGTATGTCTGTGTCATGTATTTAAAACTGCTTCGTGATATCCTACCTGGAAAGTCTCATCAAAGATGAAGAAGAGACTCGAGGCGACGGAGGTATAGTTCTATAGAAGGAAGCTAAGGATACCATGGATCGAACGTGTGCGCAACGATGAGGTTTTGGAGAGGATGCAAATAAAAAAGAAGCTTTATAATTAACATCAGGAAGAGGCAGGTGATGTTTCTGGGACACGTAATGAGAAAGGCGGGCTTAGAGAATCTGATACTCACAGGGCTGTTAGAGGGAAAGAGTCACAGGGGAAAGCAGCGTGTAACATACCTATCGGGATTAATCATAGAAAAGGGTGTGGGTGAAGCAAAGGACAAAACATATTGAGAACTACAAGGAATAGGAAGAAGTGGAGAGCCATGATCTCCTACTTCGTGAAGGGACACGGCACATAAAAGAAGATTAGATGGGTGGAAAAGGCTTCATCAATTCACAGCTAAATTGGCTAAATGTAAGTTCTATGCTAACAGATTTTTCTCGCACTTCTCGCATGTGGAACTCCCTTCTGGCTCCTTGCTTTCCAGGGAACTCTGCTTTTTAAAAATCGTTATCTACTTTTTTCCTGATTACTCTTCTATTATTCTCGGTCCTTAATAATGTTACTCCTTGTTTCATAATGGTTTTACTGCTCTGTATGGAATGATATGATTCTAAGATTCAGGCCAGTAAATGTTGTTAATATTTAAGTAAATGCTCTGCTTATAATAAAGCAGAGCATTTACTTAAATATTTGTATGTATAAAAATAACGTATAAGCAAAAAATATATTAAAATAATTGTAGGACTTAGTCCTTTTCATAATATATGATATAATTTATTTATGTTAAGATACGCTTCGAGCAGATATGAGTGTTCGAGAGAAATAATGGGAAATTTGTAGTTTAAAGGTATCAATTTGATCTTGCAAACTAAATGCTTCCTTCGTAGCTAAATGGTATTGCACGTAAGGCTATATAACGGTTCAGTGTAGGATACAGGTTCGATTCCTGTCGGAGGATACCTGTTTTCAATGAAAATTTCTCTGACATTCAGGCCAGTAAATGTCGTTAATACTGTTTATTATAAAACAGAGCATTTACTTAAATATTTGTATGTATAAAAAGAACGTATAAGCAGAAAATATATTAAAATAATTGTAGGACTTTTCATAATATATGTTATAATTTGTTTATGTTAAGATACGCTTCGAGCAGATATGAGCGTTCGAGAGAAATAATGGGAAATTTGTAGTTTAAAGGTATCAATTCGACCTTGCAAACTAAATGCTTCCTTCGTAGCTAAATGGTATTGCACGTAAGGCTATATAACGGTTCCGTGTAGGATAGAGTTTCGATTCCTGTCTGACATTCAGGCCGGTAAATGTTGTTAATACTGTTTATGATAAACAGAGCATTTACTTAAATATTTGTATCTAGGAAAAAAAGAGCATATAAACAGTGTGTGTGTGTGAGAAAAGTTTCGCTGATTATCCGAGTTTATCAGCAAAAGAATAATTATAATTCTGTTTGTGCTCTTGATCCTTACGTTACACCCTGCAAATGGGTTGCTTTTCCCCTGCCCACAAATATTTGATGCAACAGAGTAAATCTCTGACATGTGTCTTTTTCTAACTTCCGGCAACCCTCATTTTGCCGTACCTTGAAGCTGCGTTTTTAGAAAGAAAGAGACACGAAGAGAGAAAAATAAAAAAAGAGAACGACAAAAAATAAAGACCGTAAAAGAAAGAAAAAAGAGAAAGAAAGGAAGAAATAAAGAAAGCGAGAGAGAGAGAGAGAGAGAGGAAGCGATAACTCTCTCATACTTTTAAGGTCTGCTTCATTGAAATGGTATAGTAATATTCAATATACCAGTCCAAAATTCGGATTGAGGAATCGAATCGAGTTCGAATTCCAGTCGAATCCATTTCATTCACATACGTGCTCATACCCCTGGGAAAGGTATGAATCTTATTCTTCTTCCCCCCCAGCTATGGGTAACTAGTGGGATAGACCGGGTTCTATAGCTTTGGATAGCAACTGGTCTACCACAGAAAGAAATGTTAACCTACTGCGGGAACAAATCTGCCTCGTCAGTCATGTATCGAAAGACACATGATCGTATAAGCGTGTATCACGTATGGCACATAATTGAGTGATATTAGAAATTGGAATTTCCTTGGATTCCACTCTTTATTTTTCACAGTGACGTCCACACGGTACAAGGCCCGAGAGCCATTCAAGATAGAGTATTACAGAGTACGTGACTGAGTTTAAGCTGAAACGTGTGGGAGATAACAGTTAACCCTACACTTGAACAGGATGTGATTGTAGCGATCGGGGAAGCAACTTCTTGCGTGTCAGTTCCACAAGGCAGCGGTTCATAGGAAGAAGCTGCTCGAGTGAAACTTCATTATCACCAAAGGAATACGAGGGGAATGAGGGTGGTTCGCTACTATGGACGCGGTATGGCAGGTCTTAGCCGTGAAGGTAAGAACTGGTGGAAATAAGGAATGTAGCTCGTCTGAACACTTTCGATGGAAATAACGATGGGGCTGCATATTTTCTACGACATTTCTCGAATGTTCAGGCCGCTAAATGTAATTAATACTTTTTATTTAAAAAAAACAGAGCATATACTTAAATAAATTGTATCTATAAATATTACATATACAGAATATATATATATATATATATATATATATATATATATATATATATATATATATTTTTTATTGAAGGACGAGAGAAAATCGCCATGTTTATACATATTTTTTTTTTTTTACTTCCAAGTACTTTCGACATATCCATGCCATCCTTAGGGTATTGTTTATAATAAAATAAATATTATAGTATTCATTAATGTCAGAAACAAATTGTTGCGTTATCTGAAAGTTAAATTTCTTAAAATGAAGGGAGGAACGTTTCGTCAGTACGTGACCACTGAAAACGTTTAAATATTTATATAAACTGGCGGTATTTCATACTCACGGCCTTGTGCCACATCTAAGTTCACTTAGTAAATCGTTACATATGCAGTTTGACGTTTTAAGTCTGTCAAATGTGGTCCGGTAACTTTAATAGTCTGGATCTTTTTTAGATGTGTATCCACTAGGATTGCGCTATACGTTGTTTCAAACTTTCCGCAGCAGCAGAGTGTTTTGGTGATACGATCTGCTCGTGTCTTCTATGCAGCTGTATATTTACCCATTCAGGACACCACCCAAGAGAGCAAGAGGTGTGTTATTTGTACCGCAAGAAATAATGTTTGGAAGCACTAATGATTGTTTTGTTCCATGATTTAAGTGTCGTTCTACCTCCGATTGCTCAGAAGTATGTATATGGAAGATTAAGAGTTTACTAAGAATTGTTTTATGGTGGGGTAGGGATTTCTGTCATCCGGGTTTTTTTGGGTGGGGGGTTGTGTGGTCCGTCAGTGGACTAGTCCTAAGTGTGCAGGAGTAAAGAGGTCGGGGTCTATTCAGAATTTTACCCCAATATTTGTGTTCGTAAAAGATATATCATAATTGTATGATTTTAAAAATGTCATATATGAAGATAATGAGTAACTACCAACACCAAGGTTTCGAGCGTGACACTCTGGACTTTTGAGTATATATTTTCCGCCAGGTGTATAAATAGGGGTGTCAGGCTACTGACTGCAGTGATTATTGAGTGACTATTGAGTGGAACTATCCAGTCGAATTAGTGTGAATTATTGTGTGTCGATGATTTAGGTTTTGTTTTAGAATTTACTGGACGTTAAGCCGATCCGTGCTGCTAACAATGTAGTCACTGAAATGGTTACTTATCTTTGGTTGACTTTTCCTTTTTTGTTCTTGTTAAGTATTTATTTGCTGTTGTAATTAAATACTTCTTTTAACATTGAAATCTTGAGTTATACTTAATTATTAACGGCCACCGTACATCACAAAAGAAAAAGATTAGATTAGGTTTGCTAACGGTTTCTTCTCCTGCAATTCTGGCTTGTGGAAGTCTCTTCCAGATTCCTGCTTTCGAATCAAATTTGATCTTTAAAAAATTATATGCAATACCAATTTTTATCTTCTGCCTTCTTTATTATAGTTCGATTATAGTTCTCTCTCCTTGATAATATTTTTATTTTTCTCGTGTTCTCACATACACAACTTTGGGTCAGAGTGGCTTTATTGCCTTACTTGAGGTGAAACAATTAAAAAAAAAAAAGCTGATGAAACTTAAAAGAGACTTCTAAGGTATTTCTAGCATTGTACAAAAGCTAACGGTGTGAACTTTTGAATTAGAACCAATATTTTTATTTTATTTTATTTATTTATTTTTTTAAATTTTTTGCTGAAGTCAAAAATGATAATTTTAGGAAGTCCAATCCCATCGCCAGTCATCTAAACAAAACATGTACCTCAGCCTCAGGTGTACGGACGGTGGAAAATCTACTGAGCGCATATCCCTGTCATAATAACAATCGCAACAACAACAGAATAAATCTCTGCCCCAAGGAGAATTCAGGTCCATGCCAGGGTTAAGAAAGGAAAGAACAGTTTAACGCGTGGTCAAAGAGTACATTTAGGAGAACGGCGTTTTGACGATGTTTGTTTGTTCGTTTTATTAGTGCGATTTTAATCCGGTCTTATTTTTACTAGCCCCAAGAATATCTGTATTTCGGGTGGAGCGAGTGAGGTGAAGTTAATCCTCTTTCACCTACCCCTCACTGTAACGAAGGAATTTTTATGACGATGGAAATCCTCGGCTTTTGAGATGGAAATCCTTGACTAATCGCCGTAGTGTTTGTTCTAAAAGACGTCGGTAGGCGCAAATTATTTATTCGGATATCAATCAAGATAAAGTCGTCCCTTCACCCGAGAATCAGAACACCCCACCCCATATATATATATATATATATATATATATATATATATATATATATATATATATATGTAGATAGATAGATAGATATATAAATCCCATAAAATATATACGTTTACTGAGTCTGGCAGTTACAGATTACTTTTGCAAACTATATATATATATATATATATATACAGTGTAACCCTGATATAAGAGAAACCCGGATATAAGAGTGATTTTCTCTGGTCCCAAATTAGAGACATAGTTACCTAAACAAAATTGACCAAACCCGGATGTAAGAGAAACCCGGATATAAGAGACTTATCCGGTCCCGGCAACTCTCTTATATCCGGGTTACACTATATATATATATATATATATATATATATATATATATATATATATATATATATGTAGTTTGGAAGTTACAGTTTAATTATATTTGCAAACTCTCATTCTGTCTCTCTCTGTCTCTCTCTGTCTCTCTCTCTCTCTCTATATATATATATTTGAATATATTTGAAACGGTACAGAAGCGTATTAAGGCATTAAAAACAAGAAATTTTATATTATGGACCATGATAGATTTAAAACAAAAACAAACACCAGTCGACCGGTTTCGTCGCCTCTCATCAGAACTGTTAACGGGGAACTAAAATTATGAGGAAAAGAAAAAGAAGTCTGTTATGCATGACATGAATGATTGGACAGGAAGAAATAAATTATTATAAAAGTTATACCAACCAAGATGCTAGAAACGCAGCACATCAAGTCCAAGCAAACAATCTCTTTGTTTACAAAGAGTAGGTTGCCTGAACCTGATGTAAAGCGTCTCTAACACCTTAAGATGGAATAGCGAGTGCGAACTGGCCAAAACAGAAAACCAGTTCACACTGAAATTCAACGCACAAGTAGGATTCTTTATAAAGTGATCCGCAATCGAAGACCCATACGTGTTACGAATGGTATCACCCAAAGAAAAATTTTTATTCAGTATTATAGCAGGTACGTGTTTAATTCTAACGTCCAATCGCTGTGTCGTTCTACCTATGTAATCGCATCCACAATTACATTTGAAATGGTAAATAACAGAGTTAATATGGTGGGGGGTAGATCAGTACGAAAATTTCAGTGATTGCGCTGGTCAGTGTTGTCAATGTCGTGTGAAAATTCTGTGTGAATTGATTCGACGGTTTTTGAAATATTAGAAAAAAGTTATCTCGATAATAATTTGTCAAGCATTGTATCAATCATTCATGATCTACCGATTTTTAACGATGACTAATTAATGATGAACCTGTCATTTTCGTTTATCATTGATTTCATCACGATTATTCTGTTAAGCTTCCAGAGTAATTGTACAATCTTATTGATCAAAGCAGGGTTCAATAGTGCTATAAAAAGATCGGAGAATTCCAGTAAGTTATCTTTAATCATTTCTAAGATACATCAGTGCAAATTTAACAACATTGTCCATTTAACAAATGGACAATTTTGCTTGTATACGATTTGTACAATTTTGCTATTACACCCCGTGTGTGTATATATATATATATATATATATATATATATATATATATATATATATATATATATATATATATATCAAGTGTATTGCGACAGCAGATCAATATTTAAACATATATTGTTAAATATAACAGACAATGAATGTATAGTGGAACACACCTATTCTATAGTTAATAGACTCCGCCACTTACAATAAGTAGGAGTAGGAAGAGTAACGAGTCTGGGATCAGTGGGTCAGTTAGTCGATGCCGGACGACCGTTAGTCGGATACTAAAGTATCAGCGACCACAACTAGATTTCTCTGCGTCATTAGCTATTATATCAAGTAACTGGAACGTTAGTTCCATTTCATCCTCAAGCGAATTTTCTTGAGGCTGAAATGGAACTAATCTCTTTAATTTAATTACAAAATTAAATTCGGAGCTTTCAGCTTTCATTTTTGAAACATGGTTAGAACTGTGTAGCGAAAAAACATTTTAAATCAATTAATTTATAATATATATATATATATATATATATATATATATATATATATAACGTCTTCCACAGACAGACTGCTTCGCAGCTCATCAGTGTGACTAGACATCCGGTTGCCTCTAGCTAGGATCGAAACCCGACTGAAGTGGTGTCAGTCGGAGATTCTACCAGTAAGCCGTCGACTCACGGCAGGGATGCAGGCGGATTTTTAGCGCATTTATTTTTAGAAACACGCCCAGTGACTGACAGTGACTCAATTCGCTATGCGAAGAGTCTCGCTATATTAGCTATAATAGTCACTGTTTTACAAACCCATACCTACTCCCTAGAGAGCTCAACTGGAATTAATTTTTATTTCAGGAGCTAATATAACGTCATCCACAGACAGCAAAATTATGGAAAAAAAATCCACATTACAGACAAAAATGTTTGCGTTTTCTCTTCTTTTTAATATATACACTTTTCTCTCGTTGGAACTACTATAACCTCTTCCATTGATATCTATCTATCTATCTATCTATCTATCTATATATATATATATATATATATATATATATATGTATATTGGGCACTTGGTCGAGCGGTTAGAATTTGTTCCTAAAGACCGAAGATTTCATACGAAGGATAAGATGGAAAGCCTACTTCTTTCTTAAGAAACGGGACGTTTCGAATACAACGAATTTGTATGGATTTAAGAATTTCAAAACTCCACCTCTCATTGACGATTTACACGGCTTTGAGATGGATCTCTTAAATATTATTAACAACATTACTTTTCATAAACACAAAACCAATTTCAGAAAAAGGTGGATCCATTGGTTAACTATATTAATAAATCGAAACAAATTTTCGTAAAATCTAACAAAATCATGAAATTTTATAAATTTCATCTTAAGTATTATATGGCGTTGATTAGAATTTTTTTTTTCGCGGTTGTACATATGTTCGAATGTAATATCCGATAATAAACAATTATCACTTTACTATTGTATTGAAACCTATTTTTAAATTAATGTTGCGAACATTAGAGTTTATATATGATTAGTTCTTAATTCATTTCGATATATATATATATATATATATATATATATATATATATTATGGTTATACGTTCTTTTTATAGATACAAATATTTAAGTAAATGCTCTGTTAATAATAAACAGTATTAACAACATTTAGCGGCCTGAATGTCCGAGAAATTTTCATATATATATATATATATATATATATATATATATATATATATATATATATATATATATATATATATATAACAATATTATTTAAAATAAAGCATAATATTTTTTCTAAATCCACATTACAACCGAAAACGTTAGCAGTTTATCTTCTTTTTTAATATATACACTTTTCTCTCGTTGGAACTACTATACCCTCTTCCATTTATATATATATATATATATATATATATATATATATATATATATATATAGATAGATAGATAGATAGATAGATAGATCAGTGTATTCGTATCTGTGTATTACATGCGGGTGAACAGGATAGGGTTTTGGTATGACATACACACTTCAAATGATACGATCCGCTTCGGCAAACCTGGGATGGACAGTCAGGTTCATGATGACATCTAGCATCGGGCTGTGGACTTGTTCCTGTAATTAGAACACCGCGATCTCCGCCTATCCTTCGGGTGTCGGGTCGGGTCGTTTTTACACTCGTTCCTTCCTTGAATCCTTGCCGCCTCTACCGGCGGCATTGCATTCAGGTTTCTCCATAACAACACGGTGAAAACGCACGAAGGATAGTTGAATAATATCGTCAAGTACTGTCTGTCTTATTTTTATTACCTTTTCTAAATTAGTTGTTTCGTGATGCCAACGAATACTCGTTGCCACTTTCGTAATGCTCGTTGTAGTAGAGACTTTGTAATCGCAGATACAACTATAGTAACGCCGTTGAACAATACTTGTGTCAGACGCCTTCGAATAGCACTTGCACTAATAGTACTTGCTTGATAATCCTCGCTCGAAAAGTAACCACCGAATAGTTATCTGAATAGAGAAATAGTATAGGGCTGGTTGATTTTTCACTATTTTTAGGGAATAAACATTGCATTCTCTATGTAAGTTGAGGATTGATACAATAAATGTTTTGTGGCGTCAACGAACACTCATTGCCACTTTTGTATTGTCAACGAATAGTCGTTGTCACTTTCGTAATGCTCGTTGTAGTAGAGACTTTGTAATCGCAGATACAATTATAGTAAGGCCGTTGAACAATACTGGCGTCAGACGCCTTCGAATGTCACTCACACTAATAGTACCTGCTTGATAATAGTCGCCCGACAAGTCATCCATATAGTGATCTGAATAGAGGAATATTCTATTGAATAGGGTAGAGAATAGCGGGCCGTATAGTAACAAAGGATAGAAGAGAAATAGTGTCCGAATAATAATAGTGGATCGACTACGAATGGTGATCAATCTAGACGTCACGCGACTTCTTAATTCAATAATGGGATCGTCTTTGTTTAGTCACTAGCGATCTATGTTCGTATTCAAGTGTGGGCAGCGACACTTTTTTTCCTGTATGACCAAATGATTTATATAATCGGTAAATTTACCAAACTTTTAGTTTGTTTTTTTTTCTAAGTTTTTTTTTTTGAGTACTTTCGAATGTTGTTACATTCTTTTTCAAGGATTTACTATAATATATATATATATATATATATATATATATATATATATATATATATACACACACACACATTAAATATATATATTTTTTTTTTTAGCATGCGTTTTTGCAACTCACTAATTCCGTCGTTTCCTCATTTGCTGAAATCAATTTCTGATGTGGGGCCAAAGTCGGGACCACAGAAGGAAAACACGGAACACGGATTAGAGGTAAGAAAGATATATTAAACAAAAAGGTTACAAAGATAGTGTAAGTGTAAGCGGAGCTTACTATGTGCTAGTGTCGAATATTGGTAGTCGTACGCGGCTGATACTACGGTATTAGAATAATCTCTCTGCTCCTCTTCTTCTTCTCTCCTAGAGCGTTATGTCGCATACTTTATATAGTCCTGGAAGAGTCCATGTTGTAGGTATGTTACGGTCTCACAATAATTTCAATGATGTCATTTATTACGATCAAACTGAATTCTTGGTATTTAAATTTTTTTCTTTTCTTTTTATATACACACAGTTCAATATACTATACTATAAATAGAGAAATCGTATATATATATATATATATATATATATATATATATATATATATATATATATATATATATATACACATTATATATATATATATATATATATATATATATATAGATAGATAGATAGATAGATAGATATTCTAGTACATTAACTTGTTTTAAAAAGAAATATAGTCTATTAAAATGAAGAGTGAAAATATTTTAAAATTTTAGTTAAATAAAACGTATTCTAACCTAAAAATCTCTCTCAAAGTACTTCTAGCACTTAAAAGAATCCAATCAAACACCTACAGTAAAATGAAATTATTGAGAAAAGCTAGAATATGTAGGCCATTAAATGACCAATGTCCTTTGTACATAAATGAAAAACTATATATTACTAAGTTTATAAAAATTAAAAGTTTACTGGATCAGAGAAATGAATTAGCTATTTTTTTGCTGTTATTGTCAAAAATTTTCCCTAAATAATATTTAAAAATAAAATTTAAAAAAATGTGACTGGGTAATGTACATACTTATACTTGATGTAAAAAAATAATTTTATATACTGTAAGTAATTCTAGTACATTTACATGTTTTAAAAGAAATATAGTCTATTAAAAATTAAAAGTGAAAATGTTTTAAAATTGTAGTTAAATAAGACATATTCTAACCTAAACATCCCCAAAAAATCTTTAAGTATACGAATAGAAAAAATGCCGTAATAATTTGATGCCGTTAACAATAAAATTAAAAAAAAAAACCCAGACGACATGTATTTAACGGATGTCATAATTCGTTGAAAGATACATCCATACCCTACCTAAACATAAACCTTTTTTCAAATGTAACTAATAACTGATAAAACAAAAGTTAATAAAAATGAACACGCTACCACCCCTTGTCTGAATGATTGGATTTCTCTGTATCCTTCGAAACAGTTGAATTATGAATTTTCTCTGCCTTTAAAACTCTGTAACTTTAAAAAATAAATTACTCCAAAATTCGCTTGAGGATGAAATGGAACTAATGTTTTTAATTTAATTAAAAAATTAAATTTGAAAATTTTAGCTTCCATTTTTGAAACATAGTTATTACTGTGTAGCGATAAAACATATTTTAAACTAGTTAATTTATAATATTAATACTCTGTAAATTTATATTGAGCACTATTTTGTAAAAATAAAAATATCAATAAGAACACCGGATTAGATATCTTACTGTTCTTTCTTTTATATATATATATATATATATATATATATATATATATATATATATATATATATATATATATATATATGCATATTTCATTGAATACTACAGACAAGGTGCTTTGTGTAGTATTTTATACAATTTCTAATGCGAGCTAATGAAATTTTTTTCTTTCCAGATGATAAAATATATAAAAACTGTTCGAATGTTCTTTTTGTCCGAGCGCTTTCGGCTATTCATTTCGCCATTTTGAAGGATTAAATATTTTAAATGTTAAATAAGAAATAGTTTACTGCGTGTATCTATATGAACATGGACACAACACCTTGACGGTGTTTTAAAAAATGAAAAACATTTTATAAAACATACATGCAACAAACTATTTCTTATTTAACAGTTAAAATATCGGACAGTTTTTATATAATTTATCATCTGAAAAGAAATTTTTTTTAGATCGCCTGAGAAATTGTATAAAAAACTAAATAAAAGCACCATGTCTGTCGTATTCAATGAAATGTGCATGAAAGAAGGATTGCTGCCTAAATACACACACACACATATATATATATATATATATATATATATATATATATATATATATATATGAAGAAATATAGTCTTAAGGTGTGCTATATTTATGGAATAAAGTGCTCAATATCAAAGACATATTGAGAGAATATAAAAGTTCAGAGAAGATAACATTAGAAAGATTTTAGAGTCCCATGAAAATAAGTGGATACAACGTCTAAAAACACAATATCCAGCCGGGCTAAACCATAAATTTAACAATATAGATAATACTAATATATAACTCAACAAATCAAAACCTACCCACATTTCTCACCCACACAAGACAGACGGAGGTGTTGAGGCCTCACA
>OZ010599.1:26825199-26840199 GCA_963932145.1 Acanthosepion lycidas
TGAATTCTGATACCATCGGTAAAAGTCTGAATGATCTTTTCTTCTCACCGTTGCTCATTTGGGAAGACAATGGGACTGACACAATACAATTTTAACCTTCCCTCATTTCAGCTGAAGTTTTTTAAGTGATTCTTACGATAAATGGTGTCAAGATGAATTATTTATTATATATATATATATATATATATATATATATATATATATAATGTACTCTCGCGTCAATTTCGACGTATGAGGCTATGACAGCTTAGCTGATTCAGTTATGAAAGTTTGTGCGATAAACTTAAGTGGCATTTAAGACACGCTAGTGATTTACAAATGAGGCCACATATGGAGCAATATGAGGATTGTGAGATGAGATCACTGTTAGATTGGCTGACCTTTTAGATCTTGCTCTAGCTTCTTGAAGTTGATTCAGGGAAGCAGATTTAAACTGCTGACTCCACTAAATCATGTTGATCTCCATTCTACCCGCGCTCAAGGGTGTTATGTGGCATATTGACAGCAGTCAAGTTGCTTTTCAGCTTTTCTTTGTAACTTAGATATCGGCATCATGCATTCCTGTAGCCCTGATCTAACTGGCTGTACATTAGAATCTTGGGTATCCTGTCACCAGACATTCTTAAGACATGACCAGTACACAGTAAATGAGACTATATGAGAAAAGGCTCGATTCCTGAAATAACACACCCGTTATATTTTACAGTTTTCCCGTAATTTGAAGTCTCACGTAAGGCGCTTTTCATTTGTAGGTTGTCACAGAATCGTTAAGCAGTTGCCAGAAACTTAATTTTCAATATCGAGGCCATTAGGTTGGTCAAAGTATATATTGTGAAACACGGGGATCAGACAGGGTGAGGTGTAAAAGATGGTGCTCCACCATCAGACTAATGACACCGTATAAGGCATGGTATACAGAAGAGGCGGATTTACCCATCAAGGAAGCGAAGCCACTGGATAAATTCTTGATAATTATCCCAGAGTAATGTTAAAGTGTAAAAGATGGTGCTCCACCATCAGACTAATGCCACCATATAAGGCATGGTTTCTAGAAGAGTCGGATTTACCCATCAAGGAAACGGAGCCACTGGATAAATCCTTGATAATTATCCCAGAGTAATCTTAAAGTGTAAAAGATGCTGCTCCACCATCAGACTAATGCCACTATATAAGGCATGCTATCCAGGAGAGTCGGATTTATCCATAGAGGAAGCGGATCTGCTGGATAATGACTTGTTAATTATCTCAGATTAATTTTAAAGTGTAATAGATGGCGCTCCACCTTCAGCCTAATGCCACCATATAAGGCATGCTATCCAGGAGATTCGGTTTTATCCATCGTGGAAGAGGAGCCTCTGGATAAAGCCTTGATAATTATCCGAGAGTAATTTGAAATGGTAAAAGATGTTGCTCCACCATCAACCTAATTCCACCCTATAAGGTATGCTATTCTGAAGATGCGGATTTATCCATCGAGGAAGCGGATCTGCTGGATAAAGCCTTGATAATTAACCCAGAGTGATATTTTTTTATCAGACATTTGTTTATATATCTGATGACGTCATTTTGTCATCTCCCATGCCCTACAATTTTTCCATGTTTTCGGCCCTTTTTCCTCAACAGATTATCGGTACTCAAAATATCAGATTCAGTTGTGGGATTTGGCTTGGTTGCTTCTTTTATCTTCCAACAGTATATGGACAAAGTCGGGGCATTTTTTGTACATTTCATTGTTTATGCGTGTAAAGTCTCTTCCCTGACCTGTAATTTCTGGTTTGTCGTACCCTTGTGTGCCTATCTGAATGGGCGGATAGCCAATACCTGTTGCAGACGTCTACTCAGGCATATTTGCGTTCGTTCAACACACACAGAGCCAACCTGGGGTTTATACTTCACCTATGCTGAGCGGGCCTTAGTGACAGTTTTTGGGAGAGAGTGCATTATGTGGCGTGATCAACAGTCTAAACACTTTAGGTACACTCCAAACCTCCATCTCGATCATGTTCGACTTCATGCTAGCTCAACCATCGACGGCCTCCAGATAGTTCCGTCCGCCCAATTTTACTCATAATGTTTGGGTCAACCCGTGGCATGGTTTTCAGTTATCTTCCAAATGTGACGAACGCTGGGATCGCTTCTACATGCTGATAACATCAAGAAGTTACCTTCCTGACTAATCAACCACAGGGCGATTCGAAACCCTGTCATATGGACTGAAAGCGCTCTGCAGCCATAATGACAAAACCTTTCACCAATTTCCCGCTACAGATTATAATCGTGGAAGCCATATTTTTTTTGTTCAGCCTTTGCCCCGAAGCAGAGGGACTACTTATTATCTGCAGTCGCATGCCCTGTTATTACTGGACGTATTTTTACTGCTTTCAAACATTTCATTGATGTGCTTGCCGGCTATTTAAAGCCATTTTACCTAAACAGTTATAATTGATTTTTACGGTATTCATATACAACAATGTTTTTAGCTACATGTCGTCAAGAAAGTGCTTATTTAAGAATTTAAGAAATATTTTTGCGACATTAGTCTTCTGCAGTATTATTCAAAGGAGAATTAAACCAAAGTATTTCTGTCTTTTAGGAGTATTTTTATTTTCTCTACTTTATATATATATATATATATATATATTTACTAATTTATATATATATATATATATAGTGTAACCCGGATATAAGAGACCCGGATATAAGAGGAAACCGGATATAAGAGAGATTTTCTCTGGTCCCAAATTAGAACCTGTGTTAATGTATATAAAATAACCAAACCCTGATATAAGAGAAACCCGAACATAAGAGACTTTCCCGGTCACGACAACTCTCTTATATCCGGGTCACACTATATATATATATATTTACTAATTCATATATATATATATATATATATATATATATATATATATATATATATATATATTTAAATAAGTTTTTGTAGAAAAAATTTAAGTGTATCTAGGAATATGCATAATTTTAATGTATATTTTAAAAAGCTAAAAAATACAATTTTTATGACATTAGTCTTCTGCGGTATTATTCAAAGGAGAATTAAACCCAAGTATTTCTGTTTTTTAGGAGTATTTTTATTCTCTCTACTTCATATATATATATATATATATATATATATATATATATATATATATATATGAATAAGTTTTTGTAGAACGAAATTTAATGATGTGTGTGTAAGTTTTTTGTAGTACAAAATCTGAGGATAGCTAGGAATAAACATAATTTATATGCCATTTTAATGTATATTTTAAAAAGCTTAAAAAAAAAAAAAGAAACAACCGGTTTCGTCCCAGCCTTATCAAGTTTATTTCTGGGATATAAAAAATAAATTTGTAAATTTGATTGATATCAATGATAACGAATGCAGGGGAAATGAATTTCAAGAAAGCTAGTGCCCAATAACATTCAGACTTAGTAAGCATCCCCTCTGTTTACAGAGGGAAGACCCATGGGATCTGATATACAAGGACTCTAGAAGCTTGTGGTGATATGAGGATGGGACCTTGATAAAATAGAAAAACGGTCCACCCTAAAATCAAAGATAATTCCTACTGTTCATAACATGTTCTGCAATAGAAGAGCCAGAAGTATTAATTAGGTGACTTTTCCTGGCAACCGGATTCAAAATCCGGGGGTGTAAATATTGCTTTATTCTCAGATCCATACGTTGACACGTCCTGCCTATGTATTCGAGTCCACAACTACACTTATATTTATAAATCACTGAATTAACGTCATTGGGGGGGGGCATCCTTACGAATGGAAAAGAAAATAGGAGGGGGAACAAATATTACCCGAACATTAGCGGAAAATAACAGCTATTAATCGTTCGCGAAATTCGCCTATCTAAACCAAGGGAAAACGCAAATACACTGGACATTTTTTTTTAAAAAATGCGTCCCAACCCTATGAAAATTATTAATAAGGATAGAATAGAAATAGTGATCCGTATATTAATAGAGGAAAGAATAGAAATAGTGATCTGTATTGTAATAGATAATACAGCAGAAATAGGGATCCGTATAGTAATAGAAGATATAGAAGAAATCGTGATCCGTATAGTAATAGAGGATATAATGTTAATAGTGATCAGTATGGTAATAGAGGATAGAATAGAAATAGTGATCCGTGCAGTAATAGAGGATAGATTAGAAATCGTGATCCGTATAGTAATAAACGATATAGTAAAAATTGTGAACCATATATAATAGAGGATAGAATAGAAATAGTGATCCGTGCAGTAAAAGAGGATAGATTAGAAATCGTGATACGTATGGTAATATGGGATTGTATAGAAATAGTATCCGTATGTTAATAAAGGATAAAATAGAAATAGTGATCCGAATATTCTTAGAGGATAGAATAGAAATAGTGATGAGTACACTAATAGAGTAAAGAATAGAAATAGTGATTCGTATGTTAATAAGGGAAGAGAATAGAAATAGTGATCCGTATATAACAGAAGATAGAGTAGAAATAGTTATCCCTTAGTATTAGAGGATAGAATAGTTATAGTGATCCGTACAATAATAGAAGATAGTATAGAAATAGTGATCCGGGTGGTAATAGAAGATGGAATAGAAATAGTGATCCGTATATTAATAGAGTATAGAATAGAAATAGTGATCTGTACAGTAATAGAGGATAGTATAGAAATAGTGATCCATAGGGTAATAGAGGATAGAAAAGAAATAGTGAACCGTATGTTAATAGAGGATGGAATAGAAATAGTGATCCGTACAGTAATAGAAGATAGAACAGAAATCCTGACCCGTATGGTAATAGAAGATAGAATAGAGATAGTGATCCGTATATTATTAGTGGATAGAATAGAAATAGCGATCCGTACAGTAATAGAGTAAAGAATAGAAATAGTGATTCGTATGTTAATAGCGGAGAGAATAGAAATAGTGATCCGTATAGTAATAAAAGATAGAGTAAAAATAGTGATCCCTTAGTATTAGAGGATAGAATAGTTATAGTGCAGTAATAGAGGATAGAATACAAATAGTGATCGGTATGTTAATAGATGATAGATTAGAAATAACGATCTGTACAGTAATAGAGGTTAGGATACAAATCCTGACCTGTATGGTAATAGAGGATAGAATAGAAATAGTGATCCGTGTGTTAATAGAGGATAGAATAGAAATAGTGGTCTGTACAGTAATAGAGGATTGTATAGAAATAGTGATCTGTGTATTAATAGAGGATGGAATAGAAATAGTTATCCGTATATTAATAGAGGATAGAATAGAAATAGTGATCCGTTCAGTAATAGAACATAGAATAGAAATCCTGACCTGTATGTTAATAGGGGATAGTATAGAAATACTGATCCGTGTGTTAATAGGGGATAGATTAGAAATAGTGATCCGTATATTAATAGAGGATAGAATATAAATAATGATCCGTATAGTAATAGAAGATAGGATAGAAATCGTGATCCGTGTGTTAATAGAGCATAGAATAGAAAAAGTGATCTGTGTGTTAATATACGATGGAATAGAAATAGTGACGCGTATATTAATAGAGGATAGAATAGAAAGAGTGATCGTATATTAATAGGGAATTGAATAGAAATCTTGATCCGTATGGTAATAGAGGATAGTATAGAAATATTGATGATATGTTAATAGAAGTTAGAATAGAAATAGTGATCCGTATATTAATAGAGGAAAGAATGTAAATAGTGATCCGTACAGTAATAGAAGAAATAGTGATCCGTATATTAATAGAGGACAGAATAGAAATAGTGTTCCGTATGTTAATAGAGGATAGAATAGAAACAGTGATCCGTATATTAACAGAGGATAGAATATGAATAGTGATTCTTACGGTAATAGAAGATAGAATAGAAATCGTGATCTGTATTGTAAGAGAGGATACAATAGAAATTATGATCCGTGTGTTAATAGAGGATAGAATATAAATAGTGATCCGTACAGTAATAGAAGATAGAATAGAATTCGTGATCCATATGTTAATAGAAAATATAATAGAAATAGTAATACGTATAATGATAATAGAAGATAGAGTAGAATTAGTGATCCGTACAGTAATAGAGTACAGAATTGAAATCCTCATCCATATAGTAATAAGGGATAGAATTGAAATAGTGTTCCGTATAGTAATAGAGGTTAGAACGAAAATAGTGACCCGTATAGAAATAGTGGATAGAGTAGAATATTGGTCCGTATATTATTAGAGCATTGTGTAGAATTAATGATCCGTAGTGTAATAGAGGATAGAATAGAAATGGTGATCAATTAGACGCCACGCTGACTCCCATATCTACATTTCCTTGGCGCTTACGTAATCTATTTATTCAAAATGGGATCGCCTGTTTTTGCTCTCTGGTGATCTGTGTTCAAATCGATGTGTAGTCAGAAACATTTTATTTCCATATAACACGTTTCCAATACTGTTATTGCTTTGTGTAGTGTGTCGATGTCCCTGGCATTCCGGGACCCTTCTCCTTGACATTCTGAACAGTTATATCAGCTTCAAACCTATTTCTACTTTGAATGGTGTTCATTGTGTTGGATCTATTTGAAACTTCCTCGTAAACTGTATTTGCACGTTTTCACACTTCCAGTAGACGTTTAGAATTAATTTCCTTTGTTTAACTGCCATCTCTTTTTTTAATGGGTCGAACCTGGAAAGATAAAAAAATGTCAATTAAGCTATCAGCTGTTAAAGTATATATACATTTTTTGGACACCCTGTAGATTTCTTTCTGAATTTACCGCGTTTTCCTGGGCACCTGTATATATAAAACTCAGAAGAGTGATATGATTAATTTCGGTTAGAAGATTAGACTTAAAAGAGAGTATCAAGCGTATAATGTAGTTGAAGAGATCGTGAAAGACCTACCCGGTTCTCCCCAGACTAACAGCGATCCTAATTAGTTATCAATCCGCAGAGACATGGTCCCTGGAGTTCAGGCGATTTACCGACGTCTGAAAATCCGCATCAGGATAAAAATAAATAAGAAAATCAAAAGAATGATAGAGATTGGAAGCACAAGTGTTTTGATAGCATCAGTGGACTGTCGCATTTAAATATTATATTGCGATCAGGATATTAGTACAGACTCTGATGTTCAACTTCACGACAGCCCCTCTTTGCGACTGCTTCGTCTCACACTGTCCGCTGACCTGAGATGGAAAAATTACATTGAATCAATATCTTCATCTACCGCAAGGAAAGTTGGTTCTCTATGTCGCGTCAGAAAGTTTTCCTCGTCCGAGTCCATCTTTCAAATCAATAAATCAACCATTCGCTCTTTCATGGAATATTGCTGTCGTATATGTTAAATGTAGCCGTCTCTTCTACTCCAATAGCTTCATGTCTCGCACTTCTCGACTGTAGAACTCCCTCCCTTTTCCAGTTTCCCTGATAGCGATAAACTCCAGTTATTCAAATGTAATGTCAATCGACGTCTCCAGATGCCTTGATCTATCCCCTATCCTTCTCTTCATCCTTTCCTCTATCAACCCTCTTTGCTCTCGCTCCAACTTTCTGTAACTCCTTGCGTGCTAGTGGCTTCCCGCTTTGCTTGAGGTGAAACGCTTAAAAAAAATATGGTCTGGAGCCCCCGCTGTTCGTTTTAGGGTCTTAGACAAAATCCAGAGACGGATATGGTTCGCCCTGATCTGGCATCTCGTCTACAGTCTCTCTCTTACAGACGTACCGTCGCTTCACTGTGTCTTTTCTACAAATAATTTTATGGTAAATGTTCCAACGAGCTGTTTTTCGCTAGTTCCCAAATTGCATGAATTTAAACGTGCCAGTATGTCGACATCTCAGCCATACGCTTTCACTGTCGAAACGGTTAAATGTACCCGTCTCTTCTACCCCAATGGCTTCATGTATTTTCATTAAGAATTAACTTTAAAAAGTCTCATATTTACCATTGTATACTTCATGAATCTCAGCAGAATCCCAACTTTTTTTAATCCCGTGACTCATAGTGTCATAGTGTCCCCATGTATAAAGCAGCCACAGTAGAAGTGGTGTTTCATGGGTAAGATACCTTGGCGGATACCAACCCTATCCAGGACGGTTTTGAATTCAGAGTTTTTCCTTATCCTACACCGGTTGCCACCCAAGGTTATAGAAGCCAGTCTGTCCTGCTATTTATTCATAGCTCGGGTAGAAGAGGTTTCATACCTTTCCCAATGGTATTAGCACGTAAGTGAATGTAAAGGATCCAACTGGAATTCGAAATCGGCTCTCTGAGCCACTATCCATAACACCACCGTGCTTTCATTATACTTGGAAATTAACAATTTGTGCAATGAAATCCAAACTAGTTACATTCTATCATAGCCGATCGAACCCTGAACAACCACCACTCACAAGGAGCTGATATTTTTTCATAGAGGCCCGTGATTTGAGCGACTGTTGGGTTTTAAATTCAACCGAGACCTCAAGTAGAACTCACACATACGACTCATTTCTAAAAATGCAGGAAAAATAGACGGTTCCCTGTAGCGCCCCAATAAGACCCTGGCTTATCCTGATATCTTCCGTCCTGGGTAAGACGATAAACTACATCCAACAGCTAGGCCTTTGACCAAGAGGTTTTGAGGAGCGTGGAATCAACTCTTAATTACTGGTGTTCCCAGGTTCATCCAACCCGTATTGGTAGCACCTGTTAGGGTCCCAGCTCTAGTCAAATAGTTAACCCCAAACTGGGGTCAAAGCGTGTAACAAGCGGTTTAAATATCAACAATACATTTTTGTAAAAAATGATTACCAGCAATACATGATTACCAGCAATCATTTTTGGAAAAAGTCTTACCAGCACTGCATTTTTGAAAAAAATATTACCAGCAATACATTTCTGGGGAAAATATTACCAGTAATACTTTTTTGGAAAAAATATTACCAGCAATGCATTTTTGAAAAAAAATTATTGCCATCAATACATTTTTGGGGGAAAATATTACCAGTAATACTTTTGAAATTTTTTTTACCATCAATAAAAAGTATTGTCGGTATTAAATAACCTATTGAGGTTGATATGCCATAGAACGAGAACCATACCAAACCTGCTATCCTCTACCTATGCAATGTCCATATAAGACCTAAAATCAAGTACCGCTGTAATATTTGGGCGGAAGCTGCCGTTCCTCATTTTCCAAAAGCGTCTCTGCGTCCTTGTGGGTGACAAATTATTTTCCACCCTGGAAGCTCTCACTCTCTCTCTTACAGACGAAACGTCTCAAATCTCTCACTGCTCTATCGTTACTTCGATGAAAAGTGCTCAGACGAACTACATTTCTAAATTCCACCAGTCCTAACCTTCACCGCTAGGACCAGCACATTTTAGCTGGTAAACCTTCATTCCCTATGTATTCCATCGGTGAGAAGTAAGTTCCAATCGCTCAACTTCTCCTCGCGAACCACTACTCTGTGGAATCGAGTCCCAAGACAATGTTTTCCCGTTCACTTTAATCTTAACCTGTTCAAATCTAGGATTAACCGTTATCTTCCCCACCTATCCGCATAAACTGTGACTTTTACTTTGTAACCTGTCTACCTCGAGTGGCTCCCGGACCATGTACAGGACGAACCTCACTGTAAAAAGAAAACCCTCGAAAACTCTAATACCCACATATGAATCTTTTGCTACCAACCTGTACGCTCTTATAAGAATCTCATTTTCTAAAGCTCTACCTTGAGTGACTCTTAGATCCTGTATTGAGAGAATTATTATTGAGTGAATTACTATCGGCCGCCTCTTCAATATAGTTTAAGATTAAACATCGCCATCATATCAACAGTAGTTTTAGAATTAAAAATGGCCAGGCCATACATTCTCGATAGAGTCTCCGCGGCCTTGTGGGTGACAAATTATTTTCCAACCTGCAACGTCTCTCTCACAATCGAAGTGTCGCAAACCACTTATTGCTCTATCGCTACTTTGATGGAAAGTGCTCAGTCGAACTACATACCTTAGTTCCACTAGATCTAACCTTCACCGCTAGGACCAGCAAATTGTAGCGGTCTATTCTCATTCGTTCTGTATTCCATCGGTGAGGAGTTATAATCACCCAACTTCTCCCCACGGACCACTGGCTCTGTGGAATAGATTCACAAGAGGATGTTTTCCGGACCACTACAATCTTAACATGTTCAAGTTAGGTTTATCCGTTATCTTCCCTACCTATCCTCATAAACTGTAATTCTTACTCTGTAAACCTCTACCTCGAGTGTCTTCCGGGACATGTACTGTGCAAACCTCATTGTAAAAGAATACAGATGTACTGAAGGCTCGTACCTGTCAGCTACTGGTTTATAAATGAGTTATTGTAACCTTATACAATACAAGCTTCTCCCTGGGAGATGACTTGCTCTGAAGAAACAAATTTTAGAAGAGTTTAATGAAGTGCACCCACCACAAAGCATCAATTTTTTAATGAGTTATGTCAACAAGCATCTCAAGGTGATTGGAATTTCAGACCGAACCCTTTATTTCGTCCACCCGGGTGGATTGTTCTAGTGCTCAAGAACACATGACCCAGCGGATAAAGACGTTGGTTAGATCCAGTGACTAGTCCCAAAGAGTTTTGAGTTCAATACCAGGCCACAGCAGTGGTGAACCAAACTTGGAGAGTTAAGTTAAAGGGAGATAATTGAGACACCCGGAAGAGGCATGACACGTGGAACTAGAACAATCAGCTCCGGTGGACGAAATAAAGGGTCCCGTTCGAAATTCCAATCACCTGTAGAAGGCCGGAGCTTACAACGGCTGAAACGTTGTGAATATAGCAATGAAGATGAGGATAACAGTCCGATTAATGTAAATAATAATAATACCTCATTTCAGAGATATAGACAGACACTGAAACTTCTCAATTCTACTGAGGAAGCTTGCAACGAAGAATTCGTGTTACTCGTGACCTTTCGTTTAAGAACTGAACATTGTATCTCAGCATCTTCGCTAATTTTTCAGCTTTGCATTGTTAGAGTTGATGAAAAATGGATATTGCATATCAAAAGAAAACGAAAAAGAGAGTGGTAATCATTAAATTTGAAACCAGTTCTAACACTCAAACCAGAGCTGCTTAAGCACGACTTCTCACCTTGTGGATAATATAAAAGGCATCGTTAATGACGAGAAGTTGGAACATGGAATGACTACCACTATATATGTTTAAATGGCTAGGATTAGCGAAGCAACGAATCTATCTCAGTTTTGTGAACAGAATATGAAAGCTGTCGTCCATTACATGAAAGTGGAATATTGAATGACTACCATTACATATATTTATCTGGATCAGGTTAGCGAAGTAACTAACAAGAAATGTGTCATTCATTACGAGGTGGAACATGTGACATTCATTACGAGAAGGTGGAACATGTGACATTCATTACGAGAAGGTGGAACATGTGTCATTCATTACGAGAAGGTGGAACATGTGACATTCATTACGAGAAGGTGGAACATGTGTCATTCATTACGAGAAGGTGGAACATATGACATTCATTACGAGAAGGTGGAACATGTGACATTCATTACGAGAAGGTGGAACATGTGTCATTCATTACGAGAAGGTGGAACCCAACCGGTTAACGTAATAAAGGTCCTTTCCTCCTTCTGTAAACAGAATATCAAAGCTGTCGTCCATTAGATGAAAGTGGAACATTGAATGACTACCATTACATATATTTATATATGCAATATATATATATATATATATATATATATATATATATATGGATAGGTTTAACGAAGTAACATATCTATCTTGCTTTGATAAATAGTATATGAAAGTTGTCGTTCATTACGATAAGTTGAAACATGGAAGGACCAAAACCACACATGTTTATTTGCATTGGGTTAACGCAATAACGATCCTTTTCTTGCTTTTGTAAACAGAATATGAAAGTTGTCGTCCATTAGAGGAAAATGGGACATTGATGGACAACAATTACATATATTTACATATGCAATACATACATACATACATATATATATATATATATATATATATATATATATATATATATATATATATATATATATATGGATAGGGTTAACGAAATAACACACCTAAATTGCTTTGATAAATACGATATGAGAGGTGTCATCATAATTAGTAGTGGTCTTTCTATGTTCAACTTTTTCGTAATAGACACCTTTCATATTTTGTTTACAATTCTGTCCTTTTTTTAGTATAAGAGAATATGAAAAGTGTCGTCCATTACCAGAAAATGGATCATGAAAAGACTACCAGTACATATGTTTATTTGGATCGTGTTAACGAAACAACGACCCTGTCCGGCTTTTATAAACAGAGTATGAAACCTGTTGTCTATTATAAGAAAGTGGAACACTAAAAGACTACCATTACATATATATTTTTTGGGTCTGGTTAACGTAGTAACGAACCTGCCTTGCTTTCATAAATGGAATATGAAAGGTATAATCCTGTACGATAAGAAGGAACATGGAAGGACCAACACTGAATATGTTTATTTGCATCAGGTTAAAGCAACAACGATTCTTTCCCGCTTTGGGAAACAGAATATGAAAAAACGTTTTGTAAAAACGAGAAGTGCAACATGGAAAGAACAATAGTAATCATGATGGCGCCTTTCATATTCTATTCATCAAAGCAACTCTGTTTTTTTTAATTCGTTAACACTATCCAGATAAATATATGCAACGATAGTCCTTCAATGTTCCACTTTCTTCCAATTGACGCCAACTCTCCTATTCTGTTTACAAAAGCAGAAAGGGATCGTTGTTGTGTTAATCCGATGCAAATAAACATATTCAGTGTTGGTCCTTCCATGTTCCTTCTTATCGTACAGGATTATACCTTTCATATTCCATTTATGAAAGCAAGGCAGGTTCGTTACTACGTTAACCAGACCCAAAAATTATATATGTAATGGTAGTCTTTTAGTGTTCCACTTTCTTATAATAGACAACAGGTTTCATACTCTGTTTATAAAAGCCGGACAGGGTCGTTGTTTCGTTAACACGATCCAAATAAACATATGTACTGGTAGTCTTTTCATGATCCATTTTCTGGTAATGGACGACACTTTTCATATTCTCTTATACTAAAAAAGGACAGAATTGTAAAAAAAATATGTAGTGTTGGTCCTTCCCTGTTCCAACTTGTCGTAATGAATGACACTTCATGTTCTATTAATCAAAGCAAGATAGTTTTTTTTTACTTTGTTAACCCGATCCAAATAAATATATGTAATGGTTGTCGTTTCAATATCCGACCTTCATGTAATGGACGACCCCTTTCATATTCTGTTTACTTAAGAAGGACAGAATTGTAAACAAAATATGAAAAGTGTCGTCTATTACGAAAAAGTGAAACATGGACAGACCACTTCTTATGTTTATTTCTATCGGGTTAACAAAACAGCAACTCTGTCCTTCTTTGGTAAACACAATATGAAAGGTGTCGTCCATTACGAGAAAATGGATCCTGAAAAGACTACCAGTACACATATTTATTTGGATCGGGTCAAAAGAGCAACGATCCTACCCTGCTTTGGCAAAAATAATACGTTTTATTCTCCACCATATCAATTCAAGGGAACATTTTTTAAAACAACCCCCAGAAAGAATTTGTTTTAAGCGCTTCACCCCAAGCAAGGTGGGAAGCCACTAGGACACAAGGGGTTACAGTAGATTTGGAGCAAGATCAGATAGTAGTGATAGAGGAAAAGATGAGAAGAAGGATAGTGGATAGATCAACGCAACTGGAAATGTCGATTGACATTACATTTGAATAGTTAGAGCTTATAGCTCCCAGGGAAACTGGAATAGGGAAGGGAGTTCCAAAGGTGAGAGGTGCAAGACATGAAGCTATTGGAGTAGAAGAGACGGCTACATTTAGAAGTTTCGACAGTGAAAGGGTGAGAGCAGAATGCCAGCCTCGTAGGGCGCTTGAATTCATGGTGTCTGGGAACCAGGCAATGCAGCTCCTCGGAGCAATTTCCATGAAAGTATTTGTAAAAAAAGACCGAAAGAGGCGACGGCGCGTCTGTGAGAGAACGACCGGAGACGAGATGCCAGAACAGGGCCAATTATATTGCATATTCGCCTCTGGATCTTATCAAGAACCCCGAGGCAAACAGAATGGGCTCCAGACCATATATGGCAGCAATACTCCATGCAAGGGCGAATTGTTGATTTGTAGATCTGGAGGATCGATTCCGGGGAGAAAAACTTCCTGACACGGCACAGAGAGCCAACTTTCCTTGCGGTGGACGAAGCAATTGACTCAATGTATTTGTTCCATCTCAGATCAGCAGTCAACGTGAGACCGAGAAGCCGCAGAGAGGTGCTCTCGAGAAGTTGAGCATTCAGACATTCTAATGAAGGGCACGGAAGGATCTCTGTGGTGATTCATTAATAAGATCATTATAACGAGATGGTCTTCCATACTCATATAATTTAACTCCTTTGCTTTGATTTCTATCACAATATTCTAATTTCATGAAATAAATAAAGCGAAAAAGTTTTGTAGATTTTCGTTGGGAAAATACTCAAATATTTTAAAAGGTAAAATCGCACATTTGCTTCCCCGCTGAAATGTATTCGTTCAAAATCAAGGTGATTATGTTTTTGATTGCTACCATTTAAATAAATTTAACTTAAGTTTGTTTTTATACACCTTTCTGGTAAAATTTCATTTATTTCGAGCAAAGGAGGCAAACCTTTTTTTTTGTATTAATTAAGAAAATGCGATTCAAGCCTCATTTTCAATTAATTTTCAACTGTGTCTCTTCTAAAATAAAATAAGAAAAAACAGATTTGCCCTTACAGTTGTTTTTGATTTTGATCAACGATAAACCTGACGTATTTCAATAGATATTCTTTCTTTATCAACACCATTTTTCGCAACCTTTCGTAGGCTTTCTGGCTTTTTTTAAGTTAAAGTTGTCAGATTCAGGTTTCAGCTGATATATTTTTGGTATTTAAACTTTGGAATC
>OZ010599.1:26845199-26860199 GCA_963932145.1 Acanthosepion lycidas
CTGATCAATGATTTCAAAATATGAACTCAAAAAGATTATAGGGTAAGACTTTATGTAGATTATGTAAAAAAGATTTACTTATTCCCTGATTATCACCATTTCTCATCTCTTTTCAAGACGTAAAGCTCACTAACAATGATGGGTATTACCTTTTTCTATATGACAAATTATCTTGTTTAGCATGACCAAACATGTTTTTCGTATCTGGCTTGGGTTTTTCCATTCAAATTTCAACGCCCTAGAAAATTTTAATCTCTAGAAGTTGTTTTAAGTCGAGAGCTTTTTACTATTTGAAGGTCTTCAAAGATAAGATTACAGTCTACAGGAAGTGCTATGTCTGTAAGAAAGGATATTCTGGTTTTGCAGTCTTTGATTATTATGTATGGGCGATTAACTTTGATTATTCTCTCTCTGTGTATTGGTCTTATATTCTCTCTCTCACTCTCTCTCTCTGTGTGTGTGTAATAATGTTTTCTCATACTGATCGTTTTCTATATGTGTACTGTAATAAAGTGATATTATTATTATCATTATTATTATTATTATTATTATTATTTATTAGTTTCGCACGTGATGCCATTTTAATAATAATAATAATAATAATAATAATAATAATAATAATACCACATACGCAAAACAAGAGTCTCTCAAAAATGTAAGCTTCTAACAGTGCCCCAGTTAACGACAACGTACAAGTTGCCCAGAAGGTCGGACTACTAGAAATATCCCATATACAAAGAAAAGTGCTATCAATTAAATGGCAATTATCCTATATGGCTTAAGGACCATATTTTGGACTCGGCTTTACAGGACAAAAAGCGGGAAACATAATAATAATAATAATAATAATAATAATAATAATAATAATAATAATAACAACTGGTATGAACACCACCCAGACCCGGTTACGGAGATAGGACCTGTTACAATTCTGTAGAATTACACAATACACACTGACAGAACAATCCAAGCCAACCGCTCAGATATTGTTATTAAAGACCACAAACAAAAACGTTGCCTCCTTATTGATATGGCAGTCCCTGCTGACTGCAATGTATCTTTGAAGATATTTAAAAAGCTGTCAAAATACAAGGACCTTGAAATAGAAATCTCGAAAATGTGGCATATGGGAACATCAACAATCCCTGTTGTAGTTGGAGCCCTAGGACTGGTTGGAAAAGATTACAGTAGACTAATTGCAGGGATTCCTGGAAGCCCATGCCTCAAGGAGATACAAAAAATTGTTCTGACAAGTACAGCCCACACTTTACGAAGGGCTCTATCTATGTAATTTTTTTTTTTTTTTTTTGTCAGTGAAAAGGGTCATGATGCCATTTCTAACCTTAGGTCCCTGGGTGGGACCCGGAAAGAAATGTGTAAACGCCAGAAAGCAAAGAAAATAAAAATAATAACAAAACCACATAAACAAAATATCAGTCGATTCAAAATGTAATCTTTTTAGTGAATATTCTAAGAATATCACTCACCTGGTCAGTAGAAACAAAATACGAGCTCAAAAAGAGTATAGGGTACGCCTTTATCTACATTATGTAAAAATATTTATTTACTTTCTGATGATCACCATTTCTCATTTTTTTTTGCAAGACGTAAAGCTCACTAACAATGATGGGTATTGACTTTTTCTCTATGACAAATTATCTTGTATAGAATGACCAAAACCGGTTTTTCCATTTGAATTTCAACGCCCTAGAAAATTTGAATCTCTAGGAGTGGTTTTAGGTCTAGAACCCTCAGCTGCCTCTTCCTCATAATAAGTATAAGCTTCCTCCTTTTTTGCATCCTAGAGAGGATGATATCCTTATCATCCTTCTGTAGAACCACATCTCCGTCGCCTCGAGTCTCTTGTTCATCTTTGAGGAAATCGTCCAACATTCCCTGCCGTAAAGAAATACAGATATCACGTAACAGTTCAGTATTCTTTTCTTCGTTACTAACATAATCTTCCTCAAGTGTCTAAAAATTCAACACTAGCTTTGGAGAAACTTTATTTGTGATCGAAAATTATTCTTTTGTACCAAAGTATCTCAAAATTCTAGAAACTTTAGCAAACATTAATGTGTACCTTCCCAGATGAAAAAAAAATATCAGCAATATTTTGTCTCCTGTCTCGCAATACTCTGCCCAGCTTTTAGAATGTAACCTTGGCCATCCCAATACGTCTACGGATCTCAGTGTCACACTTACCGTCCTCTGTCAAGACGCTTCCCAGATAAATTCTCTAGTAATTCTATAAATGCGTTTTTTTTGTCTATAATGAGTGTAACTGAACAACACCAGGATTATCACCCTGCTTCTCTCGACCCTAAGTAGCAGTATCTTTGTTATAGCGGTCTACAACTTTTCCAAGACGATGCCAATAGAGTACAATATTAATTAAAAAAATATATTTTAAAATTTTGAAATATATATTTTAAATATCGGGATGAAGACTGTAATACTAGCAAGACATTAAAAAACGATAACCTTTATATTTGATGGCTTTGTTTGTTCCGAATAAAGTTTTTATTTTTTTTTAAAATGTCTCTCATCATTGCATTTATCTTATTCGATCCGTGAGTATCAGATTCTCCAGGCCTTCCTTCCTCATTATGTGTCCCAGGAACCTCAGCTGCCTCTTTCTGATGCTAAGTATAAGCCTCCTCCTTGGTTGCATCCTCTCTAAGACCTCATCGTTGCTCAAGCGCTCAGTCCATGATATCCTTATCATCCTTCTGTAGAACCACATCTCCGTCGCCTCGAGTCTCTTGTTCATCTTTGAGGAAATCGTCCAACATTTCCTGCCGTAAAGAAATACAGATATCACGTAACAGTTCAGTATTCTTTTCTTCGTTACTAACATAATCTTCCTCAAGTGTCTAAAAATTCAACACTAGCTTTGGAGAAACTTTATTTGTGATCGAAAATTATTCTTTTGTACCAAAGTATCTCAAAATTCTAGAAACTTTAGCAAACATTACTGTGTACCTTCCCAGATGAAAAAAAAAATATCAGCAATATTTTGTCTCCTGTCTCGCAATTCTCTGCCCAGCTTTTAGAATGTAACCTTGGCCATCCCAATACGTCTACGGATCTCAGTGTCACACTTACCGTCCTCTGTCAAGACGCTTCCCAGATAAATTCTCTAGTAATTCTATAAATGCGTTTTTTTTGTCTATAATGAGTGTAACTGAACAGCATCTGCTTACTCTCGACCCTAAGTAGCAGTATCTTTGTTATAGCGGTCTACAGCTTTTCCAAGACGATGCCAATAGAGTACAATATTAATTAAAAAAATATATTTTAAAATTTTGAAATATATATTTTAAATAACGGGATGAAGACTGTAATACTAGCAAGACATTAAAAAACGATAACCTTTGACGGCTTTGTTTGTTACGAATAAAGTTTTTTATTTAAAAATAATTGTCTCACATCATTGCATTTATCTCCCAGGTATTTCGGTTAGTATTGACGGATTTTTTCAAGTCGAAAGCAAGGTGAGAAAAATCTGAAACCATAAAAAGAATAGAGAACAACACTAATAAATAGAAATTATATTTTAAAATGTAAACATTTAAGAATATATATATTTTAAAGATGCTACCTGGGAAAAGCTTCTAATGATAGCAAAAATAAAAAAAAAAACGGATGAAGAAGAGAGTTAAAGCAACAGAAATGTGGTTCTACAGAAACATACTGAGACTATCATGGAAACAAAAAGAAAAAATATGCATAACATCAGGAAAAACAGTTGAAATTTCTGGGTCACATAATGAGGAAGGAAGGCTTGGAAAATTTGATACTCACAGGACAGATTATATTTGTCCAAATCGTGAAACAGCAAAATTGTCCATTTGTTAGATTAAGGTTTAGACTGTTGTATCTTAGAAATGATTAAAGATATCTTACTGGAATTCTTCGAGGTTTTTATAACACTATTGGACTCTATATTGAAAAGTAAGAATGCATAATTATTCTTCTAGCTTACAGAAGAATCGTGATGAAATCGATCATAAACGAAAATGACATGTTCATCATTAATTAATCATAGCTAGGAAATGAAAGCTCATGAAGGATTAAAATAAAGTTTATCTATATATATATATATATACAGGGTGTTTCAAAAAGAATACGCCAAAATCATTACGCTGTTTTTCAGGCCTATAGCATTGTAGTGGACTGAATCAGTGGTTATTTGATAGAGTAGTTATCAAAGTTTGATTGGGTGTCAGTTTCACCGCTGTCGTTAGTATAACTTCCGGTGCAGCTGAATTGTGGGAAGATCAATCAAAATGGCGACTCCTCAGCAGAAGGCGTTTTGCATGCTTGAGTTCGCGAAAACAAACGCAATTGTCACGGTGCAGCGTGCTTTTAGAACAGAGTTCGCCATTGATCCGCCCCATCGTGAGAGCATTCGACGGTGGGTTAGACAGTTTAAAGAGAGTGGGTGCCTGTGCAAAGGAAAGAGTCCTGGAAGACCACGTGTTACAGAAGAGCAAGTGGAGAGGATTCATGATGCATTTGAGAGCAGCCCACGTAAGTCCGTACCTCGAGAAAGTCTTCAGCTTGCCATCCCTCATACCACTGTCTTGCGTGTATTAAAGAGACGATTACACATGAAACCATACAAACTAAGCCTTGTCGAAGCACTTAATAATGATGAAAAGGTGATGCGGAGGACATTCTGTGAGTCAATGCTGGAGATGGAGGAAGGTGATGAAACTCTCACGTTTCACGTTTAGTTTTTAGTGGCGAAGCGAATTTCCATTTGAGAGGCACAGTCAATTGTCACAATGTGCGCATTTCGGGAACAGAGCACCCACATGAAACTGTTGAGCATGAAAGAGATTCCCCTAAAGTGAATGTCTTCTGTACTGTGTCTCAAGATGAGGTCTATGGTCCCTTTTTCTTTGAAGGAAACACCGTTACAGGACAAACCTATGTCGAAATGCTCCCAAACTGGCTATTCACTTTACTGCAAACAAATTCGAATGACTTCATTTTTTAGCAAGATGGAGCACCACCCCATTGGCATCTCGGGGTTAGAGCTTATCTGAATAAAAACGTGCCTCAGCGATGGATTGGGAGGAGAGGTGCTAAAGACATTGCTCTCTGCGCTTGGCCTGCGAGATCCCCGGACCTCACTGTGTGTGACTTTTTCTTGTGGGGGTATGTTAAAGACCAAGTTTATGTTCCAACACTTCCAGCAAGTATCGATGACTGAAAGATCCAATAACAGCTGCAATCAACACGGTGGACAGTGACATGCTGAGGCGCGTTTGGGGGGAATTCTCATATCGGCGTGATGCTGTCTGCGCTGCCGGTGGTGGCCACATTGAGCACTTATAAAACATGAAATGAAACTTGAATGTATATACAACACATGTGTTCATGCTAGAGGTTTGTAATATTTTTCCTTTTTGAGACATCACGTGATGATTTTGGCGTATTCTTTGTGAAACACCCTGTATATATATATATATATTATTTCAAGGTCATTTTCTAACTTATTCAAGATGATCTTCGCCCTCTCTAAACTTTCTGTACTGAAGTAACAGTGCCTCACAGGTTTCAAGTGTGATTTTTCTTTCAAGATTTTTTTTCACTACTCTTTGCACTGTCATAACTGAAACTCCTCTCTCGCATGCCAAACGTCTTATGGATTGAGTTGGGTCTTTTTTCTAACTGATCTCTTTCAACCTAAGTTAAAATGATGATCCCTCTTCCTGTTGTGTCCTCCAGTTTAGTCTTATTCTTATTCACCATTCTCTTCATGGTACATGAATGGACTTTGAAGATGGAAGCCAGAGTATGAATGTTGGCACCATTACTGAAGGCTTGAATGATCTTTTTTCCTCTCACCATTGCTCATTATAGAAGACAGTGGGTCTGACACAAATGATTTTAACCTGTTCTCTTTCAAGCTGAATAAGTCAAAGGATTTTTTCATGATTCTTACTATAAACGGTATCAAGAGGGTTAAACGTCTTATCTGAAAACCGGTTAAAAGAAGAAACTCAATTAGTTTAGTGTTTTTTTTTTTTGTAGATATTAAGCATTTTGTGGGATGGACAATTATCCTGTTACATGATTTGTTACCATCGGAATTCTCCAGTAAAATCTATAAATTCCTTTTTTTGTTTATAATGAATGCAGTTGAGTTGTACGGCAGATATCTCTCTGGTACTGTCGACGTCAAGTGGCAGTGTCTTTGTTATACGAGTGAAGAATTTTCAAAGACCAAATAGAGATGGAAAAAGACCGTGAAAAACCAGAGTACAACAATATTAATTCAAAAATATATTTTAAAATTAAAAACAAAAAAAAAAACAAAAAACATGCGTTTTCAAAGTTCTACCTGGGAAAGAATTCTAATATGAATAAAGCTTTAGAAAACGATTTTATTTTTGATAGTATGGGTAGCCACGAATAAATTGCAATCGGCATTACAAGTTAACCTCTTTATTAACTCCTTCGTTAGAGTCATTTCGCGTCTCATTCTCTAGTAAGTCTATATTTGCGTCGTATATATTTTGCTTACCGTCTATACTGACTGCGATTGGGCTGTACTAAATTTATCTTCCTGGGACCGTCGACGGCGAGTGACTATGTCCTTGCGATTCCAATGACGGATTTTCCTACTCGAAACCGAGAATCGAAAAGACCGATTTCGTGAAAGGACAGAATACAATAATAAAAGCTTCGCCTCAGAAAAAAAAACAAAAAAAAACCTTCTAACAATAATAAGGGCTTAAAATGTACATCTTTGTTTTTAACTGCCTGGGAGGGAGTCAGGAATAAATTGCATCGGCGCCAAAGGTTACTTCGCGTTATTAACCTCATGGTTAGAGTCATTGACTCTATAAATGCGTAAATTTCGTCTCGTAAAAATAAAACGCTGAAAAATCACGCCTTTATCTCTCCGCATCTTGATAAGTGATACGAACCTAAATTTGATTGATTTTCGACGTAGATAAAAATCTTTGGTTGTGATATAAGAAATCGTAAAAATGCGTGCGTAAAGATGGTAATAAGATATAATAGGGGAAGTAGAAGAATTATTTTTGTCGAAATATCCTAGATTTAATTTAGAATTTATTTTTTATGCTTTTATTCTGTAATTTTAATGTTTCTACTCGCCGTCCTTTTGAGCAATGATCTTCCATTGTTTATCGATAGGATGAGATTGAATTTTAAATGAAATAGTTTATTCTTCTAACAAGCCGGACCGTAACTGTACATTTTAACGTTCTTTTGCTCTGTTACCCCCTACCTATATGCCTATATACGCGAATATGAGCTGGGCTTAAATATAGATGAAATATGGATCGCAGAATAGTAGGATAAAGAGCAAATACGCAAGGACACATGGCACAGTGGATAAAGTTACATCCAGTGACAGGACCCAAAGATTGTGAGTTCAATACCCAGTTAAGACAGTGGAGAACTTTCAGAAGGAAAATTAACAGAAGATAACTGGTAGCTGACATCCATTAAACATGGCACGTGGAACTAGAACAGTCTACCCCAGTGAGCGAAATAAAAGGTTAAGTTCGACATTCCAACCACCTGAAGAAGGCCGAATCTTACAAAGGCCGAAACGTTGTAATAGATATGGCGACAAAGATGAGGACAATAGTCCGAATAATTTAAATAATGTAAATACGAAAAGTAATTTTCTTTTTACAGTAATGTTCACCCTGTACGGGGTTTGGGGAACTCGAAGTAGTGGTTTACGTGAGAGGCAGTTGGTACGGAGAAGAATAAGGTAGCCGTTAAACCGAGACTTGAAGAGTTTAAGATTGTATTGATCGGGGAAGCATCCCCTTGGGAGTCAGTTGTTCGTGGAAAGAAGCTGTTCGAGTGGAACTTACTTCTCACCGATGAAACACGGGGGTAACGCGGGTGATTTGCTACAATGTAAGTGGCATGGTGGCTCATATCCATGAAGGTTAAAACTGGCGGAAGTAAGGGGTGTAATTCGTCCGAGCACTTTCGATAGAAGCAGCGATAGAGCTTCGAGAGGCTCGCCACATCCCGCCTATGAGAGAGAGAGAGGTTGGAGGGTGGCATATATTTTTTATGAGTATGTTAAATGAGATGAACTCTTCAACCTCCTCTATCTGAAATCAATTTGAAGTGTAAAAAGGATTCTTTTTTTTTTTGCTCTTTCATGGGTAGCGTGAAATAAACTTCACAAGATTTGGCGCTCGAATCTTCTATCCTCCCTAAAAGTCCAAACCTTTCGAACATTGATTGTGATTGAATCAGTCCGTCTGTATGGATCAGAAACTTAGACATTAACTGTTTTTTTTAAAGACGACATGATGGAACGTATACAAATCTACTTAGAAAAAGCCAGAGCATCAGTTGGAGATCCAATGCGACGCTTAACACAATTTACAGAGAAATGAGACCAATCTCTCTTAAGCTCCGACAAAAACGATGACAGTTTACCGCCACGGCCACCGAGCAGTGGCGGCAAACTGTGATCCTTCTGGAAGTGTCTTCTCAGAAACCGTATCCTTCTGGAAATGTCTTCTCACGAAAATTGACTTTTCCAGACACCATAGCTCAGGACTCAGGGTTGGATATTGGGGATCTAGGGACAGCAATACAGGACTGAACGGTGTGGAAAGGGATTGTCAATAGAGTTCCGACCAACCATAGGGAGGTCGAAGGATGATGATCGTGATGAAGATGGTGAAAATACCATGGACAGAAACGAGGAATATTTGTGGGGAAGAAGTAGAAACACAGGCAATTCGATAATGGTACTCAGAAAGAGATAGTACAATCTCATATAAGTGAATCCGAAACGTCACTGATTTGCCTATCACGGTCTTGTAGATAAGGTAGATGACTCTTAAGACATTATCTGTTCGTCTTGGAAGACGAAGGATGGAACACATACAAATCTACTTGGAATAATCCAGAACACAGAATGGAGATTCTATGCAACGCTCAACACAATTTATGGAGAAATGAGACCAATCTCTCTTAAGCTCCGACAAAAACGATGACAGTGGCGGCAAACTATGAGCTTTCTGGAATGTCTTCTCACGAAAATTGACTTTCCCAGACACCATAGCTCGGTACTCAGGGTTGGACATTGGGGATCTGGGGACAGCAATGCAGGACCGAACAGTGTGGAAAGGGATTGTCAATGGAGTTCTGACCAACCATAAGGAGGTAGAAGGATGATGATGATGGTGATGGTGGTGATGATGATGGTGATGGTGATGGTGGTGGTGATGGTGGTAATGATGTTGATGATGGTGGTAATGATGATGATGATGATGATGATGGTGGTGGTGATGGTGGTAATGATGTTGATGATGGTGGTAATGATGATGATGATGATGATGGTGGTGGTGGTGGTGGTGATGGTGGTAATGATGTTGATGATGGTGGTAATGATGATGATGATGGTGATGGTGGTAATGATGTTGATGATGGTGGTAATGATGATGGTGATGGTGGTAATGATGTTGATGATGGTGGTAATGATGATGATGATGATGATGATGATGGTGGTGGTGATGATGGTGGTAATGATGTTGATGATGGTGGTAATGACGACGATGATGATGACGATGGTGATGATGATGGCGAAAATACCGTGGACAGAAACGAGAAATATTTGTGGGGAAGAAGCAGAAACACAATTCGATAATGGTACTCAGAAAGAGATAGTAAAATCTCATATAAGTCTGGGCATTATACTACAATCGTATGAATCCGAAACCTCACTGATTTGCTTATCATGCTCTTTTTCCTATAATCACCGAAGTTAAGCAACGTTGATCCTGCTCAGTACCTAGACCACTTTGGATTACCAGGTGCTGTAAGCTTAGATGTGCGGATGGTGTCACAGATAAAAGACTTCAACATCCGCAAAGCTCTTGCATAGGATACGTGTAACAAACTTCACAAGATTTGGCGCTCAAAACTTCCATACTTCTTAAAATCCAAACCTTTCGAACATTGATTGAACCAGTCCGTCTGTATGGATCAGAAACTTGGACATTACCTGTTTGTCTTGAAAGTCAACATGATGGAACGTATACAAATCTACTTAGGAAAAGCCAGAGCATCAGTTGGAGATCCTATGCAACGCACGCTTAACACAATTTACGGAGACAAATCTCTCTTAAGCTTAAACAAAAACTATTAGAGTTTGCCGGACACTGCTACCAAGCAGACAGGGAAATTGTCTCATCCTTATTTCTATGGTATCCTTCTGGAAGTGTCTTTTCATAAAGATTGACTTTCCCAGGCACCATAGCTCGGGTCTCACGGTTGGACATTGGGGGTCAGGGGATGGCAATACAGGGCCGAATTGTGTAGAAAGGGATTGTCAATTGAGTTCCAACAAAACATAGGGCGGACGAAGGATGATGATGATAAAAAAAAGACAGACATTTAGTTTGGTTTGTTTGTTTGTTTAACGGTATATCAACACCTGATGGGTCATTTAATGCCGAAGTTCTAAACACTTTGTTTTGGCAATTTATTTATAACAAATTGATTGCGGGTATTATTTTTTAAACTATGAAGGTTTATTCATTTTTTTCTAATACATTATTATATTTTAATGTTTTGACCCCAATTTAGGGGTTCACTATTTACCCCTCACTGGAACCATTTCAGGTGTTATCACTCCGGATCAGGCTGGACATGGGAACAGCAATTAAGAGGTGCTTCCACACTCTTCAAAATCTCCCAATCAGAGACCTTGCTGCCAGATGAAGTTTATCGTCTTACCCAGAAGCACAAACGGACATTAAACACTTCTATTTTTCTTTTTTTTTCTTTCATTTATTTCCTCACTGAAAGTAGTGACTTCCCCCTTCTTTTCACGGGATCCAAACGGAATAGTCTATTATTTATGAGGTATGGGGTTAGTGTAGCGGTCCTACGAACTAAGAAAGTAACTAACGAAGGGAAGGGTAAGCACAATTATTATTATACAGATATATGTTTAGACGTAATCATCCACAGTGAATGTTTGGTTTATCATCAGTTTACATGGACAGTAACAGGCGGCTTTCGATGAAAATTAAGTTAGTGAAGATCTCATCCGCACTTCAGTAATTACATAATAAATTCTTCTTCTTTTTTCGTCTGTTTTCTTCGCCGTCCGCACTTCAGTAATTTCATAAAAAAAACTTCGTTTTCGTCTTCTTCTTCTTCTTCTTCGTCCTCACTTCAATAATTTTAAAACAACATTTTCTTCTTCATCGTCTTCGTCGTCCTCAGTTCAGTAATTTCATAAGAACTTCTTCTTCTTCTTCTTCTTCTTCTTCTTCTTCGTCTGTCGTCGTCTTAACTCCAGTGATTTCATAAGAACTTCTTCTTCTTCTTTTTCGTCTTCTTCTTCTTCTGACGTATATCGTTGCCCTAACTTCAGTAATTTCATAAGAACTTCTTTTCCCTCGTCTTCTTCTACTTCTTCTTTTTCGTCTCCTTCTACTTCTTCTTCTTTTTCGTCTACTCCTTCTTCTTCTTCTTCTTCTTCTTCGTCTACTCCTTCTTCTTCTTCTTCGTCTACTCCTTCTTCTTCTTCTTCTGTTGTCTATCGTCGTCCTAACTTCAGTAATTTCATAAGAACCTCTTTTTCTTCGTCTTCTTTGTCGTCGTCTTCTTCTTCTTCATCATCGTCTTCTTCGTCTCTCGTCTTCGTCGTCCTAACTTCGGTAATTTCATAAGAACTTTTTCGTCTTCTTCGTCCTCTGTTTTAATAGGAATGGGAAGAAGACATATTTCTCCGTATAACCTTCATCGGTATTGTTGTTTTTGTTCCCATCCGAACCAATTATGGAGGTGGGCAGGCGCAGAATCAGGTGGTCCCCATTGAGATTATTTACACCTGAGAGCCAGATAGGCGATGACGCTCACTTCAGCGCAGGGTTAATTCATTGACGACTTCAGAACCTGGGGCCAACTGAAAGGAGGAAGATCGCGTAATTATGGAGCAGTGGGGTCGCACTATGCGTACGCCCCACCCAGGGAGCCTGCAGGAGTTGCTTAATGAATTGCGACGGTGACGAATAACGCGATGAAATAGATCAGGTGTGTTTATTTTCAGGAAGGAAAGGGTTTACTACGTTCAAAAGGTCAATAACAATATAGACTCATCAAAGTTTTCACTAACACATATCTATCAACAAAACCATGCACTCATACACAATAAATAAAAATCATTTCTATTCATAAGGGAGAAAGTCAATTTAAAATAGGTTTTTCTCGTTTAAATCGTGTTTTCTAAAATTAAAAAAAAAATGAACGACGATGATAAAATATTGCAAACACTTTGAGCGTGAATTTTTTCTTCACTGGGCATAAAATTTCTTTAAATATATGCCCAGTATAATGATTGATATGTACATTCATATATATATATATATATATATATATATATATATATATATATATATATATATATATATATATGTGTGTGGTTGGATAGATATAGATGTGAGCTTGTGACAATTGTCTGACGATCGCTAAAGCGTGAAACCCAGGGTCACAAGCTCACATCTATCCAACCATATAAGTTAGCTCTATCTCTGATATTGAGCGCTTTCTAATAAGTAACGCGCATATAATATATAAATAATTATACACATATATATATATTTATTTATATTTATATACACACACTTTTCCCATATATATATATATATATATATATATATATATATATATATGAATATATATATATATATATATAAACATAAGCATACACATATGCACGCACACATACACACACACACATATATATATGTGTGTGTGTGTGTGTATGTATGTATGTGTGTGTGCGTGCGTTTCGTCAAAGATGACTGTCAAGTTACTACGATTAAGCTTTTTATTTAATTTTTCTTGTGTTCGCACATGTGTACTCCTTTCTAGACACAAAGTGTGTAAAAACTTTTCAAAACTTCTAACTTTCCGAACGCTTTCGGCTATTCTTTTCTTTTTGCCATTATCAAGGGCGATTTTCATTTTTCTTATTTTTAATAAAATATGTGGGGGTTTTTCCCCCCATGTATGATTCAAGAGTTATAGGAATGTTTTTATTTTTCGAACACAGTCAATAAATTGGAACCGTGTTTATAGTTAATGATGATGAGTGCTGGCTTTTCATTAATACGTCTTCCATTACACACACACACACACGCACACACACACATATATATATATATATATATATATTAAATTAGGCAGCATATATTTTATATTTGAAGAATATATACATAGAATATATACATAGAATCAATCAGCAATATTAATGCGATTAATGGCGAAATCACTTCGCGAGTAGAAACATAATGTATGCATTAAAATACTGTTAATCCATTAAATGATGTGATCCTCATTTAAAATAACAGTTTTATAAATGAGGACCACACCATTCAATGGATTAACAGTATTTTAATGCATACATTATGTTTCTACTCGCGAAGTGATTTCGCCATTAATCGCATTAATATTGCTGATTGATTCTATAGATTATTATTTCTTTATATATATATATATATATATATATATATATATATATATATATATGAAGAAATATAGTCTTAAGATATGCTAGATTTATGGGATAAAGTGCTCAATATCAGAGATAGAGCGTGTGTAAATATAAAAGTGAACACTTCGAGGCAACAGGCTGTTTCATGCTAGATGCAATCGTCAGGCCATATATATATATATATATATATATATATATATATATATATATATATATTATAATTATTTTAAAAAAATATGATTCCATCGCTACATAAGATTTCTCATGTTTCAAAATAGGAGCTAAAAACATCAATTGAGTACTGTTTTTTCAAAATAAAAACCGAAAAATACTAAAGAACTTCGGATTATTAACCTAAACCTTTGCGTGTACATATGTATGCATGTATTTATATATATGTATGAAGAAAAATATACGGAAAAAAACAAACAAAAATCCTTATATGCAATTATGCTGTTTTAATGTTAATATAATGTCAACGTCAGATATATATGTGTGAGCGTGTGTGTGTGTGTATCATGTGTACACACACAGACACACACACACACACACATATATATAAACATATGAAAGTCTTCTGAAAAAATTGAGAAAGAAATTCAAATTCTTAGTTAAGTAGAAGGATGCATATATTTGAGAAAAGAGAGGGAGAGATAGAAATAAATAAATGAATAGATAAAGAAAAAAGGATAAAAAATGATCTGAAAAGACTTTTAAAAGTTTCCTTGTCCATCACATTAAATGAAACACACTGAAACAAACAATATTTGTGGCTGTGTGTGTGTGTGTGTGTGTGTGTGTTTCATTTAATGTGACGGACAAGGAAACTTTTTAAAAAATTTCAGAAATAAGTTATTCCAAAAAAATTTCGCTTGAAGATGGAACAGAGCTTACTTTAATTCAATTTAATTCAAATAATTATATTGAAGTTTTCGGCTCTTGTTTTGAAACATGAGACCTCTTATGTAGCGTGTTGGAATCATATTTTTAAATAAATAATTATATATATATTGGAATAACTTATTTCTGAAATTTTATATATATATAATGTATATGCCTGAATAGTATTGATAAAAACCCTACTCTCAAATTAGACAAAAACAGTGAAAAGTTATGTGATTGTAGAAACCCAGAAGACTGCCCATTGGAAAATAAATGCTGCGTCAAATCTGTGGTATATCAATGTACTATCTCATCCATTGAGAGTCCTAATACTAATATGATATACATTGGGTCTACGAAGAATAAATTTAAAGCCAGATGGAGGCAGCATAAGTGCTCTTTTAACAATATAAATAAAAAAAAATCAAACATCTCTATCTAAATATTTTTGGCATTTGAAGGAAATGAATAAAACACCAAAAGTAAAATGAAAAATTATAAACAAAACTAGAACTTCTAAAACTCGGGATGACCCATGCCCTTTATGCCTACATGAAAAACTACACATTATTAAGTTTCTA
>OZ010599.1:26865199-26892699 GCA_963932145.1 Acanthosepion lycidas
CTGGCATAGTGTGCATTCTAATAGGTAGATTATGTTATGACTTCTACAGTTAGATTCGTGGTAGATTTTGAAAGTAGATTTAATGACTGAACTAGTCAATGAATTAGTATCTCTAATGTGATTACAATATAAGCTCTTTTTGTTGTTACATTTGTTGTTTTTATAATTGGTCTATTACCGGTTACCTTCTTATCTGAAATTTGGTTACTAACTATTATTTCCTTAAGGCTTTCAGGTTTACGATTTGCTAGAAGGCTGGGTTCCTCAAACAAGATTTTTAGGTCTGGTTTGAGATGTAGTATTTCCCAGCGACTTTTGATTATCTGAGATAGCGGAGCAAGAGTGGTGTTGAAAGTGCTTACTAGAGGGATGGGGTCTGGATTTATTTTTAATTTTATACATCATTAGGGTGTCTTCTCTACGTGTTGAAATTGCTTTATTTATTTGTTACCTGATTATCTGTTGCTTATCGCTATAAATATATATATATATATATATATATATATATATATATATATGTATGTATGTATGTATGTATGTATGTATGTTTGTATCACTTAAAAAATGCGGGCTGGTAGTATACACACTTATAATTGATAAGAAAAAATAATTTTATATAATTTAAGTAATTCTATTACATTTACTTGTTTTAAAAAGAAATTCTATTAATAATTAAGAGAAAATATTTTAAAATTGTACTTAAATAAAACGTAATCTAACTTAAACATCCCCAAGAAAATCTTTAAGCATACAAGTAGGAAAAAATGGCGAAAGTATTTTTGCCGTTAACAATAATATTAAAACAAAAAACAAAAAACAAAAACAGACGACATGCATTTAACGGATGTCAGAATTCGCTGAAAAATACATCTACACTCCCTTAAACTTAACCCCTTTTTTGAACGTAACTAATAACTGATACAACAAAAATTAATAAAAATGATCACGCTACAACCCCTTGTCTTAATGATTGGATTTCTCTGTATCCTTGCAAACAGTAAATTATAAATTTTTGTGTGAGTTTAAAACTCAGTAAATTTAAAAAATAACTTACTCCAATATTCGCTTGAAGATGAAATGGAACTAATGTTTTTAATTTAATTACAAAATTAAATTTGAAGCTTATAGCTTCCATTTTTGAAACATGGTTATTACTGTGTAGCGAAAAACATATTCTAAATCAGTTAATTTATAATATTCATGCTCTGTAAATTTACATGGAGCACTGTTTTGTAAAAATAAAAAAATAAAAAATATAAATAATAAGAACACCAGTTTATATACCTTACTGTTCTTTCTTGATATATATATATATATATATATATGTGTGTGTGTGTGTGTGTGTGTGTGTGTGTGTATGTGTATGTGTGTGGGTGTGTGTGTGTGTGTGTGCTATCAAAGAAAAGGTTTAATATTTTTTTAATGAAAAATCTTTCTTTTGTCTTTTATTTTGAATTTGAAGAAAATAGATTAAAATTATTTAAAATTTCCAATAAGCAAAATACTTTCCTTTATTTCAAAAAGAAATTTAAGTTGATTGGGAAGAGGTATTTTTTGAAATCGTTAAAAAATCACTGAATTCAGCCATTTTAGTCATGTGTCAGAATAACGTAATTCTCGTTATTAAAAATCTTTCAAACATAAAATATACTTTTCTCAAGCTTTATTTGAGAAATATCAGCTGATTTAAAGTTTAATTAATCTGATTTGAAACACATACTTACTTTTAGTTAAAAATATCGCTGAAATGCATTTTTTACATGGTGTAGGTGTTTTATATGAGATGTTAACAACTTAATAACTCTATTGACAAATGGAAATTTAAGTAATATTTCTATGGGAGACATAGCTGTAAACATTACTTGAAGAATATAACGTGAGCGACTTTCTTATATCATTTTTTAAACTACCCAGTAATGTTATAAATTTAGGAAAATACTCTCCGTAATCTAATGCTTTACTGACTATTAAGTACATTGACTTTACAATTACTATAGTTACCGGTCTTATTTTTTAATAATGTCATGTATGGGCACCCTTATTTACAACCATCGGCGCGTTTGTACACACGCACACAAACACACACAAAATATATTCAAAATTATTTTTTAAATACTGGGCTTGCTGAAATCAAGCAAGCTTTTCCATTTATAATTAATAGTTTTTAATTATAACAATATCACCTAACTGGTACACATTAATACAGCATCTGAAAAGATTTCAAGTTTGGTAAATTATTCTAGTTAAAGTTTTTAAAATAATGAGAACAATTCTTGTAAAATTCATTATTTACTGAAATTATTTTTCTGAAGACAATAGTGTCCATAATATATCTTATTCATGAAGCAGTTGAAAGCATTTCTAATTAATTAATGTCTTTGTTTTATTCCATTTTTTTTAATTTTACGGTTCAGAACGGATTTTCGGTTACCGGGCGTCTTGTTTTATAAAAAGAGACTGGTTTACCTTTTCCAAGGACATCTGGTTAGATTGGGCGTGGGGGGTGACAAATATAACAAATATTTTTTTTTTTTTTTGCCAAGGTTTTCTAAAAAAGAACCATTTTAAAAATAATTTAATTCATTTTTAAATAAGTCCTAAAAGTTTCATTTAAATCAAAAATGATTTGATTTTTTGCAAATATTTCCATATCAATGTTTTTCCCCGAAAAAAAAAAATCGCTAAAATTTCACATATTAATTTATGCTCACCCGCTGACACACACACAAAAAGATTAACTAAAATTTAGAAGGTTCTAAAAAGAATTCAAAAATATGATTTAATAAACAAAAAAAAAAAAAAAAAAAAAACCCGTTGCTCTTTCATTTTAATTATAATGTTTAAACTTGATATAGTCGGAAGCCAACATGTTGCAGACGGATAAAAAAGACGTTGAAGTTATGAACAGTTCAATACAATCTATAGTCAATGTCTCTGGAGTATTTACATGCCTCGTGTCTATCGGAACAAAAAGAAACGTGTCTTGCCGTTCAAAAGGAAAAGATGAAGAGGCTTTCAAATATCGCACCGCCTGTGATTATCGTCAGAGGGCGGTAATACAACGATGTATAAAAAGAGTTTAATAGCTAAATAATAAGCTATTTTTGAGAAATAAAAGAAAGTTCTGGTTACCTTGTCTATAGATAAAATAAAAAAAAATAGCTGGAAGGTACCGTAAATTTATAGAATTCCGCGGGGAAATAGATGACGATCTGAAAAAAAAAAAAAAAAACGCTGAAAAAATATCTGCATCAGAAGAATATTTTGTGCGAAGAAAGGAATACAAAATTTAAAATGAATTCTTTTTCTTTTTGTCAGTTCTTATATTTTTTTAATGGCGGCTGGAATGGACGCTTTTGGCCGGCAAACACTTCACTATTCTGAGGGATTGCTGTATCAAATGGCGATTGAAGATAGATAAAATCAGACGGAAACGACAGTTGAAAGAATACCTGTCTGATGGATGAGACAACACAAAGTTATACATCAGAGAACATCTGTAAGATTTATGGCTGCATGCCGAGCAGTTGGGGCGAGGCAGTCGATATAACTTACAGAAACCCACCATTGTCAGTGTATATAGATGTAACATAGTTTCCGGTTAATTGGGACAGTGATTAAACGGGACACTATTTATTTACGTTAAGATTGTAGAAAGAACAACGTGCAAATTTTACCCATAAATTATTAGTAAAAAATATGATTTTCTCTACCATTTGTCTATGAGATTTAGCAACTTTTCCCGACCAAAATCAATGCTATGAATCCATCTCTTTATCTTCTCTCCCAGCTATGGATTAATTAGTAGGATATGTATAAGTAAACCATTGTTATCTCCTCGAAAATTTCTTATAATCTAAAAATATTTTCTGGCTTTAAATAAACTGAAAAAGGTTGATAACCATTTTAAATAAACCTAAGCGATGAATAAAAAATCTAATACTGTACTTTTCAGCTGATCACCATTCCCAGATAGTTATAAGAAAAGTGACATGGTACCTTATCAGAATTCTTTAATGAAACATGTACAAAAGAGGGGTTGCTGCTCAAATACACAATATAAAATCATCCTTGATAATGTCTAAAAGTTTAGCCGAAAGCGTTTAGAATTACAGAACATTTGAAGAGTTTCTACACAATATGTCCAGAAAAGAAAACACTTGCTCGAACAGAAGAAAAATTAAATAAAAAAGCTTAATCGCATTACCTTGTCTGTCATCTTTAATGAAACATGTATAATAGAAGGACTGCTGCTTAAGTTCACAATATATATATATATATATATGAAGAAATATAGTCTTAAGACGTGCTATATTTATGGGATAAAGTGCTCAATATCAGAGATAGAGCGTGTGGAAATATAAAAGTGAACATAGAAGTTAAGACTTAGAGGCGACAGTCTGTTTCATGCTAGATGCAATTGTCAGGGCTGACGATTGCATCTAGCATGAAACAGACTGCCGACTCTATGTGTTCACTTTTATGTTCACTTTTATATATATATATATATATATATATATATATATATATATATATATATATATATATATGGCATCTCGTCTGCAGTCTCTCTCTTACAGACGTGCCGTCGCCTCCCCCTGTCTTTTTTACAAATATTTTCACGGTAACTGCTCTGATGAAGCGTTCAACTAGGCTGACAACTCGCTCTCAACCTTTCACTGTCGGAACTGTCAAATATAGCCGTCTTTTCTACTCTAATAGCTTCATGTCTCGCACTTCTCGCCTGTGGAACTCTCTCCCCTTTTCTTGTTTCCCTGATAGCTATAATCTACAACTATTCAAATGTAATGTCAATCAACATCTCCAGATGCCTTGATCTATCCGCTATCCTTCTCTTCATCATTTCCTCTAACACTCCTATTTGCTCTCGCTCCAACTCTTGCGTGCTAGTGGCTTCCCGCCTTGCTTGGGATGAAACGCTTAAAAAAATGTGTGTTTGTGTGCGTGTCTGTGTGCGTGTTTGTGTGTGTTTGTATGTGCCTATGAACGTGTTCATATATTTATGAGGGTGAAGTGTGTCTGTTCACATGCATTAAGCCAACGGCTTGATAAGCTATCACCGCGTTTTTTAAACCCCGCCCTTTTCACATTTAAGTGTCACCGTCGTTTCTCATCCTAAGAAGGATTTTAGAAGGGTTCTTACTGGATTTTTTTCCCTCGCTTTCCATTTTTACCTTTTACGGATAAGGGATGTTTTTTTTTTGTTCTTTCCTGTCTTGCTTGCTTTTATCGTAGCCACAGATAATCTATAAGCCAGTCTTAGAGGCAAAGCAAGAAAACAACATAGGATTATATTTCAAGAGACAAAAAGCATATATTCATGAAAAATATGCCAACAAGAACAACAACATCAACAAACTACAACAGCAAAAACAACAACAACGACTGTAATAATAATAATAACGCCTAACAAAACACGTAGGAAATTGCTAGATTTTAACGCTTTCAAAGGCGAGAAGATTTTTGTAAACAAAATTCTCAGTATTAAAAATAGAACAAACATAATTAATCGAAAGACTAGGTCCTCCTTAGTAGGCCTAGCACAGAACTAAATACAATATGGGAGCCGCTAATAAAGAAAGAAATACGACAGGGAATTTTCAACAGCATCAGTATCAGCAATCAAAACATGAGAAACAGCAGCATTCATCAAAATATGTCATTCAGCAGCAGCAGCTCAATCATCAGTGGCAGCCTAATCAGCAGTAGCAGCCGAATCAGCAGTGGCAGCCTAATCAGCAGTAGCAGCCGAATCAGCAGTGGCAGCCTAATCAGCAGTAGCAGCCGAATCAGCAGTGGCAGCCTAATCAGCAGTGAAAGTTATGTTTAAGTGTCTAAGATTACTCCATTAAATGTGTTGGTTTGGTGATATAGTGTTTGAGTTCAATCCTTGGGTCGCGCAGTTGAAACGGGCGAACAGTAACTGAACTAAATAAAATTAAGAAATAGACGATATACCTAGACAGGTGTAGTGGAAGGAGAACAGTCTACCCTCGGTAGTTCGGAATTCACTATAGTTACCTAGATTGATATAAACCTGAAGGGCACAGCGTTGTGCCGAAACGTCTTCATAAAACAACAAAGATGAAGACAATATTCCGAATATGAATAATGTAAATAATTTACTAAATTATTAAAACATGTGAACCAAATATAAGTAAATTCTTATTATTTCCCATTTTATAAAGTTCGAAGCTATTGGCAAATGGTCTACGTTTTACTAAACATTCCAATGAACAATCTGATAAATAAATAGTGTTTACTAGCAGCATGGCCCTGCGTTGCCCGTGCTTGATTCAAAAATCTTACGACTCATACAGCAATCGCTATCACTTGACTTAAAATAGTTTTGCCCTTCCTTGACTTTAAAGTTGTGTTCTTTGCCGTGCTGATGTTGCTACATGCCTTACTTCTTGCCTATTTCACACATCGAATTTTTTCTAAGCTTTATACAAAGCATTAAATCTGTTACGAAAAAAGAACTAAACAAAATGAACACAAAACGATAAGCTTTAAAAAAGGACTCGTAACTGAAAAAACCGAATGAAAAAAGAATGTTAACAACAAATACTTTGTCACACTCAATCCAGTTCTGCGGAATCAGAATCAACGTTGAGTTTAAGCAAGCGAATGAGCCAATTGGAGTAAAGTGCCATGCAGACTTAAATTTTTCCCACTTGTAACGAATGCAACTATTGATATTTTTTGCATGCTAGCATGCTAGTTAACATTCGTGTCAGTCAGTTGTTGGCTCTCACGCTGGCCAATAGAATCTTCCTGCCTATTCGTGGCAGCCAGCTATTGGCTCTCACTCTAGCTATTAGAAAATGGCCGCAAAATACATGAAAACTGCCGTAGAAGCATGAAAAAATCGATTATTTCCACTATCTATGAGAGTTGGGAAATGCAATGTCGGTCTTGTGCTTCCCGCTAACTTGGAGCATGCGCATGTAAATTTTGATGCAAATCCGTCGAAAATTGCGGTCGTGCATTCGTTACACACACACACACACACAAACACACACATACACACACACATACATACACACACATCCTGCCTTTTATAGATAGAGATTATTTTTGTTGTCAATTCTCAAGAATAAAGAAAATGTAAAAATTCATTTTCGCATGTTTAGGTCGTATTACAATTCTAATCTTAGCGTTTTAAAACAATAAACATGGCCGAGCAGTGGGAGTAATTAAAATAATAATGGCATCAAAGAAGAAACCGTCTTTTTGACATTCCAAGATTGCCAATATCTTTAAGCAAAATTATTGGACACAAGCTTTGTCAAGGAGTACCAAACGCGAAAACCTTTTACCTATTACACAGCGGGCATCGTTAATCAATGAACCACTGGAAATCAGCGGATACATAATGAGGATTAATTATTTTCTCAAAGATACGGACATCGATCCTTTCTGATTGGAGTCTTAATGAATATTTGGAAACACTAGAATCATATGTATGTATGAAGTAAGTGTAGTCATCGGACGTCTTCCTAGATTTTACTCAAGGGCCAGGATTAAAAGCAAGTCCTGGTAAATGAGGGATAAATTTTCTTGTAGCTTCATTATCATTGGGAACAATTAGTAGACTTAGGTCCATAGCTCTGTATACAGACAATGCAGTAATAACATTTCCGAGGCTGAAACCATTGGTCAGAGTGGAGGGTTTCTCCGAAAGAATCAACGACCATGGGTCCATGACCAAAGCGAACCTTCACACTGAAGGATATGACCTATGACTGGACCTGAAGTGGGATGGTCTCTGACAGGTCTACTTTTCCCAACGAATGAATGCATGCATCTCCGGCTTTCAACCGAGATATATGGAGGGTGTAGAAGTCAAGTGACTTACCTGCCAACATGGCTGCCTCCTTCTATTTCCTTGTAAAGGCAAGCCAGCTGATCTTACCTTATTTTATAGGAGAGCGCCTAATACACCAGTTGGGTTGGTCCATTTTGCTAGAATGGACCTTCCCAATACATTTGCATGAGGGGTCTTTATTCAGCTATATATTTCTCCATAAATGACTCAAGTCAGTTTGGCTTTGGCTACATTTGCCTACTTGTGTGCTAAACCACTGGCAAACTAGCTAATATTCAACAGAGGGGTCTGGTCATGTTCTCTACTGCGCCCCGACCCTACGAATGGGACAGATGATGAAGACGATAGTCCATTCATGAAGTTACGCCAATTACTGGAATATCTGCCTGGAAATAAAACCGAAAGAACAATCGAAAGTCAGTTCTATATTTGCAGGCCTATTTCTCGAAGAAAAAAGCGATATAAGAATGGTGAAATTTTAGCGCGAAAAAGGCTCAGTTCCATTGTGACTGGAATTGTTTCAATGAGTCAGGATATTTTTTTTTATTTTGTCTTTTTTCTTTATTTTTATCATCTAAAAAAGTTCAAATATAATTTTTACAGTTTTTGCATATTATGAAATGTAAAAAAAAAAAAAAAAGAAGAAAAATAGCCATTAAAAACTATTTATCTTTCTTTCTTATAAATTTGGCATGCAAGTTGTTCCTTCAAAATTCCCGTCGTTAAAAGGTTAAGACAATTAATTAAACAATGCTAGGCAGTGGCGCTTTTATCAGATATTTTTTTTCTTTATTGCGACAGACGCTTCGCCAGATGTACAGACAAAAAAAATACAAAAAAAAACTTATACCTATTCAAGAGAATATGAGATTTACAGTCACCATTTATCAAGAAACGGTAGGAAGTCGGTTGAACAAATTGATGCAATATAAAATGCAATATTACACCAATTATGTGAAGCGGTGCACATCTGTATTCTAGATTGTATGTTTTAGAGTTTCTTTCGGCTGTATGGTTATAATGTTTGCGTTCTAAATTTGGAAGAGTAAAAGGATGTAAATGAAATATAAGAGTCCAAATTTGAAACATTTCCAGATTTTTTTCTTTTTAATTGATGGGAAGAGGAAGTCTCCATTGGTGTGGTCATATATGATTTGACGTCAACAAAATATTTATACAGTTTTTTTTTGTTTTTGTTTTTTGAAGGGATGGGACCGCTCGCCTCATCATCAGTACACTGATTACGGAAGGAAAAAAAAGAAACAGAACTTTAATTCTTTTATCTGATCTAGACATTCTGTGTAGTAAGAGCTTGGAAGATGTTTTCTAATGGATGAGAAGAATTTTCAGTTGATTTGGTTAAATGCTGCTGTGAGCACAACATAGACGATTTACATTTGTCGCTAAATTTATTACAACGTTTCGGCCGTTGTACACTCCGGCCTTTTTCAGGTCACTGGAATGTCGAACTGAACCCTTTATTTCGCTCACTGGGGTAGACTGTTCTAGTTCCACGTGCCATGCCTTTAATGGATGTCAGCTATTAGTTATCTCCTGTTAATTCCTCTCTCCAAGTTCACCTCAAGGACACATGGCACAGTGGATAAAGGCGTTGGTTAGATCCAGTGACAGGATCCAAAGAGTGTGAGTTCAATAGCCGGTTAAGGCAGTGGTTCCATAGTTGTTGTTATGGGATCTTACCCATAATAATAATAATGGACTATTCCATACTTAATAAATACTAGTAGGCAAGGAGTCAGTAGTTCAAGTCGAGTCAAGAGTGGAGTCAGAGGCAGTCCGAAACAGAGTCGCGTTCAGACAATTACTGCAAGACATTGGAAGAGTGATACTGGTCGAGACTACATTGTTCTCTCTACTAAACCTGATTGTTCATACTAACACTTCTACTTCTTTGTATATATTCCTGTTTGTAATATATCTGTGTTATTCCATACCTGTGTTCGAGTTCTTCTTTATTGGTTCTACCTTGGACTATCACCGTGGTACAAGGAACCGGGCCATAACATGTCTATAGGTGAAACAAAAGTTCGGTTGAACTCTCTGCCTTCGGGCGGGGAGGAACCCGAACGAGTCTACGCCGAAGGGAGGATTCTCTTTCGGGGAGGTAAATCGACCCTGAACCCGTTTATACGGACTCAATGGGCATATTTTGGGGCCGATCCCACGGGCTCGGAAATCCCACGTTAAAAACGGCCTTGTGCCACATGCCGCCCCAATGGGGGCGGTGACTGAATGTCGTCAGTCAAAAGTTCAAGTCAGTTAGTAGTTCAAGTCGAGTCAGTATTTCAAGTCTAGTCAAGAGTCGAGTCAGAGGCAGTCCGAAAACAGAGTCGCGTTCAGACAATTACTTCAAGAATTGGAATAGTGATACTGGTCGAGACTACATTGTTGTCTCTACTAAACCTGATTGTTCATACTAACACTTCTACTTCTCTGTATATATTCCTGTTTGTAATATATCTGTGTTATTCCATACCAGTGTTCCAGTTCTTCTGGGCCAAAAGTAGGCTTAGAGTTGTTTCCCTATTTGCTTCAGACTTTTCCATAGCTCAGAACCAGAGATAACTTCACCGAAGTATTCTTTCAGCAAGATGGAGTACCTCACCATATAGCTTTGGCAGTAACCAAAAATTTCTACAAAGTTTGTTCGGAAGAAGGGGCACCATTGAATGGCAGCCACATTCACCTGAACAAACACTAATGTATTTCTTTTTTGAAGGGTTTGTCGTAAAGAATAAAGGTTTATGAGCGAAACCTCCACATAGTGGACGAATTAAAAGAGGTCCTCTCAGAAGTATTGAAATTGATACAGATAAGGATTTGTGCCATGCTGTGTGTCCTGGCATTTTGGAGGCGTTCGAGAAATATTGCAATGTTGAAGGGAAACATTTTGAGCATTTAGATTAGAAGGTGCTTAAGTAAATGTAAGTAAATTGTTTAACAAATATTCAATAATAGTTTTGAACAAATATGATTGTTACAAGTAAAGATAAATGTCATAAAATGTTTTTTAAAATGTAATATATATATATATATATATATATATATATATATATATATATTACCAATTCAGTCGGGTTTCGATCCTAGATAGAGGCAACCGGATCAGCTGTGATACAGCGAAACAGTCTGTCTGTGGATGACATTATATTAGCTCCTGAATTAATTCCAGTTGAGCACTCTCGGGCTGGGGTATGGGTTTGTAAACAGTGACTATTATAGCTATATAGCGAGACTCTTCTCAAGCCGAATTGAGTTACTGTCGGTCACTGGGCGTGTTTCCTAAAATAAATACGCCATAAATCCACCTTCATCCCAACCGTGCGCCGACGGCTTAGTGGTAGAATATCCGCCTGATACTAATTTAGTCGGGTTTCGATCCTAGCTAGAGGCAATCCGCACTGATGAGCTGTGATACAGCGAAACAGTCTGTCTGTGGATGACTATATATATATATATATATAAAAATATTATTAGTCAAAGAGTGTGAGTTCAATACCCGGTTAAGGCAGTGAAGAACTGGAGGGGGAATTAACTTAACAGGAGATAACTGATAACTGACATCCATTAGACACGGCACGTGGAACGAGAACAGTCTACCCCAGTGAGCGAAATAAAAGGTTCAGTTCAACATTCCAACCACCTGAAGAAGGCCGGAGCGTACAACGGCCGAAACGTTGTAATAAATATGGCGACAAAGATGAGGACAATACTTCGAATAATAAAAATAGTATATATATATATATATATATATATATATATATATATATATATATATATATATATATTCCCAAGTGGATAAAATCCAGGTCAATATCCAGTAAAGAGTAAGAATATAATATAAAAGGCTCAAAGACTAATATTCCATGGTTATAATTTATTACATTGGAATCGTAATCACGGTTCAGTTTATCCGATTTCTTTTTAAATTTGTAGGTTTGATGTAGGTTTGAGCCTTTTATTATTATTATTATTATTATATATATATATATATATATATATATATATATATATATATATATATATATATATATATATTCAATGAAAACAGACAACTTCCAGGGTCCATTTCTTCAGGGAATTTATTTTTCCCTGGCTCTTAAGGCCATACTTACAAAGGTGGAAAAATTAATTTAAATTTACACATAATTAATTAATTTTCGAATGCCGAAAATCCTCTTGTATAGCCAACTTTTTCATGGTAAGCATAATGTACGCTGTCCTTGCTTAAGTTTCAAGGACAAAGTCAAACACAATTAAAATCCTGCAAACATCCCAATAGAGGATTTCGAACTTGCTGTTGAAAAGTTTGCGAACTGATGAAACACCTGCCACCGAGGTATAATTAACTTTGAAAAGAATCGTCTCAAACATCTGCGAGAATTAAGAACCAACACTAAATCTTAGGCCCCAAAATCTGCCCATATTACGGTCAACCTTTCAGCATGTCCCTCATATGGACTTGTTTGCAAATCCCGTGCAGGATTGATGTCTCATACGACATAAAAATTGAACTGAAAGACACTTAAACGTCGAGAGAACCCATCATATACATACATATATATATATATATATATATATATATATATATATATATATATATATATATATATATATATATATACGTACAGATACTCATATATATTTGGTGGACGAAAAGTAGGCGTACTGTTGTTTCTTGTTTTACGTCTAACTTCACCGAACTGTTTTTTCGGCAAGTAAGGGACTATCTCAACCAAACCTTCCCATGGCATTTTATTTACATTATTCAGACTATTGTCCTCATCTTTGTCGTCATATTTATTATAACATTCGGTCGTTGTACATACATCTCAGTCTATTCATATCTAAGTCTGTTCATTTCTCTCAGTATTTCTAGGATGAGGAGGCATTATTATTAATAATCTTTATGTGCAGACGATTATCCTCATCTTTGTTGTAATTGTCATAATAACCAGACGACAGATCCCAATATATGGCCAACGGAACGAGAATGTTCTATTACAATTTTTCTATCTAACCAAGAACTTACAGAATCTAACAAAGAGTGCCTTCATCTAACTTCCCCTCCCCTTTCACAACCGCAAAACTTTTTTCTTTTAATTCTTTTTCTTTTAACACGCTTGTTGTTGTCCGTCCATTAAAAGCATGTTCAACTTCCTGTCTGTCAAGCCTTTCCTCTTGCGAACAATCGGACATTTTTTTTGTCTTTTTTCTTATTCTACTCAGTCTATTCATATCTATCTATCTATCTATCTATCTATCTATCTATCTATCTATCTATCTATCTATCTAAGTCTGCTCATATCTATCTCAGTCTCCTCATTATCTATCTATCTATCTATCTATCTATCTATCTATCTCAGTCTGTTCATATCTATCTATCTATCTATCTCAGTCTGCTCATATCTATCTATTTGTTTGCTCATATCTATCTATCTATCTATCTATCTATCTATCTATCTATCCATCTATCTATCTATCTATCTCAGTCTGCTCATATCTATCTATCTATCTATCTATCTATCAGTCTATCTATCTATCTCAATCTATTCATATCTATTCATATCTATCTATCTCGATCTTAGTCTGTTCATTTCTCTCAGTATTTCTAGGATGAGGAATCATTATTGTTACCATTCTTTACGTGCAGAAACAAAACGAATAATTCCGTTGCTATTCACATTTATTTCGCATTTTTCCAATGAAACATGACCCAGTGCACACGTTAGTACTTCGTAAGTCCATTTCACGAAGTCGTTCCTTGGAGATTGACCACAGATTACTAATTGAATTTAAATCAATAGAATTTCCGGGCCAGTCTATAGTACTTTGATTTGCTCACTGGTAAGGCTTGGCAGTGTGTTCTTGCAGCGTTAGAATTTTCGTAGGCTTCCTTGGAGCAGCTTCCTTCACAGACAATGGCCATAGGACAACTAATCGACAGTCGAGACAATAGTATCTGGGTGTGATGAAACTCTGATGCAATCTCGGATAACGCAATATTTTTCAAAGCCAAACAAATTTCATTATACACCCCGAAAATAGATTCATGTTACTGCACACCACTGCAAATGATATAATCTGAAGAGAAAATAGAAATCGATTACACCCTGTCACTCCAGTGGGGGTCTAAAACTGACGGATGGTGAAAGAAAGGAAACTAAAGCAGTTGTTTCAATTAATTTGCACAAGGGTGTAGATACCAATGAACCGTTTAATTACTCCGCTCCCTTTAGAGGTTTTAGATGGTCAATGAGATCTATGATTTATTGATTACTCCTGGTATTACTTAAATAGTTTTTTTTAAAACGGTGGAGTAATGGATAGCGGCTCGGATTGAGGAATCGGAGAGCTGAGTTCGAATTCCAGTCGAATCCATTACATTCACTTACGTGTTAATACACTTGGGAAAGGTATGGATCCTCTTCTTCTCCCACCAGCTATGGGTAAATAGCAGGACAGACCAGCGTCTATAGCCTTGGATGTCAACTGGTCTACCGCAGAAAGAAATGACAAATCTGCCCCGTCAGTCATGCATCGAAAGATACATGATCCCTTACGCGTGGAACACGCATGACACAAAGGCCACCCAAATCCCAAAGGGTTAACTAAAATGATTATGGTGTGGTACTTCAACATCCAAATAAGCTCTATATGGATGCCACTAAACCAGGCATCACAGTTTTTGAAGAAAAGATGAAGAAAACAAGAAAATGCATTTTCCTTGATGTGGCTGTTCCTGGTGACCAGAATTTCATGGCCAAAGATTTTAGAAAGAAAAAAAAACTTCACTAACCTCCGGATTGAAGTTGTCAGAATGTTAGACGTTTAGGCCATTACTGTCCCAATCATCATTAGAACGTCGGGGTCTATACCATCGAACCAAAATACCTGAATTGAGAAATTTGGAATAAAGCCTACTACCACATCGCTTCAGAAGTCTGCGTTGCCTGGTTCTGTGAACTCATGTTAAACATATATTTGAAAAGTGAGCGAAGACAAAGCTTCAATAATTTGTTCATATAATTTGCATATTATTATTATTATTATTAATGACTATACACATGCCATCAAAATGATTGTAACTATTAGAAAGCTTTAATAGTGAGTTGCAATGAAACAGAACTCTTGAAACAATGTACTGAGATTCAAGGAAACCGAGATAAAGAATTTACAACTAAAATGGAGTCCAATGATCTGTTCGTTCCCTTGATATATTTTAAGGTCCGTTAATGTATCTACGATTCATTGTAGATACTACTACTGCTTATTAAATAAATCGTGTTTTGCTCAATAACTTTTCATGTTAAAAATGCTCTGTGTTTACTATGAGAGTGACTCAAAATAAAAAGAAAAAGATCAGCAAACAGAACGACAAAGACGGCGACAGCAAAGCCTATCTCAAAACCAAACTGATAAAGAACGGTCTTTTAATAGACAAAGGTATCTGATTGCCTCACATGAAAATCTTGAACATATAAGACTGCAATCTAAAAAACGACGGTGTGAAAGAACTGATTATTAATAATATCGTCTGAGTTCCATTAATTTCCCAAATGAAAGAATAACGGGTAACATTAAGCATATATTCCATTTTGTTCTTAAATAGAAACTGGGTTGTGCTGATCGAAAGGAGAGGGATTGCGAAAATGTGGGCTGGAAAGGGGAGGATTGGGAACACGCGCTGTGACTAACGAGGAATAAAAGAAAAGAGAAAGAAAATCCCAATTTTTTTCAGTCTATAATATTCTTCATTTAAAATATATATATCTATAGTTTTCTTATCTTTCTCTTTATTCTTCCTTTTTCCATGATTTGTTTTCTTCCGAGAGTGGGGGGGGGCGTGGAAAATATTTAGAATTTCTTGCTTCTTTTTATTCTCGTAAAAATAATGTTTTATTTAATTTGATGCCATTTTTATTTTATTTTATTTTATTTTATTTTATTTCGTGCTTCTATTTTATTACACAGTTTTTTTTTGTTTTTTTTTTATTATTTAATTTTTTTTTAATCGGCTTCTTTGCAAATGTTCAACATTTAATTAACGTCGAAAAAAATATTAAGATTCAAGTTTATTTAGGAGTAGAACCTATTTTCGAGGTCGAATTTTCAAAACAAGTGAGCAAAGAGGGCTGTCACTTTAAAAATAAATCAACAGAATATGAGAATATTTGACTGACATTTGAAATAAACACACCAAGCAGAAGACACGCTGACATGTTATTTAACATCTATCTATCTATCTATCTATCTATCTATCTATTTATCTATCGAAATCTATCTATCTATCTATCTATCTATCTATCTAACGCAATATATTCCTTTTTCTTTCTTTCTATCGCAGTCGCAGTATCTTTCTTTCTTACTTTATATCTATTTACCATAGTATATTCATTTTTTCTTTTTGCTATCTATCTATCTATCTATCTATGTATCTATCTATCTATCTATCTATCTATCTAACGCAGTATATTCATTCCTTTCTTGCTTTCTATCTAGCTATCACAGTATAGTCATTTATTTCTTTTTTGCTTTCTATCTATTGAAGTATGTTCATTTCTGTCTTTCTTTCGTGCTTTCTTTCTTTCTTTCTTTCTTTCTATCTATCTATCTATCTATCTATCTACCAAAGCTTCAAATGATTACGTTGTGCGAATCTGCATATATCACCCGCAAAACCCATTTCATCTAAATAAAAAAAACCAAATATATGCATCGACAACCCTCCTTCAGTGCCCTCTTTATTCATAGACCCCGGAGGGAGTTTACTAATTAGATACTTCCTCATAAGATAATACCACAAATAATAATAATAATAATAATAATAGAGTCTAGAAACCCTTTGCTTCAGAAGTCTGCATTGCCTGGCTCTGTGAACTCACTACCAAAGATGCTGTTTGAGGTCGTACGACTTGATAAAGAACACCCTGAATGATCTCCAGTTGAAAACGATAAACTGTGCGGAAGAAGTAATAATAATAATAATAATACAAATCTGTTTATATATATATATATATATATATATATATATATATATATATATACATGCAGACCTATTATATTATCATAAAAGACAAGAAATTCAGGAAGTGTATGCTTATTTACGTAGCAGTACCAGAGAAACACCGCCAGGAAGATTATCGAGAGATTGTCCAAATACATGACCTGGAGATCGAGATTAACAGGATGTGAGGAATGAGGGCTGAAACTGTACCAATAGTTATTGGAGCTCTGGATCTCGTGAAAAAAAGGAATGGACAATTTTACTAACAGTACCCCAGATAACATCAACATACAAGTTGCCCAGTAGATCGCCCTACTAGGAACACCGCATATACTAAAAAAGTACTATAGATTAAATGAAAATTCTCATATACGACCTAAGGATCATAGTTTGGATTCGGCTCTTATAGGATACGAAGCAGGAAACATAGCACACAAAGAATAATCATGCCAAGATAGTGGGATTTCAACATCCAAACAGAGCTTGAGGCTACTAAACCAGGCATCACAGTTTTTGAAGAAAAGAAGAAGACGTAAACAAGAAAATGCATTTTCCTCGATGTGGCTGTTCCTGGTGACCAGAATTTCAAGACCAAAGATATTAGAAAGAAAAAACTTCACTGACCTCCGGATTGAAGTTCTCAGAACGTTAGACGTTTAAGCCACTATTGTCTGAATCATCATTAGAACGTCGTGGTCTATACCATCGAACCAAAAGACCTGCATTAAGAAAATTGGAATAAAGCCTACTATCCCATCGCTTCAGAAGTCTGCATTGCCTGGCTCTGTGAACTCACTGCGAAAGATGCTGTTTGAGACCGTACGATTTCATGGAGAACGCCCTTCATGTAAGATCTCTGGTTGTAAACGGAAAAAACAATGATAAAGGCGCGGATACTAAACCTAACAAGGCTGTCATAGATTCACGTCGTAATTGACTGAAGATGTTAACATGCACATGTTTTATCTTGGTGAATTAAGATTGCCAACAGTAAATGTCATGAACAGTCACACAGATTTGTTTGTCAGATTCCCGACCTTAACCATACAATTCCAGTTGTTTAGAGCCATCGGATTGACTGAAAAATAATAATAATAATAATAATAATAATAATAATAATAATAATAAAAATCTGCAACTTCTACGGGAAGGAAACTGAAAGAAACTGGTACCAACACCACCCAGACCCGGTTACGGAGATAGGACCTGTTACAATTCTATGGGACTACACAATTCACACTGACAGAACAATCAAGGCCAACCGCCCAGATATTGTTATTAAAGACCACAAACAAAAACGGTGCCTCCTTATTGATATGGCAGTCCCTGCTGACTGCAATGTATCTTTGAAAATATTCAAAAAGCTGTCAAAATACAAGGACCTTGAAATAGAGGTCTCGAAAATGTGGCATATGGGAACATCAACAATCCCTGTTGTAGTTGGAGCCCTAGGACTGGTTGGAAAAGATTACAGTAGACTAATTGAAGGGATTCCTGGAAGCCCATGCCTCAAGGAGATACAAAAAATTGTTCTGACAAGTACAGCCCACACTTTACGAAGGGCTTTATCTTTGTAATTTTTTTTTTTTTTTTTTTGTCAGTGGAAAGTGTCATGATGCCATTTCTAACCTTAGGTCCCTGGGTGGGACCCGGAAAGAAATGTGTAAACGCCAGAAAGCAAAGAAAATAAAAATAAAAATAATAATAATAATAATAATAATAATAATAATAATAATAATAATAATAATAATATCTTCTTCTCGTAGATACAGCACTGAGATCAGATAAACTATATAAATTTTAAAGAATATGGCACAATAAATAAATATAAGAATCTTAAATTAAAAAAATGATGTGGCCCAGGTAACATACTCTTACTATTTCAGGCATTATACAATGCGTGCTAAATTATTATCGAGATAACTCTTTTTCTATTATTTCAAAAGCCCTTTAATCAATTCACACAAAATGTTCACACAATGTTGGCAACACAGACCTGCGCAATCACCAAAATTTCCGTACTGATCTGCGCAATATAAACAAACTGACGCCGTATTTCTTATCAGCACGGTGATTTGAGGGTGCCAAATTATTAAAAAAGTGTAAGAATTTAGTGAAAAGATAGGTCGTAAAAGCAGTTTAAGTGATACTGAAAAGAAAACTATCACCTCAGAACTCTCAAAAAGTAAATCTACCCTAGAAATTTCTAAAATGATAGGGAGGTGTCATCAAAAAAAAAAAAAAGTTCACCGCCGACCCTACACAAGTACGCAAAAGGGCAGATAAAGGCAAGCCAAATGTTATTTCACGTCGTCTCATGACACGACTTAAACGAGAGGCCACGAAGGACCCTGGACTTACCAGTCAAGAGCATTTCAGTCGCATTGGGGATCCTACTGTGTCTAAACGTACTCGGTGTCGGTATCTGAGGGAAATAGCAACAACAGTCAAACCTGTATCGAAGCCTCCGTTGACGAGAAATCACATTCAGAATCGATTGAAATGGGCCGAGGACAATATGAAGATTGACTTCTCTAAAGTTTTGTCCACAGACGAAACTCGAGCAACACTTGATGGGCCGAGATAGATGGTGTAAAGGCTGGGTGATGAACGGACAAAATCGCCATCAGCGTTTGAGACGCCAACAAGGCGGTGGTATTATTAGAAAAACATTAGTAGGCCCATGGAGAGTACAAAATGGCGTCAAAATGACTGCTGATGCATACCTAGCGTTTATGAAGGAGCATCTTGAACCGTGGATGAAGTTTGATAATCGAAAGCAAATTGTAAACGGGAGGTTTTATAGCGAAGAAGGCGAGGCCTCTGCAGCCGTTTCAAGTTCTTAAACCCTTTCTTATTTAAATGCAGTCGAATTTTTCGAGAGCTGCATTCAGCATCTGTATTCGATTTTATCTGATTTGATGTTAGGCTTTAATCTCTCTTAACTTCTCGCCTAATGCATCTGTAGAGATGGTGAGATTTTATTGGGCCGACCGCTTGATTTTTAGAAACATGCACATCCGGATTTTTAATGAAGTTATTAATGACACTTCTGCTACAGCCAATTTCATTTGCAATAGCTCGTTGCGAAAGACCACGTCTTTGCAGTTCAACAATCTTGCCCTGTTCGAACTTTGTTAAAATTTTACCGTATGCATTTTTATTACGTTGGTGCAAAAATAATGTCGTTTTCTCACATATTATATTTTTTCTCACATATATATTACTATATTTATCGAAAAACAACTAAAAAAATTGAAAATAAATAGAATGCATCTAAACAGAAATTAGAGGCATATTATATGATTCTATTGTATATAAATCAACGTTTCGCGGTATTTTTTATGCAAATCTCTGTGATATTATCTATCTATCTAAGTCTGTTCATATCTATCTATCTATCTATCTATCTAAGTCTCTTCATATCTATCTATCTATCTATCTATCTATCTATCTATCTATCTCATTCTATTCATATCTATCTCAGTCTGTTAATATCTATCTATCTATCTATCTACCTATCTATCTATCTATCAATCGATCTCATTCTATTTATATCTATCTATCTATCAATCGATCTCATTCTATTTATATTTATCTATCTATCTATCTATCTATCTATCTATCTCAGTCTGTTAATATCTATCTATCTATCTATCTATCTATCTCTGTTCATATCTATCTATCTATCTATCTATCTCAGTGTGTTAATATCTATCTATCTATCTATCTCATTCTATTTATATCTATCTATCAATCTAAGTCTGTTGATATCTATCTATCTATCTATCTATCTATCTATCTATCTATCTATCTCATTCTATCTATATCTATCTATCTCAGTCTGTTAATATCTATCTATCTATCTATCTATCTATCTATCTATCTATCTCATTCTATTTATATCTATCTATCTCAGTCTGTTAATATCTATCTATCTATCTATCTCATTCTATTTATATCTATCTATCTCAGTCTGTTAATATCCATCTATCTATCTATCTATCTATCTATCTCATTCTATTTATATCTATCTCAGTCTGTTAATATCTATCTATCTATCGATCGATCGATCTCATTCTATTCATATCTATCTATCAATCTGTCTGTTCATATCTATCTATCTATCTATCTATCTATCTATCTATCTATCTATCTATCTCAGTCTGTTAATATCTATCTATCTATCTATCTATCTATCTAACTCAGTCTATTCATATTTATCTATCTATCTATCTATCGATCTTAGTCTGTCCATTTCTCTCAGTATTTCTCTGATTTATATGAAAAAATCTATCTCACTTTGTTCATATCTATCTATCTATCTATCTATCTATCTATCTATCTATCTAAGTCTGTTCATTTCTCTCAGTATTTCATCTTTGTTGTAATATATTTGGTGGACGAAAATTAGGCGTACTGTTGTTTCTTGTTTTACGTCTAACTTCACCGAACTGTTTTTTCGGCAAGTAAGGGACTATCTCAACCAAACCTTCCCATGGCATTTTATTTACATTATTCAGACTATTGTCCTCATCTTAGTCGTCATATTTATTATAACATTTCGGTCGTTGTACATACATCTCAGTCTATTCATATCTAAGTCTGTTCATTTCTCTCAGTATTTCTAGGATGAGGAGTCATTATTATTACCATTCTTTACGTGCAGACGATTATCCTCATCTTTGTTGTAATTGTCATAATAACCAGACGACAGATCCCAATATATGGCCAACGGAACGAGAATGTTCTATTACAATTTTTCTATATAACCAAGAACTTACAGAATCTAACAAAGAGTCCCTTCATCTAACTTCCCCTCCCCTTTCACAACCGCAAAACTTTTTTCTTTTAATTCTTTTTCTTTTAACACGCTTGTTGTTGTCCGTCCATTAAAAGCATATTCAACTTCCTGTCTGTCAAGCCTTTCCTCTTGCGAACAATCGGACATATTTTTTGTCTTTTTTCTTATTCTACTCAGTCTATTCCAGTCTGTTCGTAACTATCTATCTATCTATCTATCTATCTATCTATCTATCTATCTATCTATCTATCTATCTATCTATCTATTCCAGTCTGTTCGTATCTATCTATCTATCTATCTATCTATCTATCTATCTATCTATCTATCTATCTATCTATCCAGTCTCTTCATATCTATCTATCTATCTATCTATCTATCTATCTATCTATCTATCTATCTATCTATCTACGTTTGTTCATTTCTCACAGTATTTTTAGCATGTTGAATCATTTTTATTACCATTCTTTACGTGCAGACGATTATCCTGATCTTTGTTGTAATTGCCATATGGGACTACCTCTCTACTACGTCCCATTTTTCATACAAATTTTATTGTAACCTTATTATGTACAATAATGGACTATATGCAGTATAGGTGAAGAATTCAACTAGAAAAACTGAAAATAAATGCAATATACCTAAATACAAATTATAGACCTGTTATAATAGATCTTTCCCTCTCAAATAAAATCAACAATTGTTTTGCGGCAATTTTTAACATCAAATTTAGATTTTTCTTTTTGAAAAGTTGAATAATTTTAACGGATTCAACACTGGATAAAAAATAGTGAATTTTATATAGTTTTTTTTTTTTCGAGACTTAGCATAAGCAAAACAAAGCCATGGATTTGGACGAATCAAAAAGACGTCAAAATCAGTAAAAAAAAAAAAAGTCATCTTTTAATAGTCAGTTGTGTTTAATTTGCAACCTATATAAATGTTGGTAGAAAAAGCAAATGTTGATAAGGTAACGAGGGTCACAAATCACTGAATGACATGGGGATCTTGAGTTCTAGCACTGGCCCTGTATATATCTACAATAATGGATCATATATTATATTCATGAAAAATTGAAACTAAATACAAAATATGTAAATACAAATTAGAGACATGTCATAATAGATCATTCCATCTTAAATAAATCAACAATGTTTTGCGGAAATTTTTTAACATCATCAGCGTAAGATTTTTCTTGTTAAAAGTTGAGTAATTTTCACACATTCAGCATTATGAATAAAAAAGAGTGAATTTTATTTAGGTTTTTTTTTCAAGACTGATCATGAGCAAAACAAATTCATGGATTTAAACAAAAACACACACACACACACACACAAAACTGCAGAATTTTTCATCATTTGTGCTTAGTTCTGCTTAGCTTAATTTGTATTATATATAAATGTAGGTATAAAAAGCAAGTGTTGATAACATAGCGAGGTTCACAAAGCAATATCTGGGTCCTCTCAGTCTGTTCATATATATCTCTGTGTTTCTTTCTATCTATCTATCTATCTATCTATCTATCTATCTATCTATCTATCTATCTATCTATCTATCTAGTCTGTTCATATCTATCTATCTATCTATCTATCTATCTATCTATCTATCTATCTATCAGGTTCACAATGCAATACCTGGGTCCTCTCAATCTGTTCATGTATATGTCTGTGTTAATATCTATCTATCTATCTATCTATCTATCTATCTATCTATCTATCTCAGTCTGTTCATATCTATCTATCTATCTATCTATCTATCTATCTATCTATCTCAGTCTGTTCATATCTATCTATCTATCTATCTATCTATCTATCTCAGTCTGTTCATTTCTGTCAATATTTCTAGAATGAGGTGTCATTATTATTAACATACTTTACGTTCAGACGATTATCCCCATCTTTGTTGCAATTGCCATATGGAACTACCTCTCTACTACGTCCCATTTATCATACAAATTTTATTGTAACCTTATTATGTACAATAATGGATCATATGCAAGACAGGTGAACAATTTAACTAAAAAAATTGAAAATATATCCAATGTATCCATCCAATTAAGCCTTGGATGGCAACTGGTCTACCGCAGAAAGAAATGGCAACCTACTGCGGGGAAAAATCTACCTCGTCACTCATGTATCGAAACATACATGATCGCCTAAGCGTCTATCACGTATGGTACATAACTGACTGTCATAGTCACTGTAAAAAAAAATGATGAAATATCTTCAACAGATCGTTAGGTCCTGATTTAACTCCTCAGTACAAACGTCTTCCTTTATCTAAAATAATCCCTTTTTGTGTCGAACTCTCTTTTTATCTTTCAATCCCCCCATCTCCTCTCTCTCTGTTTTACTCACTATTTTTCTGTTTACATCTCTGTAAATGCGATACCAAGCGTCACACACACCATACATAGGTACGTGTGTAATAGGAGTAATTATAATGCCCCTTGGTTTATTAAACCGGAGTAGAGCTTTTATTCCTTGTTCTCTAATTGGGATTGGGTAATTTTATTCCTTGTTCTCTATTTTGGGTAATTTTATTCCTTGTTCTCTATTTGGGATTGGGTAATTCTATTGTTCTCTATTTGGGATTCTCACATAGTAACATATGTGAGAAAACGACATTATTTTTGCACCGACCTTATATATATATATATATATATATATATATATATATATATATATATATATATATATATATATAAGAATATAGATATAAATATTTCACTGGCTTCACACGAAAAAAATCAGGATTATAGCCAACGATATGATTTCCTGATTATCTGTTAGCCCTTTATTTTGCGCCGTTATTATTAATATTAATGCTGGTACCTTCACCGGCAAGAATGATTAGGTAGATTAGCTGTCTGGATGCCCCATACAAAATTAAAAATGAAATATCCCAACAGGGGTTGAAATGTAGTAAAATCAAATAATCTATTTTTGTCTATTATTATTATTATTATTATTATTATTATTACAGTGTAACCCGGATATAAGAGAGTTGTCGAGACCGGAGAAGAAGTCTCTTATATCCGTGTTTCTCTTATATCCGTGTTTCTCTTATATCCGAGTTTCTTTTATATCCGGTTTTCTCTTATATCTGGGTTTGGTCTAATTTATATACATGAACACAGGCTCTAATTTGGGGACAGATAAAATTTCTCTTATATCAGGGTTTATATTCTCTTATATCCGGGTCTCTTATATCAGGGTTACACTGTATTAGAGCATGTTATGTTTCTCGCTTTGTGCCCTGTAGAGCCGTTTTCAAACTATGGTGTTTAGGCTCTATAGGAGAATTGTCATTTAAGTGATAGCACTTTTCTTAATATAAGGGATGTTCCTAATAGGGCGATTTTCTGAGCAACTTTTATGTTGATGTTACCTGGGAGATTGTTAGTAAAATTCTCCGTTCCTTTTCTCACGTGGCCCAGAGTTCCGATTACTATTAGTACAGTCTCAGTCTTCATTCCCCACATCCTGTTAATCTCGATGCCAATTACAACGTTTAGGCCTTTCAGTATCTGTCTGTATTTCTGAGATGAGGTATTAGGTACACTATTTACATTATTCGGACTATTGTCCTCATCTTTGTCGCCATGTTTATCACAACGTTTCGGCCGTTGTGCGCTCCGGCCTTCTTCAGATGGTTGGAATGTCGGACTGAACCCTTTATTTTGCTCACTGGGGTAGACTATTATAGTTCCACGTGCCATGTCTAATGGATACCAGTTATCTCCTGTTAATTCCCCTCTGCAAGTTTTCCACTCCCTTAACCGGGTATCGAACTCACACTCTTTGGGTCCTGTCACTGGAGATAACTGACATCCATTAGACATGGCACGTGGAATTAGAACAGTCTACCCAATTGAGCGAAATAAAAGGTTCAGTTCGACATTCTAACCACCTGAAGAAGGCCGGAGCGTACAGCGGCCGAAACATTGTGATAAACATGGCGACAAAGATGAAGACAATAGTCCGAATGATGTAAATAGTGACAACTAGTAATGGTTGAAAACTTCGTTACAAATTAATTAAAAACTTGGAACGCAATTCTACTCATCAACAAAGAAGGCGAGAAACAAGGAGATTTCGAAAGTCTCAAAGGAACAGTTGACAGCAATCACTAAGAAACAGATGGGTTAAATTTAGTAGACATAACGAAAACGGAAGGCTTCGAGAATTTAAACGCACAGGGTATACTGTGGATAAGAGAAAAATAGAGGCTAAAATTCACTAATTTATGCAAATGGATAAAGGTAAGCAATAAAACATACGAAAGCAAAGAGAGACATTATCATCTACGGAAGGAACATTTCTTACCAAAAGAGTGGTTCAATGACAGTTGCTTCCGGGACAACTGCGTACCAGACAATTTTTGCGTCCCTAGACAATTGCGTCCCTGGATAATAACGTCTGATATTTTTTTAAAAGCTTTTAAAGGCAATTACCATAAATTTAAAAAAAAATCACTTAGGTAGTAATCATAAATTTGTAAAAAAGGATTAAAATAAAAAAAAAAAAATTTTGTTTAAAATACAACGACAGATTAGTAGTATTGCAAGACATCTACACACCGCCAGTATATTATGGTTTCATCAGCGTTTTTACGATTGTGGTAGCTGTAAATTTTCTCGTCCACATATATTTTTCCATCAGTGTTTGATTTACGGAATTTATCCATAAGTTCCAAATAGAATCCAGAATCAATTAGATGTTTGTGTTAGGCAATACTGGAGTAAACTGAAACTGCTTGTTTAATTTTCTCTTGCTTCAACCCTTTCAGCCCTAACCTCCGCTTTTAAAGCTTTTAAAGGTAATTACCATAATTTTCTCTTGCTTCAACCCTTTCAGCCCTGACCTCCACTTTTAAAGCTTTTAAAGGTAATTGCTATAATTTTCTCTTGCTTCAACCCTTTCAGACCTGACTTCGCTTTTAAAGCTTTTAAAGGTAATTACCATAATTTTCTCTTGCTTCAACCCTTTCAGCCCTGACCTCCACTTTTAAAGCTTTTAAAGGTAATTACCATAATTTTCTCTTGCTTCAACCCATTCAGCCCTGACCTCCACTTTTAAAGCTTTTAACGGTAATTACCATAATTTTCTCTTGCTTCAACCCTTTCAGCCCTAAATCCGCTTTTAAAGGTAATTACCATAATTTTCTCTTGCTTCAACCCTTTCAGCCCTGACCTCCACTTTTAAAGCTTTTAACGGTAATTACCATAATTTTCTCTTGCTTCAACCCTTTCAGCCCTAAATCCGCTTTTAAAGGTAATTACCATAATTTTCTCTTGCTTCAACCCTTTCAGCCCTAACCTCTGCTTTTAAAGGTAATTACCATAATTTTCTCTTGCTTCAACCCTTTCAGCCCTTACCTCCGCTTTTAAAGCTTTTAAAGGTAATTACCATAATTTTCTCTTGCTTCAACGCTTTCAGCCCTGACCACCGCTTTTAAAGGTAATTGCCATAATTTACTCTTTCTTTAAAAAAGATATTTTTCCCTCCTTTCTTATTTATGATAACTACCTTTCTGTTTTAGATTAATTATGTATTGGTGTGCTATTTTTAAGATTAGACAACACTCTAAAATAAATGATATCTTCAAAAATATCAGAGGTACGCAATTATACAGGTACGCATTTATCTAGGGACTCAAATGTCCGGGACGCAAATGTCCAGTAAGCAAGTGTCCATCCACCCCAGAGAGTTTACTGACCAAGATATATATATATATATATATATATATATATATATATATATATATATATATATATAAAAACCCCCAAAAAACAGAAAATATAATAAAATCTCTTA
>OZ010599.1:26897699-26902699 GCA_963932145.1 Acanthosepion lycidas
TGTTATTTAGCTATAGCTTGAGGGAGAAGAAGAGGATTCACACCTTAAATATATAAATATGAAGAAATATGCACTTAAGGTGTGCTATATTTATGGGATAAAGTGCTCCATATCAGAGATTTAGCGTGTGTAAATATAAAAGTGAACATTGAAGTCAGCACTTAGAGGCGACAGGCTTTTTCATGCTAGACGCAATCGTTAGATTGCGTCTAGCATGAAACAGCCTGTCGCCTATAAGTGTTGACTTCAATGTTTACTTATATATATATATATATATATATATATATATATATATATATATATATATATATATATATGCTCCTTTCATCTTGCTTATCAACACTAGCCTTCCTCTACTTACTTCATCTTCTTTACCTTCAACATTTTCTTTATAGAACCTCTCCGGTGTCCTCATCTCTCATCATCTATCTTCTTTATCGACATTTTCCTTCCTCTAAACATTTAATCTTCTTTGCTGTTTTCTTCTTGTCGACTCTCTCCTTTTTCATATTCTTTTCGTTACGGGTTTCATCTTATCGATACTCTCCTACTCTCTACCCCTTCTTTACTCTCTTTATCTTATCAAACCTCTCTGTCTTCCTCTACTATCTTCGTCTTCTTTACTCTCTTCATCTTATCAACCCTCCCCGTCTTCCTCTACTCTCTTCATCATCTTTACTCGCTTCATCTTATCAACCTTCTCCATCTTCCTCTACTCTCTTCATCTTCTTTACTCTCTTCATCTTAACAACCATCTCCGTCTTCCTCTACTCTCTTTATCTTCTTTACACTCTTCATCTTATCAACCCTCTCCGTCTTCCTCTACTCTCTTCATCTTCTTTACTCTCTTCATCTTAACAACCCTCACCGTCTTCCTCTACTCTCTTTACCTTTTTACTCTTTTTATCTTAACAACAGTCTCCGTCTTACTCTACTCTCTTCATCTTCTTTACTCTCTTCATCTTAACAACCCTCACCGTCTTCCTCTACTCATTTCATCTTCTTTACTCTCTTCATCTTAACAACCTTCCCCGTCTTCTTCTACTCTCTTCATCTTCTTTACTCTCTTCATCTTAACAACCCTCTCCATCTTCCTCAACTCTCTCTACCTTCTTTACTCTCTTCATCTTAACAACCATCTCCGTCTTCCTCTACACTCTTCATCTTCTTTACACTATTCATCTTATCAACCCTCTCCGTCTTCCTCTACTCTCTTCATCTTCTTTACTCTCTTCATCTTAACAACCCTCACCGTCTTCCTCTACTCTCTTTACCTTTTTACGCTTTTTATCTTAACAACCGTCTCCGTCTTACTCTACTCTCTCCATCTTCTTTACTCTCTTCATCTTAACAACCCTCACCGTCTTCCTCTACTCATTTCATCTTCTTTACTATCTTCATCTTAACAACCCTCTCCGTCTTCCTCTACTCTCTTCATCTTCTTTACTTTCTTCATCTTATCAACCCTCTCTGTCTTATTCTACTCTCTTCATCTTCTTTACTCTCTTTATCTTAACAACCCTCTCCGTCTTCCTCTACTCTCTTTACCTTCTTTGCTCTCTTCATCTTATCAACCCTCTCCATCTTCCTCTACTCTCTTCATCTTCTTTACTCTCTTCATCTTATCAACCTTCTCCATCTTCCTCTACTCTCTTCATCTTCTTTACTCTCTTCATCTTAACAACTCTCTCCGTCATACTCTACTCTCTTCATCTTCTTTACTCTCTTCATCTTAACAACACTCTCTTTCTTCTTCTAATCACTATGTCTCTCTTTGCTGTCTGCATCTTCTTTGTCGACACTCTACTTCTTCATTGCCTCTCTTTAATTTCTTTATCGACACTCTCCTCTGTCCTCCTCTCTCTTCGTCTTCTTTGCGTTGATCGTTTCAACTTATTGACGCTCTCCTTTTACTGTCTATCTACTTTTCTCTCTTCATCTTATCGACTCTCTCCTTTCTCTACTATCTTCATCTTCTTTATCGATCCTATCATCATCATCATCATCATCATCATCATCATCATCATCATCATCATCATCATCATCATCCACAATTTATTCTTTTGTTTCTTCTTCTTTTTTTTTCTTTCTTATTATAATGATTTCATTTTTCTTTCTTTCTTTTGCATCAAAATTTCTCATTTTCTTATGTGTTTATCCACTGAGTCCATTTTTTCAACTATGAGAAAATAAAAATAAAAATAAAAACATAAAAAAGAACCCCCCCCCACACAAAAATCTCTGTCACTGGATCTAACTAACGCCTTTATCCACTCTACCATTTTTGTTGGAGGACAGATAGACATTAAAAGGACCCAAAGTGTGTGAGTTTAACTATCAAAAAATAAAATAAAAAATAAAAGACGCCCCCACACACAAAATAAACAAAAAAAAAAAAAAAAAAAACAGGACCCTTAATCTTTATTTTTTTACCCAGGATATAAGACTCATTTTAACCAACCGTAAGACAGAAACCACACACAAGAATAATCTCTATTTAGGAACCAAGCCTTGCTCTTTTTCTCCTCGCAAGTCTTTCTTAGCCCCATCCGACCGAATCGCCAATACCTCCCCCTCCTTTTTTTTTTTTTTTTTTTTTTGTTTTGCTTTTTCGCAGCGCCGGTCACTAATTGAATAAAAACGCGGTTTATTTTCTGCACGAAGTTAAGCGAACTCGAAATTTAATTGGTTTGACTTCTTTCCTTGTGTGAATACCAAAAGAATTATTAACGAGAATTTGCGAACAACAATTTTGATTTTCATGATGATTTTACGCACAATAGCGATGATAGTTAACATCAAGGTCGTTACTGATGCTCGTGACCATATATGGGATCTGAGGTGTAAAAGCGAATAAGACTTCCGCTGCGACAAATATTAATGAATGAAAAAAGGAAGACGTACTTAGAATTTAAAAAAAAAATTTAACCGCAGTACTAGACCGGCTTTGAGATCTTATCAATTGACAGTTTGACAGTCTAGATGTAACCTTAAATTATACGCTAACAACTTCTTCTCTCACAATTCTCACTTGTGGAAATCACTTCCAGCACGATGTTTTCCAGACAACTTTAATCTGCAAAAATGTAAATGCAATGTCAATCACTATCTGCTGACCTCCTGGTTCTCTTTTGTCTTCCGGTTCATTAGTAATGTTTCCGTTGCTAATTCTTCCACACTCTATAACCCACCACTTGTGTCTTTTTTTTAAAAAACTTTTCTGTTTTGCATGGGGTGAAACCCCACTAAACAAATTTAGTATAAGGATCTTGAAAATGACATCCGAAAAAAAAAATGTGGGACGTAAACTTCTTTTTGTGCTTATGCACGCTTAAAATAGGTTTATTAAAATAAACACGATCTTCGGCTGTTCTTATTTACTCTAGATTAAATTTCTCTCTTTCGGTGTAAAGTGTTAAATATTCTGAAACACTTCTACATAAAAGGTGCATTCCTGAATTTTCGAGACATTTTTTGAGGAGCAGCAATAACCACAAACCGTTGTTGATTAAGCAATTAAAAAATACCTATCAAGCAAAAGTAAATTTTAGTTAGTATCGAAGATATATTCCAAGACACTAATATATACATACATATACATATACTAGGACATACGAACATACATCCACATATACAAATATATAATCATGTATAAATACCTGTATCGACATATACACATATATAAGTACACTCCCATCCACGCATGTACACATAAATACATATATATGTATATAGATTTTAAAATTGGCAATTTTTTTCTTTTAATTTTAATATCAAATTTTATCATATAATTTAATACTTATTGGTTAAAAAAACAATTAAAATAAGAAGAGAAATTGAAATAGTGAACGAGATTATAAAAACATTAAAATGGTAAAGAAAGAAAGAAAGAAAGAAAGAAAGAAGAGAGGAAGGAAGGAAGGAAGGAAGGGAAAAGAGAGGAATGAAGAAAGAAAGAAACAGAAACAAAAGAAAAAGAAAGAAAGACCAAAATGAAAAGTGAAATTGAAATAGTAAATGAGATTATAAAAACATTATGAAGGAAAAGAAACAAAGAAAGAAGAGAGGAAAGAAAGAAGGAAGGGGGGATAGAGAAAAAAAGGAATGAAGAAAGAAAGAAATAAACAAACAAACAAAAACAATAGAAAAAAGAAAGAAACAAAGAAACAAAGTAAAAACAATTGAAATGAGAAGTGAAATTGAAATAGTGAATGAGGTTATAAAAAAACATTAAAATGGAAAAGAAAGAAAGAGAGAAAAAAGAAAAACGGAAGGAAGGAAAAAGAAAGAAATGAAGAAAGAAAGAAAGAAAGAACAATGAAAAAGAAAGAAAAACAATTAAAATGAGAAGAGAAACTGAAATAGTGAATGAATAAAAACATTATGATGGAAAAGAAAGAAAGAAAAAGAAAGAAAAAAGAAGAAAGGAAGGAAAGAGAAAGGAATGAAGAAAGAAAGAAAAATGGAAAATAAATAAAGAAAGAAAGAAAGAAAGAAACAAGTAAAATGAGAAGAGAAATTGAAAGAGTAAATGAGATTATAAAGACATTAAGATAGAAAAGAAAGAAAGAAAAAAAGAAAAAAGAATGAAGAAAGGAAGGAAGGAAAAAGAAAGGAATTAAGAAAGAAAAACAAAAAGAAAAACAAAAAAATAAAATGAGAAGAGATATTGAAATAGTGACTGAGATTATAAAAAACATGAAGATGGAAAAGAAAGAAAGAAGGAAAGAAAGAAAAAGAAAGAAAGAAAAACAAAGAATAATTGTTTTGAGGGTTAGGATTATAGTGGGGACTGAGAAAATCAGCATAGAGATAAAAAAAATACAAAGAAACATATCGAACGAACGAACGAATAATAATAATAATAATAATAATAATAATAATAATAATAATAATAATAATAATTTTAATAATAATAATAATTAATTGGACGAGGAGAGAAAAAATGCAGTAAAGAAGAAATGTTGTAAAGAAAAAAACAACAAAAAAAAAAGAAATAT
>OZ010599.1:26910199-26930199 GCA_963932145.1 Acanthosepion lycidas
TGCATGTGCACGCATGCGCACACACAAACACCTATAAACGGAAGTCAAATCCCTAGATATGAAATATAAACAAAATCCGTTGTTTTCTGACGGAAAATAATGAATATAAAATCCCCAAGGATTTTTTCTCAACCATCGGACGCACAGAGGGAGAAGGACCGATATTTGGTACGTAGCAAATCCGATATCATTTTGATCAATAATTCCAAATGATACAAAAAAAAAAACAAAAAAAAACACAACGGAAAATTATATATATATATATATATATATATATATATATATATATATATATATATATATGAAAAAAGATATAAAAAAAGAAATTCCGTTCATCGATCATCGATATTCCAGACACCTGAACGGTTACAACGTAATTGAAAACAAAAAGCCTGTTTGATAAAAAAAAAAGAAAAAAAAAAGAATGAGCATTGCGCTATGAAGAAATATAGAACAGATGCGATCAATATAAGAGAAAGAATTAAAATACCACGATTGAAAAATCAAAAGTTATGGGAATAAACTGAGAAAGAACGTTGTCGACGACCGACACTGAAATAAAGTGCTCACGATATCATCGTCACCATCGCCATCCCGTAGAACTAAGAATGAAGATGAAAAATAAATTCAAAAATCTATTTTTGAATGTTTCAAAGTAATATTTTTAAAAGTTTTACCAGATTTTAACTAAGTCAGGCACAAGTGCAAGTATTTATGGGTAAACGTGTCCAATAGCCGAAAAAGACGTTGTGCAAAGATGAGAGTGGATACTGAGATCACGACCGAGTGGTGAAAGTCTGTTTCGTCATATATATATATATATATATATATATATATATATAAAAGTGAACATTGAAATCAACACTTAGAAGCGAAAGTTTGAGTCATCTAGACGCAATCGTCAGCCTGTTCTCCTTTTTTCTTAGTTGGGTCTTTTCAGCACCGGACTATATGTGTATATCACGACACAGAGAGAGAGAGAGAGAGAGAGAGAGAGAGAGTGAGAGAGAGAGAGAGTGAGACAGGATGGATATAAGGAAAGAGAGAAATATACAAATGTGAGAAAAAAGAAATGTAAATTGCATATACATTTCATGTCTCCAGCTCAAGGCGAGAACTTTTCAACATTACCTTATGTGTGTGTAAAATTTCAGAGAGAGTATATCTGTAAAAAGACAATATGAATAAAGACAAAAGTAAAACTTATCTTAGCGGACGCCTTTGGTTTCTGAGGAAGTTTATTCTTAGATTCGCCTTGATAATGTCCCTTCTCTTCGTGTAAATATCAAGGGCTCCAATTTCTGAAGACTCTTAAATAGAAGAGGATAAAAGCATTGAAAACACTTTCAAGACCCAGCAATACCTTAACTATTTCATATTCAACGCGAAAGAAGACTAAAAAAATATTCCAAAATCGAAAAGTGACCCCCTGCCCGACAAACCCAACGAATAAAAAATATCTATTGTTCTATCTCCTAATTCTCCCACAAATACAATAGAAAAAAAAATCTAATCTCACCGTAAAATTTATCACAACTACATCTGAAATAATAAGACTTAATACAAAGCAAAACCACAAACCGAAACTTAAAGGGATAATTTACTTTATCACCTATAATGATTGCCAGAAAAAATATATTGGAGAAACCTCAAAAAATTTAAATAAAATATTATATGAACGCAAATGAGACATTTACTAAAAAAACAAAAAACAAAAAAAAAACTATTAAACTGTTGTTGGTCACCGCAATTTTGGTATAAAAAAATGCTACTTTAATTAAAAGAGAAAATAATTCACTAAGACGAAAATGTCTAGAAAGTGTTTTAATGTCGAGTAAATTTTTAGAGAATATGTCTGGAAAGTTTTTTTTAACGTCTAGAAAATGTCTAGAAAGTGTTTTAATGTCGAAGAAATTTTTAGAAAATGTCTGTCTGGAAAGTTTTTTAACGTCTAGAAAGTGTCTAGAAAGTGTTTTAATGTCTAGGAAATTTTTAGAGAATATGTCTGAAAAGTTTATTTAACGTCCAGAAAATGTCGAGAAAGTGTTTTAATGTCGAGGAAATTTTTAGAAAATGTCTGTCTGGAAAGTTTTTTTAACGTCTAGAAAATGTCTAGAAAGTGTTTTAATGTCTAGGAAATCTTTAGAAAATATATGTCTGGAAAGTTTTTTTTAACGTCTAGAAAATGTTTAGAAAGTGTTTTAATGTCGAGGAAATTTTTAGAAAATGTCTGTCAGGAAAGTTTTTTAACGTCTAGAAAATGTCTAGAAATTGTTTTAATGTCTAGGAAATTTTTAGAGAATATATCTGGAAAGTTTTTTTTAACGTCTAGAAAATGTCTAGAAAGTGTTTTAATGTCTAGGAAATTTTTAGAAAATGTCTGTCTGGAAAGTTTTTTTAACGTCTAGAAAATGTCTAGAAAGTGTTTTAATGTCTAAAAATTGTTTTAATCGCTAGTTAAGCCACAGTAAATTTACGTCCTGGTTCTTACAACGTCTCTTTATTCTTGGCAAAACCTTTGTTATCACAATGTAGGATATTCAATAACAAAGATCGGGAAGACAAAAAGAATTTAAATGAAATACATATGAATTTTGTTCTTCCAAATCTTACATTTCCAGTCGTTCGTGCACATGTGTAGTCACACCAATGTATAACAAAATTAGTCCAGAATTGGTCTTGATATATATAAATTTATATATCGTTATTGGGTTGAACTCGGAAGGGGAGACAGTTATAATAAAATTTGCTCAATACACGTGTGAAAAAAAAAAATAAAATAAAAACACAAAATAACATGTAGAACTTTTAACTTTAAAAATCAGGAGATCATATGAGTCTGCTACCTTGGTTTCAGCCTTAGAGTATCCTCAGGGGATTTTTATCAATTGACCTCAAAATGCTTTATTAAAAAAACAAAATATGAGCGCTATATTATTGTAAAAAAATAAATAAAAAAACGCAGAAGAAGAAGAAGGTGAAACAGACGATGACGATAAGATATAGAAAAGAAAGTGAAGAAGAAAATGAAGAGGGAAGAAGATTAAGATGACGACGCAGAAGAAGAAAACGAAGAAGAAGAAGAAGTAGTTGAAGACGACGGTGAAGAAGACGATGAAGAAGAAGAAAAAACGAAGAAAAAGACAAAGAAGAAGTAGAAGATGGAGAAGACGACGACGAAGAAGAAGAGAAAAAAGAAGAAAAGAAGAAGGTGAAGAAGACGATGACGAGAAGAAGAAGATATAGAAAAGAAGGTGAAGAAGAAGAAAAAGAAGAAGAAGGGAGAAGATTAAAATGACGACGACGACGACGACGAAGAAAAAGAAGGTATAGAAAAAGAAGACGACGGAGAAGATGATGACGAAGGTGAAGAAGAAGATATTTTCTGAGACATTTTTTATAGTAAATGATCATTGGTTAAGTGAAGAAGAAGAAGAAGAAGAAGAAGAAGAAGAAGAAGAAGAAGAAGAAGAAGAAGGTTAAACAGACGATGACGATAAGAAGATATAGAAAAGAAAGTGAAGAAGAAGAAAATGAAGAGGGAAGAAGATTAAGATGATGACGCAGAAGAAGAAGTAGAATAAGGGATAGAAAAAAAAAAAGAAGACGGACAACGAAGGTGAAGAAAAAATTTTCTGAGATATTTTTTATAGTAAATGATAATTGGTTAGATGTAGTGGTTGTGGTGTTGAAGGGAAAGGAAGAGAAAAGCAAGGGTATTATAAATTTATTGGGAGTGGTAATTGAAATGTACATACTTTTTTATCCAGCTTCATGTGAGCTTAAGAGGCTTTTATTAGTATGTATGTAAGGGCTCATGACTTCGGGTTTCGGGTTCAAAAGATTCTTTGGATCCGGGAATGTCATTATTGCTATTTTTTCCTCTTAGCAGAGGCTGCAAATATTATTGTGGTTACGTAAGTCTTCGCTTCGCTTTTTTAAAAAAAATTCCTGATTACAATCGGATCCCTGTTTTTTTTTCTTTTAAATTGCACACATGGTTAGCTTGTTTGGTTAGGCTTCTAGGACTAACTATCTTGAATGACGACCTGTGATTGTACCATCTACTTTTGAAATACTTGAGTATATCCTATGTATGTTTTATTCTGGCCACTAAAATCTATTACTAATTAATATCTATTATTAATTACTAATCTGTTAGCAATCGCCTGAGGATAACGTAGGGTTGAAACTAAGGTTGCGCATTCAACGGATCTGTTAATTTTAAAAGTATATATATATATATATATATATATATATATATATATATATATATATATATAGTGAGAGAGAGAGGGAGAGAGAGAGGGAGAGAGAGAGAGGGCGAGAGAGAGGGGGAGAGAGAGAGAAAGCGGTAATATCAGTACTTTAAATAAAGTGATACGTAAGTTTAGAAAGTATTTTAAAAAATGAAAAATATTACTTGATTTAATTTTAGTTTTAATTCCAAGCTAATTATACATAATAGATTATCGATTATAGCTAATCGATTAAATTAAATAGGCTCAATAATGAAAATAATTTGATGTATTTCAAACTGAATGCAAATTGTTTACACTATCTATATTGTTCGAACTGTTGTCCTGATCTTTTTGCCATATTCACAACGTTCGACCGTTGTATACTATGGCCTTCTTCAGGTGACCGGAATTTCGAACCAAAGACTTTATTTCGTCCACCGGCGTAAATTGTTCTAGTTCCACGTGTCATGCCTCTTCCGGATGTCCTAGATATTTCGCTTTAACTCAACTAAGGGAAGAAGCAAAAATTAAGAAATTACTTCCCATTAAATGTTTCATGACACGTAGACTTGAAATCCATGACAGTAACAGAGGTTAAACAGGAGGGGGATATGAATGGATACATATTGTACCTTGTCATTTCCTAAGAAAAAAATGAAGTGGTAATCTAACAAAATGCTAGATAAGGTATTTGCTTTGCGAGTATTTTACCTTAAAAAAAATAACATTTTTATAGTTGATAAATAAATAACTTCTCTAAGAAACCAGTAAATAATTTAAATATATAGAATTATTTGGTAAATTAATATGCAACTGTTGAATACAGATACTTTATATACGGAATTAATTTCTTAATTTTCGCTTCTTCCCTTACTTTAAATTGAACGTGGGTCATATCTGATTGGTTGAGTTGAGTAAAGCCCACAAACCTTATAGCCACTCCTTCTCTTTTCCTTTCATCTATTTTTCATAAAAACAGGCTGTATTTTGTTTTCAATTTTGAATAAATAGTTCACTCGCCAGTAATTTACAATCGCCTGATGAGATGCATTGGTACGCATCGAAACACGACTACGATTATGTAGCGATTTGAACATGTTATCCATGTAATATACTAAAATAAAAAAAAATTGCTCCACTTTGTATTGAGCCCTTTTTTTAATTAAATGTTACGAATGTTGAAATTGTACTGTATTCGTTTTCATCTTACACACACACACACACACACACACACACACACACACACACATATATATATATATATATATATATATATATATATATATATTAGGTTGGTGCAAAAATAATGACGTAATAATGACGTATTTTTTAACGTCAAAAAACGACATTATTACGTCATTATTTTTGCACCAACCTAATATATATCATAGAAAGGGTTACTGAATGAGAAATAACCGAAACAGAGGTTGGAAATGAAATGTTAATCTTTATAACATCAACAAAATACAGTACACGCCAGCGGCGTGAAGTAGGTAAACCACTGCTAGTGGTGGACTATTTAGAGAGTACATTACCCCCACTTACAATAGTGTCCAACGTATTTATGAGGATTAGGACATACACATTAGTATTCATAGGTACGGTATATAACACTATCTATCTATCTATCTATCTTATTTGCTTTCTTTCTTTCTTATTTGCTTGCTTACTTACTTTCATTCTTTCTTTCATTCTTTCTCATTCTTTCGTCTTACGTCCTTGCTCTTTCTAAATTTTTTTCCTTTTAAGGCCAATGAAGGAAATAAGGCCAATGTGGGTGAAAGGGTTTGTGGCAATTCTGCTAAAGACATACAAAATATGAAAGTCTGATATTGAGAAGCAAGAACAACATGCTTAGCTGATTTACATTCAGACTAATCTTTGTTGTTATCATATTTTGGCTGTTGTGTCCTCCTGACAATCTACGCTTATAGATTAATTATGGGTTCAGTTCGAAATTCTCTGAAGGCTTTCTAGATCGACAGACACCTGAAGAGTACTGGGCATCTCAATAAACAAAATGTTATCAAAGTAACAACAAAGTTGAGGACATTAGTCCGACTGTAAATGATAACTCCTCGTTCTAGAAATTCAAACAGAAAACATTCTTTTAATCTCTGTAAAAGACATTTAAGGAAAACAAATTTTCTAGAAGATCTATCTATTGTGCATGGTGATTGGAAACATTTTCCAATATTAAATGACCACAGACTATTTGTTGTAACCTAGAAATACTGAATGAGGAATAACCAAAACTGAAGTTGGAAATGAAATGGTAATCTTTATAATATCAACAAAATGCAATACTCGCCAGCGGCGTGTAGTAGGTAAACCACTGCTCTTGGTGGACTACTCAGACAGCATATTACCTCACTCTACACTTCAGTAGTGTCCAACGTATTTATAAGAATTGGGACATACCTATCAGTGTTCAAGGGTATAGTATATAACATCATCAAAGATAATATTCTGTTATGTTGACATAGAAGATTGCTATGCGACGACAACGGTCGCGGAATAGCAGACGCAGGTCGTAAATTCGTGTTGCGGTTCTATGACGTCATACCACGCGAGAGAACGAAATATTAACAACAGAACCTAGATGCATTTTAATGTTGTGTCTAGTTTGAAATGTAAGATATATATATATATATATATATATATATATATATATATATATATATATATGTTCAGGGTGTATACATTTACAAACTTTGAGGTAGAGTTCCTCACACCAAAACTAGGACGAAACCCGTATTTAAAAATATTTACCTGCTCACAATGTCAATATCCTGTCATTTTCAAACGTAACACAACTCAGTTAACTCACTACTACAGACGTTGTACGGTGTAGACAGACTAGCCACAAATGTACACGAATAACAAATGTAACCTAGTCGATACGACAACACAGCGAAATCAACAGTAAACTTTCTTTAAACTTATTAACTCAAAAACGAAGGATTTGCGTGTATATGTTTATATGGCCTTTTTTCCTTATTTTGGCGTGACGAACTCGCTCTGAATGTTTGTAAAATTATTTTGGATACATACAACACACACACACACACACACACACACACACACATATATATATATATATATATATATATATTGAAACGTTACCATGGTGGATATTCCTTATTTTTTATTAAACTGTCTGTTTATTACGGCACATTTGAAAATTTTAGTAAAGAAAAATGTGTTACCAGTTAGGATCAAATGTGCATCCCACTTTCTAGGGGCCAACCGACTGTACGATTCTGTGTGATTTACCAATTCGTCGCAGAGAATGACGCATGAAGACCGGTTCTGATTTCCCTGTTTTAAAGATTTCTTCATATTCGGTCAGCTTCGTATCTAAAACATAAATATAGGCATTTCTAAACAATTAATGGATTTTATTGCTTCAAAGGATTATTTTTTGGTGGTTGGGGGATACACCGTATTTGAAATAAACGCTCCATTTGGAGTTATTAAGCTGTGTCTAATACATCTCTACATATCCGAGTCCCCTGCTAAGCGGGGACGCAGGTAAGATCCCTGTCCCGAGGAAGTCATTTCTCTCAAGGATTCAGGAATACTAGGTGCGTGAAAAAATTCCCACGGTCCATTTTGGCAAATACAATAGGGATTTTTTAAAATTAAAAAGGCTGTAAACTTACGCACACACACAGACGCACGTAAACACACACACACATATATATATATATATATATATATATATATATATATATATATATATATATATATATATATATACATATACATATATATGTATGTATGTATATATGTATGTGTGTGTAAATATATATATAAATTATATATCTTAATTTTGGCATTAACAAATATAGATGTACATAGATATAGCATATATTCATATATATATACACACACACAGACACACGTACAGACAAACACACACACACACATATATATATATATATATATATATATATATATATATATATATATATATATATATATATATATATATAAATGTAATTCCTAAAGAGCCAGGAGATAACTACCTACGTTTCACCTAAATGGATCATCATTTTTATCTTTGTTACTCGATTGGGTTTACTTTTTTTCTTTAAGGCACTGGAAGATTTTTCCAATTTTTCTCCAAGATACCATGTTCTTTTGATATACGGAGATTTGCAAAATGTGTCATCCGGGATTTTTCGCCAACCGAGCATAGTTACTAGTATAATATATATATATATATATATATATATATATATATATATATATATATGTGTGTGTGTGTGTGTGTGTTTGTGCGTGTGTGTGTGTACTTGCACGCTTCTGCTTGCATGTAAATGTGACCACATCGGTACGTATGAGACGATATATAGGTATATATGTATGTGCTTGTGAGTATATAAATATAAATATATATGAATATATATTATATATATTTACATATATATATATGTGTGCGTGCGGGGATGTGTTAGTATTATAATTTAATAAATTATAAATATATATACATATATATATATATATATATATATATATATATAGAGAGAGAGAGAGAGAGATAGAGAGATAGAGATAGATAGATAGATAGATAGATAGATAGATATATATATATATATATATATATATATGGCAGTAATGTATGTGTGTTAAATTTGTTAATTTAGTCACATAACAACCCTTGTTAATATGTCACTCGTTAAATTAATATGGAGTATAAGATATATGCATAACGTTTTCCATTATTGGCGCGTAAATTGTAATCAGCATGCCGACTTCAAATTTCAGTCGACGCCATTGCGTTCCTATTCGTATAGTTAAATAGTAATTTCAAATTCAAAATCTGTGACGGCGTCTATTCAGCCAGAAAATGGCTAAAACGGCAAAAACGTTGTCTAGTCGGTGAAGGTGTTAAAAATAATAAATCAATAGAAATAAAGACATATGTTCAGTTTACAAGAGAATTATAGGCGTTATGGGTCCATAAAAATTCGTGTCTGTGGCTCTGAGGTCGGTATGTGAGGATGAAGCTCTCCACAATTCTCCCGTCCTTTGCAGCAACACTAAAGTCAACGCTAAGTAAGTAAAAGGGTGTCCTAATATGCATAGTTTTTCTCTTTCACTCTATGTATATATATATATATATATATATATATATATATATATATATATATATATATATATATATATGCGTATATATATATATATATATATATATATATATGTGTGTGTGTGTGTGTGTGTGCGCGCACGCGAGTGCGTGTGTGTCTGTGTGTATACAAGTTGCGATGGATAAATTGTCGTCAAAATTACGCAAAAATGAAAATAAAACTGTCATCTCATTCTAAGAAGTATAGCTACCAAAATTTCACAAAATATCTTGAAAAAATAAAGAGTAAATTTATTCAGGCCGAGTCAGAGAGATAGAAAGATATAAGAAAAGGAGATAGATAGATAGATAGATAGAAAATGAACAGCCTGAGATAGATAGATAGATAGATAGATAGATAGATAGATAGATAGATAGAAAATGAACAGCCTGAGATAGATAGATAGATAGATAGATAGATAGATAGATAGATAGATAGATAGATAGATAGATAGAAAAGGAACAGCCTGAGATAGATAGATAGATAGATAGATAGATAGATAGAAAAGGAACAGCCGGAGATAGATAGATAGATAGATAGATAGATAGATAGGTAGATAGATAGATAGATAGATAGATAGATAGATAGAAAATGAACAGCCTGAGATAGATAGATAGATAGATAGAAAATGAACAGCCTGAGATAGATAGATAGATAGAAAATGAACAGCCTGAGATAGATAGATAGATAGAAAATGAACAGCCTGAGATAGATAGATAGATAGATAGATAGATAGATAGATAGATAGATAGATAGATAGATAGATAGATAGATGGCCGGCGATTGAGCAAGCGAGCGAGAAATGGAGAGAGAGAAAAAGACGGTTGGCATGGATTCTCGTGCATCAACGTGTAGATGCATACTCTCCCTACTGCATCACACACACAGACACACGGGTAGACGCAAGTTTGTGCGCACGTGCACACACCCATACACACACACGCTCATATATATATATATATATATATATATATATATATATATATATATACATACATACAAATATATATATATATATATATTTACACAAATATATATATATATATATATATATATATATATGACCAATGCCATCCTAACTCTGTAAATATGCTATGTCTTCGGAACTATTTAGAAAATCCATCCGTTTATCGTTTATCTGTGTTTTTACTTTCGCATCTCAATTCGCTGAATATCTAAAGAAAACATTCGTTAGAATTGATTATCACGCACTAAGATAGTTGTCCACTAAGAAATAAACAATTTTTTTATAAACTGGGCGTGGGTTGATTTCAATTACAAACATTCATTTGTACTCTATAATTAATATATATTTATTTACATAAAGAAAATCTCTAGAAATATAGTTTACACATACATACATGGGCCTCTCCCTCTCCCACCCACTCTCTCTCTCTTTCTCTCTCAATATATATATATATATATATATATATATATATATATATATGTGTGTGTGTGTGTGTGTGTGTGTCTGTCTGTGTGTGTGCGTGTATGTGTGTGTGATGCAAATATGTACATATAAATGGACAGAGTGAGATAGATAGATAGATAGATAGATAGATAGACAGGCGGAGAGATTGATAAATATTAACAAAAAGAGATAAACAGAAAGATGGAAACAATTGATAAATAGTTTAAATTAAGTGTAAAACAAATAAGCATCATGAATCTAATAAAGAGAAATACTTTGAAATTTTTTTGATTTCAAAGAGCAAGAATTTGATAGAAAGATGGCAAGGATAATGCCTGCATCTCTTATCATTTAAAAGATGAATAATCAGTTACAAATAGATAGATAGATAGATAGATAGATAGATAGATAGATAGATAAAAATGAAAAATGCCTATCGAAATGAAAAAAAAAAAAGAATTGCACGCCTAGCAGAATATTTCTCAAGAGGTTGCTCAATCGATAACTAGCCTGATACATATATACATACATATATATATATATATATATATATATATATATATATATATATATATATATATATATATATATGTATAGGTAATTATACTCGTCTCGAAAAACCTTCGAATTTTTGATTTGCCAATAATCAAATCAATCTCGAAGGAAAAGGGTTGAAAAAAGAAAGACCTAGAAACATGAAAGTCTGTCGAAAAAAATCGCACAGATACACGTTTAAAGCCCAAAGAAAAAACCCCGACACGAGTAAACAAATAACAAAAAATCTCAATACAACCGTAGAGCAGACCTAGATAAACCTAGTGAGCCAGACAAATCGACCCAGGTTTCACCTAAACGGGTGGTCAGCTTTCCCTGACGATCCGTTTAGGTGAAACCTGGGTAGGTTTGTCTAGCTCACTAGGTTTATCTATCTATCTATCTATCTATCTATCTATATATATATATATATATATATATATATATATATAAATAATTAATTAATGGTACATTAAAGTGGTTTGTTTTTCATTACATATATATATATATATATATATATATATATATATATATATATATATATATATATATTTGTTGAAAGAGACAGTTTTATCAACACAAGGATTGACCAAATAATAATAAATAAAATATAATAAATAATAAAAAATAAAAATAATATATAATCCAATTTAATTTCTCAATATTTTTTATTGTTCAACATATATATATATATATATATATATATATATATATATATATATATATATATATATATATATATTATAAAATCAAGCAAAAACATGTTTTTGACGGGACTGACAGATTTTATATGTACACATTCACAGGAAAAATGCACATATACACATATCTATCTATCTATCTATGTACATATATATATATATATATATATATATATATATATATATATATATATATATATATATATATACATATATATATATATATATATATATATATATATATATATATATATATACATATGTCTATCTAGCAATCGGACTATGAATAAGGAGAATTGGGGATAGGACAAAACAGGAACAGATTACAAGAAAAAAGAAGATGGCGATTCATGTTGCATTTAAATTTTTAAGTTGGAGTTATCGGAGAAGCAAGGAATCGAAAGAGGATTCCATTGGTGGTAAGTGCATGAAAATAAATTTTTGGACTAGAAGCGAAGGCAACATCTTGCTATTTCAACAGTATGGCGATTGGACCTTGTTGCCAATTTAGCAATACACGAACATTTATGAAGTCAGGACACCATAAAAAAAATCATTACAATCAATTGCCTTGAAAATATTTGTAGAACACACAGTGGGAAGCCACGTCACGTCGGTGAGAAAGTGACTGAAGTCGAGATACCTTGTAAGGATCGACTGCATTGCAGACCCTTCCCTGGATTTTGTTAAAAAGTTCGATACATACACAGGCGTATCGGACCAGATGTGGCAACAGTATGCGGTAAACGGACGAAGAGTAGATGTATAAATGTGCAAGATTCTGACGTGAAAAAAAAAATAAGTCTACCGACGTCGATCTGAAAAACGAGGATTGTCATATTGCGACCGACAGGGATTAAACGTACAGTGAACTGGGTGTGCATATATATATATATATATATATATATATGCATGTATATGGCATTTCTTCATATATTTCTGATTTATTCTAAATATAAAAAGGCTGATGGAAAATGAACTCCTTTTGTTATGCATGATGGACTCTCCCGTCTTTTGAAAAACTTAGACGGGAGTGTCCATCATACATAAAATTGGGAGTTACTTTTAAATCACCCACTATATATATATAGATATGTGTATGTACGTATGTATGCATATATGCACTTTTTATGTGAATGCACCCCCCACAGCAATATATATATATATATATATATATATATATATATATGCATACAGAAAAATATATATGCTGTTTATTATGCGAGTGCACACGCAAACATATATACATGCAATGTGCGTGTAGATACGTGTATATATATATATATATATATAATTACGGGCGTGTACGCACACCGACATTTATAGACTGATATTAATATAATAGCATTGATCAACCCACTTGTTACGTGACCCGCAAATTCTACTTGAATTTTGAACTGAAAATTTAAACCTTTTATGTTCGATCAGTTTTCTTTAATTTCTTCCGCTGAAAAAATAAATACATTAAATACCTTTCATCACGTCTTACTCTTGTCAATTCATATATATATATATATATATATATATATATATATATATCTGATATATATATATATATATATAGGCATATATGTATATATATATATATATATATATATATATATATATATATATATGATATATATATATATATATATATAGGCATATATGTATATATATATATATATATATATATATATATATATATATATATATATATATATATACATACATGCGCATGTATGTGTTTCAGGAGTGTTAATGACTGACGAAATAATATATGTATATATATATATATACGTATATAGCGAGAGAGAGAAAGAGAAAGAGAGAGATATTAGATAGATAGGTAAGCAGATATAGATATATGTGTTGTGTATGCATGTGCGTGAGTGTATATCAATGGCAGCAAGGTATAGATTTTTTACTTAATATATTTTGAAGACATACAATCATACATGCGCACACCAACAAAAAACGCATAGATAGATGTATAGATAGACAGATAGACATAAAGAGATTGAGAATATAGATAGATAGATAGATAGATAGATAGATAGATAGATAGATAGATAGATAGATAGATAGATAGATAGAAAAGGAACAGCCTGAGATAGATAGATAGATAGATAGATAGATAGATAGATAGATAGATAGATAGATAGATAGAAAATGAACAGCCTGAGATAGATAGATAGATAGATAGATAGATAGATAGATAGATAGGTAGATAGATAGAAAAGGAACAGCCTGAGATAGATAGATAGATAGATAGATAGATAGATAGATAGATAGATAGATAGATAGATAGATAGATAGATAGATAGAAAGATAGAAAAGGAACAGCCTGAGATAGATAGATAGATAGATAGATAGATAGATAGATAGATAGATAGATAGATAGAAAATGAACAGCCTGAGATAGATAGAGAGATAGATAGATAGATAAACAGCCTGACATAGATAGATAGATATAGATTTATCTATATTTTGTGTAGTAAGTTGAACCGATACATTTTCAAGTCCTGCCCCGACCTGTGCGTGTACATATATATATATATATATATATATATATATATATATATATATATATATATATATATATATATATATATATATATGTGTGTGTGTGTGTGTGTGTGTGTGTGTGTGGTCAGGAGAGATAATGACCAACGAAATAATTTTGTTTTCATTTAATTAAGGTTAAATATAACTGCCCGCGCTAGCAGTTATATGCTAGAATTTTCTTTTTGTACCGACGACGGTGTATTTGCATTTATACATGGGGATTTCACTGGTCACTCTCGGCGATTTCGTCTCTGTGTGTCTTTAAGTTCCGTATGTTAACCAGATTCTCTGCGGTCAGGTTGTCTTTGTGTAATTATACGTGAAATATATTTATTAAAGACTCCTCTGTAAAAAGAAGACCTCTGAAGATTGCTATCAACTCATGAAAAAGATCATTACCGCTCGTGTTGACTTCAGTGGCAACTTTTATATTTCAATAGACCTATACCTAATTTTAACAACTTTTACCCATAAAAATAGCATACCTTAAAACTATATATATATATATATATATATATATATATATATATATATATATATATATATATATATATAAGTTTGGTGCAAAAACAATGTCGTTTTCTCACATATTAAAACATGTGAGAAAACGACATTATTTTTGCACCAACCTAATATATAGAAAGAAAAACTGTTCGTCATAGGTTATGTAACAAAGTTTCCCCTACTGAGGTGGTTAGTTTGGTTTCTGACTCATAAAAATATTTATATATACATAGACATATATATATATATATATATATATATATATATATATATATATATATATATATATATGGGTATATATAAATAAAATGAATGAACAGTAAGTCTTCTTATTGATATTTTTTATTTTATTTTTACAAAATGGTGCTCAATGTAAATTTACAGAGAATAAATACTCCAATATTCGCTTGAAGACGAAATGGAACTAATGTTTTTAACTTAATAACAAAATTAAGTTTGAAGTTTTTAGCTTCCATTTTTGAAACATGGTTATTATTGTGTAGCGATAAAAACATATTTTAAACCAGTTAATATATATATATATATATACATATATATATATGTAGACATACAGGTGAGTAAATAACTATTAATCAATGATGTAGACAGAACAGTTTTCAGTGTGGTTAAACAGAGCTATAAATTAAGTATTAATAATTACACATATGCCTACGTTTAAGTTTACGCAGGTATATGCTTAATTAATAATATATATATATATATATATATATATATATATATATATACACATACACACACACACACACACACACACACACACACACACACCGTTGGTATGATCCGGACGAGTCAAAATAAGACAACATAGAATTTGAAATATGTTAAAACACACTAATACCATAAACAGTTTGAAAGATATATATATAAACATTTTTTATGTTTATACATTCTTTTTATAGATACAAATATTTAAGTAAATTCTCTGTTTTTCATAAACTGTATTCATAACATTTACCGGCCTGAATATCTGAGAAGTTTTCATAGAAAATATTCGTCCTCCACCAGGAATCGAACCTATATCCTATACGGAACCGTCATATAGCCTGACGTGCCTTAGCCGATTGAGCCACAGAGGATCGTTTGGTTTGCAAAGTCGATTTTAGTACTTTTAATCTACAATCGAACAATGGTAAATGTTATGAATACTGTTTAATATAAACGGAGCATTTACTTAAATATTTGTATCTATAAAAAGAACGTATAAACATAAAAATGTCTTAAAATAATTGTCCGACTTTCTCCATTTAATTATATATATATATATATATATATATATATATATACACATACAAGTATGTAAATATTCTCCGATGCAGTATATCGGTAGAAGAGACAAAATGAATGAAAATACAAGAGGAAAATTATACTTACTTTTTACTCGAGGCGTTTCATCATCTGACAGACTTTATGAAGGCAAATGTGATGGTTTCATTTTCCAGCAATTATATATTTGACAATTACTCATTTTTTTTTATTTATTTATGAGCGCTCATAAATATTCACCAGGTTAATTGAAACGTTTTGGTGTTCGAACCTAATTTTACGTCTTAGAGCATCTTCGAAAGGAACATTTTAAATATAGAAACTCATAAATATTCAACAGGTTAACTAAAATGTCTAGGCATTTAGACCTTAGATTACGTCATTTAGCATACTCATTTTTTATTTTTTGTATTATTCATCTCTGAAAGTTGACATTATGGATGCAGCCGTTTTCATTTGTTCTGTATTTTGGCTTGGGAATGTAAGCCTGTTGAATATTTACGAACGACTTTAAATTTAAATTTAAGAATAGGTTAGATAGATAGATAGACAGACAGATAGATAATAAAATTAAAACCTGTTGGAATGCGAAAAAGTTTAACGTATTTTACGACCATCGGAATATTTCTGAAGACTATGGTCAATCGACATCTAACGCGACACACACACATATACATACATACACACACACACACACACACACACACATATATATATCAAGCAACACACACTCAAGAAAATTTGCCTTTCAAAGTAGTCACAACACATCACATTGCATCTAAACATATGGTTCTGTGGTTAATATTTTGATCTCTCACGTGGTACAACGTCATAAAACCTCATCATGAGTTTACGACCTGCGTTTGCTATTCCGCGACCGTTATCGTCTCATAGCAATCTTCTATGTCAACATAACAGAATATCATTTTTGATGTTGAATATCTTTGTTTAAATGTCCGGATAACCACCTGGAGGATGGCTCATGTGAGTCAAAATCTAAGATAAATGAACAGTTTAATAAAATTTTTCAAATGTTTGACAATTTTTGTCTTTATTTTCTTCCGAAACTAAAGAAAATATAGAATTTATATACGCATACATACATATATATATATATATATATATATATATATATATATATATATATATGAAAATTTCTCCGATCTAACCAGTAGAGAAGACAATATTTTTGAATAAAAATCACAACAGGAAAACTAGTAATTGCTGACGCGTTTCGTCCAATGTGGACTTTATCAAAGCAAAATAGTAACCTTGTTCAATTAAATTCATTTCGTTTTTTGATAAAGTCCACATTGGCTGAAACGCGTCACCAATTACTAGTTTTCCTATTGTCATTTTTATTCATATATATATATATATATATATATATATATATATATACATATATATATATTACAAGCGTGAATATTCCGTTCGTACGTTATTCTTAAATAAATTAATAGGAAAACTTGTAGTGTTATAATTAGACAGTCCCGTCACAGCGCAGGAGTCTATGGTATCCAAAACCCACCGCAAGGCAGACCTGAAAACTTATTCTGAGAATTGAGAAAGAACAAATTATATAAATAAAAAATACAAATACAAATTATGTCTCCTTTTTGGGGTGATTAACATTTCCATCTATAAAGAAGAAATTCTAATTAGGGAATAATTCACAGAATTGCAACAACAAGGGTTTTCGATTTTTAAAATTAAAAAAAAAAGTAAAAAAACGTGAATCTAATAAAGAGAAATATTTCGAAATTCTCGGATTTCCATTAGCAAATATATTGTGTCTATCTCTTATCATTTAAAGAGAAGACGATCAAGTCCGAGGAAAGGAGATATCAGTTACAGATAGATAGATATATCTAAACAGAAGTGGAGAGATAGTTTTAAACAGAATTCTATCTATCTCTCTCTCTATATATATATATATATATTTACATTGATAAATATAACAGACACACACACACACATATATATATATATATATATAGATAGATAGATATATAATTGTGTGTGTAACTTGCTGTGTGTGCGTGCATGTATGTGAATGCTTACCTACTCACTGCCCGAAGTACATATATCCTTTATGTTACATATATAAGCATGTTTATCGTATAAATATGTATTATCTATCATGATTGAAACAGTCTATATATAATGGCCCGACGTTATATATTTTACACGATAGGAGATCAAATATACATGCTATATTAAAAATCACACACTCTCACACACACACACACACACACACACATATATATATATATATATATATATATATTTAAGATTAAAAATAATGGAAGCCTTAATAATAAATAATAAAAAAAGAAAAAAAACAACACTTAATAATATTAACTACGAACACGGCCATAATGCGTTAACTATGTTCGGAAAATCAAATATGTCTTTAATATTAAAGACTGACACACAACGTACGCACGCACTCAATTAAATTGAATAAATAAAATCATCCTTGATAAGGACTAAAAGCATAGCTGGAATTGTTCGGAATTGTAAAACATTTGTTCAGCGTCTACACACCCTGTGTCCAGAAAAGAACAGCCTTGTTCGAACACAAGAAAAATTAAATAAAAGCCTAATCGCAGTATATTGTGGGTTGTATTTATTGAAACATGCATACATACACACACACATATATATATATAATTTTTGTATATTCAGCATATGTTAAGTTCGTATTATTGTTAGAAGGCTTTCATATGTCAGTTATATATATATATATACATACATACATATATATATATGTTAATGTTATACACACACACACACATATATATATATATATATATATATATATACATATATATATATATATATAACCTGTCAAATATGCTAGTTTGACTGACACATGTTCGCTCTTCAACGTCCGATCACGCTTTATGTTTGCAACATGGTTTTATTTCTCTAGTTAAGGAACAAGCGTAGTGGATAACATACTGACGTGTGTATGTATATATATATATATATATATATATATATATATATGCATGTATGTATGTATGTATGTATGTATGTATATATATATATATATGTGTGTGTGTGTGTGTGCGTGTATTTGGATTTTTAACATCGGTGCGCCTAGTTCAGATTCCATTCATTCCTCTTTAATTCACCTGATGAGAATAGCTTTAGAAAAGGCATGAGACAATATTTACTCACGCTAAGAAAGAGAACATAGATAGAACGGCACTTCATTGTAAAGAAGAAAAAAAACTCTGAATTCAAAATAATGAACGCCGTAGAGTGTTTGTCTTATTATGATTTCTTCCGAAAAGTTTTATTCGTTCTATCTCTCTCTCTCTGTCTGTCTCTCTATTTCTCTCTCTGTATATATATACATATATATATATATATATATATATATATATATATATATATATATATATATATATATATATATACACGTTAAATTCATTAAAATCTTCGAGTTTGATAGGCATCTATCTATCTATCTATCTATCTATCTATCTATCTATCTATCTATCCGTAACTGATTTAATTTTACTCGGCCCTGACCATCTCCTCTTTAAATGATAAGAGATACAGGCATTATATTTGCATTCCTTCCATCAAATTCTTGCTCAAGAAATCCAAGAATACTATTTATTAGATC
>OZ010599.1:26940199-26947699 GCA_963932145.1 Acanthosepion lycidas
TATGAATGTTCTAATAGAATGGATGTATGATAAATTGGAATATATATATATATATATATATATATATATATATATATATATATATATATATATATATATATATATATATGTATGTATATATATATATATATATATATATTACCAATTTGTAAATGGTAGGGAAAATTCTAAGGAGGATACTAACCCAAAGAGAGATCACTGTAAATTTAAATTATAGAACATTATACACACAAACTCACACACATCTATCTATCTATCTATCTATCTATATATCAATATATATATATATATATATATATATATATATATATATATATATATATATATATATATATATATTTATATATATATCAATATATATATATATATATATATATATATATATATATTTATGTTTTTATACAGGGAGCTGCAAAAGTATTAGCAGGCTTATTATATTACCAGTTTCTATATGTATGTGAATGACGTGTGTAAACCGTTTGAACATTTGAGGGATCGATTAATGATATGGCGAACATTGATATATATATATCAGTACAATAATCTTTGCGCGCACGTTGTGTTTTTCATTATCGTATACTTTCTTATGCACCCTCTGTAAACACACTGACAAACATACATACATACATACATACATATATATATATATATATATATATATATATATATATATATATATATATATATATATATATAGGAAGCAACATTCTATTGTTTTATTTTATGTGTATAGGCAAATATATACTTGCTATATTTTCATGCACTGATTTTCAAGTGACGATAAAAGTGCGGTATGTTTCCAAATAATTTTGATAGGAAACAATTCTTCTTCGATATATTTTGTTGAATATGACGGTCAAGTCAAATTTCTTTCCCAAATTTTGTCGAAGGCGCAGACGATGGACGTTAAATTAATAAAAAAAAAATGGTACACGCAATCAAGTGTTATTATTGTGGATACTCCGTAGTTAAAATAGAGTCACCATTTTTGTTAATTAAACACCGTATTTTACGTCCATCGTCTGCGCCTTCGAGAAAATTTAGGAAAGATAAAGCGTTAATATATTTAACTAAATAAAACCTCACCAATTTTCCAATAATAATAATAAAACTAATATTCCTTGGTTATAATTTATTACATTGGAATCGTAATCACGATCTAATTCATCAGACCTACAAATTCTTGCTCTGTCCTGGAATCTATCTATCTATCTATCTATCTATCTATCTATCTATCTATCTATATATATATATATATATATATATATATATATATATATATACATATATATATATATGTATATATATACAACTAACATTATATATATATATATATATATATATATATATATATATATATATATATATATATATATATATATATATATATATATATATATATATATACAACCACTCTGAAGAAAGCTTAGATCAAGGAATAACGTAATAAAAAAAATATCCAAATGTTGAACAATTTTTGTATTTATTTTCTCTCGAATTTAAAGCAACTAAACGAAGTTTAGTACGGCTCATGATCAAATATAACAGAAATTCGTTGTCATATATTTAACAATATGTATATATATATATATATAGATAGATAGATAGATAAACACATACACACATACACACACACATATATATATATATATATATATATATATATATATAGAGAGAGAGAGAGAGAGAGATAGATAGACAGCAACAGAGAGCGAGAGAGACAGATAGATACATATATAGATAAATACATAGAAAAATATTTGTCGAACTTAGTTCATTTAATAATAATAATATATACATGTGTGTGAGTGTGTGTGTGTTTGGTTCTGTCTGTGTGTTTGTGTGTAGGCATCTTTACATACTTAAAAAAATAGATAACTTTTCCTGAATTTCCGTACACGATATTTTGATTTCGGTATTAAATAACCCATTTATGTTGATATGTCGCTAAACCAAACCAAACCAAACCAAACCAAACTAAAACTTGTTTAAACGCGCATTTTTTTTCTCAAGCTATGATCAACACACACACACACACACACAAGCTCCCACATCCACGGAATCACACACAAGCACACACAGAAAAACATATATATAGAAAGAGAGCGTGTGAGGATTATCCAAATGATGTACGGATTAGAGTGCTTTCAGCTAATCTATTAGAAGTTACTTTTATTATCATTATTATTACTTGATTTAACATGTATTTCGTATGAGTAAGCAACAGAAATGTTTTCATTTTGAACACCCACACACACCCACACCGAAACCCACACCAAAAAACCCTACACACATATGTATATATGTGTGTGTGCGAATTACAATTAATGAGATCCAAACGAATTCTTTTTGTGGATCACTTTTAATATTTCATATTAATAGGATTTACTTAGATTACTTATCCACGGATTTTTACATATATATACATACATACATACATACATATATATATATATATATATATATATATATATATATATATATATATATATATATATATATATATATATATATATATATATATACACACAATATGATTCTTTCCCTTTATCACAGCCCTTCATTGTGGCTGGACACGCTATTGTTTTAAGCCGAGTTCGAAAATCGACCGATCTGACATCAGTGTGAATTTCTAGGGTGTCAGCGCTCCATATCAAAAGAAAGGACATAAGTAGAAATAATAAACAAAATTATACATACATACATACATATATATATATATATATATATATATATATATATATATATATATATGCGTGAGTACGTGTGCGCGCACGTGTGTTTTTTAACTCTGTGTGTGTTAAATATGTGTAAAACTTTACAGTGATGGTCAAGTTTTCAACTGTATTCGGTGTCGACGTTCCGCGAGCGCACGGCCCTCTGCGTGTGTTCGTGTCTCTACGTGTATGCACGCGTGTTTAATGGTCTCCAAGTTAAGTTTCAGCTCCTATAGTCACATAAAACGATAATGGTTCCTTTCAAAACTATTAAAGAATATCAATTGATTTTCACTCTGGATAGATTAAAAAAAAAATCACTTTTTCCTGAAAAGCATGCTTAAATGTATAAAGCTAAAAACTCTATAGTGTATATCAGAAAAACTGTCTAAATCCATACTATCAGTGCAATTCGGACATACATTATCGGGAGAATAAGACATTTTATAGTTAATTGCATATCTTTGCCATCCCTACAGAACACACACGCGCACATACACGCAGCACATATATATATATATATATATATATATATATATATATATATATATATATATATATATATATATATATATATATATATATACACGCACACACACAAATGAGACAAATAAGAGATGGAGTAAAAATCCACAGTTCGTAGCATTTGCTTTTTGAAAAGAAGAAGAATATATTATTATTCTAATTTTAATAAAATTGTGTAGCGACTTCAAATGATTTTTTTATTATAATCTTTTACAATATAAATATAATAATATATATATATATATATATATATACGCACTCGCACAAACACACCCATATATATATATGTGCGTGTCTGTCTGTATGTGTGTGTGTCCGGAATTAGCAAGCTCCTATTTCCGAGAAACTCCGAGTAGAGTCTAATACAGTCAGAGACGTGCGCACACACACACACGCCCACAACGCGCGCGCGCATGCACACACACACTCAGATACACACATATATATATATATATTTTTGACCTTACTATATATATATATATATATATATATATATATATATATATATATATCTATATATATATATATATATATATATATATATATATATATATATATATATATATATAGGTAAAAATCCGTTCGTATATAATCCAGATGGATCCTAGTAATAAGATTCACAAACTAATTCACAAAGAAGTGTTCGATGTAATTAGTTTTATTTATACAGGGCAATATATTTTGTTTGATTATTATATATATACATAAATTATATATGTATATACTTCGTAAATATATATATATATATATATATATATATATATATATATATATATATATATATATATATATATATATATACTTCGTAAAGTACCCATCATAAGAACTGAAATAAGAAAAATATCATATTAAAGCAAATACATTGCGTTTTTATACTCTTATTTTTAGGAAGCAACAATTTTGTTCTTCATAAAAACATCTTGAAGAAGAAAAAAGAAAAATTTTGAAGAAGAAAGAAGAAAAATTTTGAAGAAGAAAAATCTTTTTCTTTATAAGTATTTAATTATGAAATTTTATTTGACACTCTGGACACTAAAACTAATTAAATTATAAATGAAAATTGGATAACGCAAAGCTATTTTTTTACAAATACGGATTCGAAAACTCTCAGTTACTAGGTTTACTGTCTGTGTTAAACTGAGATGAGCGAATAAAATTTTATTAAATAAATTTACTTCCGTTGGACTGATAATTTCGTTTTGATTTTTGACATTTCAATTTTATAATCTATCCTCTTTGATAAAGCTTACACCATTTTCTTTTCTTTTGATTGTAATTTTCAACATGGCGACTGTTAATGCTTCACCGAAGTTTAAAATGCATTTTATAAATAAAAATTTGAGAACAGAAAAAATCAAGTAGATTTCATTTTTTTTTTCAATGAATCTAAGAGTTCTTTTCATTTTTTTTTTTTCTCTTTAGTCAAGTTCGTTTGATTCTAATCCTGTGTGTTCGCTTCAAGCTTTTGAGTGTATCTTATAAATTACTCAAATTACCGATTTAATTCATTTGTAAGATATATAATATATACTCATTAAAAAAAAAATGAATCTATTATCAAGCTTATATTTTGAGAAACTTTTGCAAGGAAAGCCAACAAATTGTGCTGCGGTAATCAAGGCTATGGGAGGATATTTTGACGAGAGCAAAATTCAATCATAAAAAGTATTTTTTTTTCTTTTTGTCATAAAATTTGTAATAAAATAAAAATTTCTTTTTTTTTAACCATGTATAATATTTTTTACTTTCAGGGAGAATCTCAAACTTTTGATCTGTACTAAATAAATCAGCTTCGATTTCGTGCTAGATTAGAAAAATAAAGAGGTTTACGAACAAGTCTACCTCACTTGTTCGTGCGTATAAAGTCCGATACAGAGCGATGTTATGAAAGATGAGTTGAAAGCGAATAAAATCAACGCCCTTTTATAAGTTTTCCAGCATTTGATGAGCGAGTTTATCGTGAAACTGACAATAATGTCCGAGATTTGATCTTTATTGAATACGTCGCACCCGACCATCGAGACGATAGCATGCACGCCGCTTGATCTACACAAATAGGGCTACCTGGCGGGAAGTGTGGGTACTGTTGAAAAGCCAGAAACTATTTAATGAAACCAGGTGAACATCAGTGACGACTTATCTCGGGGCATTTGCAGAATGTATGTTAAGATATATATATATATATATATATATATATATATATATATATATATATATATATAGGGGCAAAATTTATCAGTTCTAGTCTTCATCAGAATCAGCATATTAATGATGAAATATTAGAATATGAAGTTTGGAAACATGCACGGACACACACGCACACACATATATATATATATATATATATATATATATATATATAGTGTAACCCGGATATAAGAGAGTTTTCGGGACCGGAGAAGGAGTCTCTTATATCTGTGTTTCTCTTATATCCGGGTTTCTCTTATATCCGGGTTTGGTCTATTTTATACACATTAACACAGGCTCTAATTTGAGACCAGAGAAAAACTCTCTTATATACGGGTCTCTTATATAAGGTTCTCTTATATCCGGGTTACACTGTATATATATATATATATATATATATATATATATATATATATAGTTTAACCTAGAGAGCCAGACAAACCTAACTCTAGGTTTAACTAGGTCCGCACTACTTACTGTATTGAGCACTTTGGTTACTCGTATCGGTTTTTTTTTTCTTTGGGCTTTGAACTTGCATGCCAGACGATTATTTTCGGCTAACAAACATGTTCTTGGTACTTTCTTTTTTTATACCTTTTTTTCCCTTTGTTATTGGTTTGGTTATTTGCATATCTAGACACCGAAGGTTTTCCGGACGAGTGTAGTTTCTCTTACCTATAGGATTGCTATTAATACTATATATATATATATATATATATATATATATTATGTGTGTGTGTTTAGGCACCAATCCTTCATTGATGCATATTTCATTAAAGACGGTACTATGATTAAGCTTTTTATTTAATTTTTTCTTGTGTTCGAACAAGTGTTTTCCTTTCTGGACACAAAGTGTGTAGAAAATGTTCTGGAATTCCGAGCGCTTTCGGCTATACTTTTAGCCATTAACAAGGATGACTTTATTCTTCAATTTAACTGGGGGGGGGTGTTTTGTGTGTATGTTTTTAGTGTTATATAGATGTTTTATTTTCCGAACACAGTTAGCACATTGTGGCCGTGTTCGTAGTTAACATTATTAAGTGTTGCCTTTTTCTTTTCTATTATTACGGCTTCCATTATTTTAAATCTTTTTTTTACAAGTGGATGAGGTTATTATGTTTGTATTTTCTACTGGTATGTTTCGAATGGAGTCTGGTAAGTTTGTGTGTGCTTAAATGGGTTCTAATAGAGCTGTGGTCGGATAGGTGTAACATAAAGCCTCTGGATAGGCATGTAGTCGTTTGACCGATGTAATTATCTGTGAGTTCGGTTGGATCAGGACACTGATCCTTAAGGGATATTTGAACTCGTAGATAATGTTCATTTGCTTTGATTTTGACTTTTCTGGTGAGTTTTTTTTTATATTTGAGGATAAAATTACGTGCCCTAAAAAGAAAACACTAGTTCGAACACAAGAACAATTAAATAAAAAGCTTACTACATGTCTGTCGTTTTTAATGCAACATGCATACACACACACACACACACACACACACATATATATATATATATGTATGATTTATTCGAAAATTATAACATAAACATGTTATAAACGTCACAACGAAATCTGTTTGTGTGTGTGTGTGTGTGTATTTGTGCGTGTGAGTGAATTGCGATCAAATCAAAATCGAATATGGATTGGAATCCCAAAAAATGATAAAACAAAGAACAACTAAGAATATTAAAGATGTTATCTGATGAAGGTTTAATAAATGAGAGCCATGTTATATATATAAACATTTCCTATTTGTTCTTTATCCTATCATATATATCTATATATCTATCTATATATATATATATATAGTTTTAAGTTATGCTATATTTGTGGGTTAAAGTACTCAAGAAAAGGATAGAGCGTATGGAAAAATATAAAAGTGGACATTGAAGTCAACACCTAGCTGTGACAGTCAGTTGCATGCTTAAACTCAATTCTCAAGCTTAGCGATTGCATTTTAACATGAAACAGTCAGTCGCGTACATGTTTTAACTTCAATGTCTACTTGATATATATATAAATATATATATATATATATATATATATATATATATATATATATATATATAGAGAGAG
>OZ010599.1:26955199-26982699 GCA_963932145.1 Acanthosepion lycidas
ATACACGGAACCTGACGTGCTATAGCAGTTTAGTTACAGGCTATATGACGGTTCCGTGTAGGATTCAGGTTCGTTTCCTGTCGAAGAACATATTTTCTATGGAAATTTCTCGGAAGTTCAGGCCGGTAAACATTGTTAATACTGTTTGTTATAAACAGAGCATTTACTTAAATATTTGTGTCTATATAAATAACGTAAAACAATAAAATATCTTAAAATAATTGTCGGGCTTAGTTCATTTCGTAGTATATAATTTTATATGATTTTGTTATTTTAATGCTTTGACGTTTCTAATATTTTTAACGGCCTACATAAACTCGAGTAAAACGATCTAAGGCGAGTTTTATTTTTCCATATAAAATTTAAGAAAACAGACGTATCTTCGAAAATGTCTTAACTCGAAACGACTTAAGTCGGGGTATCACTGTATAGCAAAGTTATTTTGCTTATTGGAAGTATTAAATTTAATCTGTTAGCTTGAAATCAAAACAAAAATGGAAGCTTCAAGAAAAAAATTTCATTTTCTTAAATAAAGTTTCAGGAAAGTATGTTTTATTTTTGGAAGATTTGTTTTGATAAAGAGAATTACAATGTGATGAAAGATGACTAAAAAAGGGGAGCTAAGCAATTATTTTAATAAAAACAAATTAGACATTTTCAGTCAATTTAAACTAGTTTTTGAAATACAGTAAAGTATTTTGCTTATTGAAAATATTAAATTTAATCTATTAGCTTGAAATCAAAACTAAAATAGAAACTTCAAGAAAGATTTTTTATTTTTTTTAAATTCATTATAAAACTTAATTATCGCGATTACTGTCATGGTACCTAGTATACTAATTTATTATCGTTAGACGAAAATAAATTAACAATTTGATATGTAAATAAACAGAGCAAGAACCAAGGGAGAAAAAAAAAGGTATAAAAAAAGAAAGAACAAAGAACATGTACGTTAGTCCAAGACAATCGTCTAGCATCCAAGTTCAGAGTCCAAAGAAAAAAATATACGATACGAGTAAGTAAAATAACTAAGTAAAGTGCTCAAAATGCCAAGTAGAGCAAACCTAATTAAGTCTAAAGAGCCAGATAAACCTACCAGGTTTTCACCTACGCAGATCGTCAGGAAATACTGGCCAGTATTCCTTGACGATCCGCCTAGGTGAAACCTTGGTAGGATTATCTGGCTCTTTAGGCTAAATTACTTTATTTATTTCTATTATTATCATTTAAGATATAATAATGTTATTTCTTAATAGAAGAAGAAGAAGAAGAAGAAGAAGAAGAAGAAGGATTAGAAGACGAAGAAGAAGGGTTAGAAGAAGAAGAAGAAGGATTAGAAGAAGACGAAGAAGAAGGATTAGAAGAGGAAGAACAAGAAGAGGAGAAGAAGAAGAAGGATTAGATTAAGAAGAAGAAGAAGAAGAATGATTAGATGAAGAAGAAGAGGAAGAAGAAGGATTAGATTAAGAAGAAGAAGAAGAAGACGAAGAAGAAGAATGATTAGATGAAGAAGAAGAAGAAGAAGAAGAAGAAGAAGAAGAAGAAGAAGAAGAAGAAGAAGAAGGATTAGAAGACGAAGAAGAAGGGTTAGAAGAAGAAGAAGAAGGATTAGAAGAAGACGAAGAAGAAGGATTAGAAGAGGAAGAACAAGAAGAGGAGAAGAAGAAGAAGGATTAGATTAAGAAGAAGAAGAAGAAGAATGATTAGATGAAGAAGAAGAGGAAGAAGAAGGATTAGATTAAGAAGAAGAAGAAGAAGAAGACGAAGAAGAAGAATGATTAGATGAAGAAGAAGAAGAAGAAGAAGAAGAAGAAGAATGATTAGATGAAGAAGAAGAGGAAGAAGAAGGATTAGATTAAGAAGAAGAAGAAGAAGAAGACGAAGAAGAAGAATGATTAGATGAAGAAGAAGAAGAAGAAGAAGAAGAAGAAGAAGACGAAGAAGAAGAATGATTAGATGAAGAAGAAGAAGAAGAAGAAGAAGAAGAAGAAGAAGAAGAAGAAGAATGATTAGATGAAGAAGAAGAGGAAGAAGAAGGATTAGATTAAGAAGAAGAAGAAGACGAAGAAGAAGAATGATTAGATGAAGAAGAAGAAGAAGAAGAAGAAGAAGAAGAAGAAGAAGAAGAAGAAGAAGAAGAAGAAGAAAAAGAATCGTTGTGCATCTGTATGGGATAAAAGTAAACGTAGAATTAATCAAATAAGATTTTAAAAACTAAGGAAACCTACTTAATTTTGAAATTGTCTCCAAATTTATGCCACGTTGTTTTTCTATGTAACTTCTGGAATAAATCGGGTATATATCTTTAGTTCAGACATGTATAGCTCCTTTGAAAAGCCTTTCATCTGATGCCATTTTTTTATTTACTAATGTTTCCTAATAAATGGCTCAGGCGCCATTCAAGGTAGAGGTTTACTGTAAGAAAGCGTTAGCGTAAGAAAGGGCAAAAGAACAGGAAAATAGACGGTTGAAGAGGTCAAGATTCAATTAGCGAATAAGTTTTCAGATTTCAGGTGGAGACGTTAGAACGGACCGGAAATCCAATTCTAAACAGGCAAAAACGGAGGAAGCTATACTCCTATTCAAAAGACTGGGGATGAGTTTAAACCGGGCGATAGGCAATCCTATCTACACCTATACTGAATAAAGTATGAAACGAATAGGAGTAAAACACTCCGAATTTATTAAGTTCGTTCCGTTAACAAAACAAGAGGTTGCAGCTAAATCGTGTATTGAACAGTAAATGCAACAGAAATGTTACCCGACTTCGGTTGACCAGCGTTCAGTCTATATCACTGTTATATTTAACAGTCCCCATCCCCGCCACGAGGGTTATATATGGCACAAGACTGAGTTTAACGTGGGTCATCCGAGTCCGTAGGCTCGGCCAAAAATATTCCCGTAGAACCCGCAAAAACGGGTCCGGGCCTGTCTAACTTCCTGGACGAAACTTTGCCCTTCGGCAAAGCCTCGTCTGGTTTACTCTGTGCTCAAGGCAGAGAGTTCGACAGTAACGAACACGCTATAGCACTATTAATATTTAACAGCCCCCCCCCCCACTACGAAGAATGTATGTGGCACAAGGCCGAGTTTACCGTGGGTTCTCCGAGCCCGTAGTCTCGGCCAAAAATATTCCCGGAGAACCAGCATAAACGGGTTCAGATTCTGTCTACCTCCCCGGACGAAACTTGCCCTTCGGCACAGCCTTGTCCGGGTTACTCTCTGCTCAAAGCAGAGAGTTCGACAGTAAGGAATAATCTATTCGACTGTTATATTTAACAGCCCCCACCCCACGAGGGATGTATGTGGTACAAGGCCGAGTTTACCATGGATTCTCCAAGCCCGTAGGCTCGGTCAAAATTATTCCCGTAGAACCCGCATAAACGTGTTCAGGGCCTGTCTACCTCCCCGGACGAAACTTTGCCCTTCGGCACAGCCTCATCCAGGTTTCTCTCTGCTCAAGGCAGTGAGTTGGATTGTAACGAACAGGCTATATCACTGTTCCCCGAGGCCTACTTTTCCTACTAACTTTATAGTAAGTGGAAGAGTCCACAATAGCTTCATTAGAGGGAAGACACCATAACATTCGGGCGCATGTCCAGGTGGTTAGAAAGTTTGATTTCTATCCATAACCCTCCACCGAATCTCAACATGGATGATTGGTCAAGGAGGTGGCTTTCTTATGGCCCGCGGAGACGAACATAGTTCATGGCACTGTTAGAAGATACCAGAAAAACCATACTAACCTGCGAGTATGATCAAGTAGACGGAACTGTTCAAAGGTCATTCAATCGTGGCGATCAAACATAAGCCACAGAGGGTTTGAGCCTACTGGCCTCATTCAACAAAGTGATCACGCCAGATTACGTGGTTTGTTTGAAAAGTAACGGGACTGGGTGTACTTTGTGAGCTATGGCCAAAAATGGGATAAGCGGATAGTGTTATCATGTAGTATGATAACTAGGGAGTATATCACTGTAATCTTAGAGTTCGCTTCGCTCAGTGCGCGAGAAGAGACCAGAGTTTTAGCCGGAAAAATCGTGGCTGCTTCACCATGACAATGCACCTGCTCACAACCCCATGAGCATCCGGCTAATCCTGGCCGAGAAGGACATCGCCGTACTAGAACAAACTCACTATTCACTTTAGAAAACCAACTTGCCTGAAAATACCTGATTAGTAGAAACCCAATGTAGGAAGAAGATTGTTTTTCTAAATATTTTTTTAAATTGCTTTACATATTTTTTTTTAAATTTGTATTGAGCACTTTTTCATTAATTTAACCGTTTTCTGCCAAATATTTTTGTCAAATGTTCGACATTTTAATTTTATATATATATATATATATATATATATATATATATTATTATTATTATTATTATTATTATCAGCCTTCCCTGACGATCCGCTTACGTGAAAGCTTGGTAGGTTTGTCTGGCTCTCTAGGTTTAACTCTCTCTCTCTCTGTATATATATATATATATATATATATATATATATATATATTATAAATTGATTTATTTAAAATATGTTTTTTCGCTACACAGTTCTAACCATGTTTCAAAAATGGAAGCTAAACATGGTTAGAACTGTGTAGCGAAAAAAAAATATTTTAAATAAATCAATTTATAATATTAATGCCCTGTAAATTTACATTAAGCACTATTTTGTAAAAATAAAAATATCTATCAGAACACCGGATTATATATCTTACTGTTCTTTCTTTTTATTTATATATATCTATACTATATATATATATATATATATATATATATATATATATATATATATATATATATATATATTCAAGGTCTGTTTGAAAAGAAACGAGACTGGGTGTACTTTGGGAGGTATGGCCGAAAAAGGAATACGCATATTGTGTTATCATCTTACATATTAACTTGGGAGTATATCATTGAAATTTTAGAGTTCGCTTCGCACAGTGCGCGAGAAGAGAGAAGAGTTATGGTAGGAAAAAGTGTGGCCGCTTCACCACGACAATGTACCTGCTCACAACGGCCGTCCCTGGCCGAGAAAACATCGGCGTACGAGAAGACCATCCCTATTCACATCAACTTCGTCCGTGCTCAAGGGGATCATCAAGGGAGTCCGTTTTGCAGTGGGTGGAAGCAATTGAGAGGGCTGTAACGACGGATCGATGGGCATCCAAGAAGAAGCCTTCCAGCAGTACATAGAAGCGTGTCAGAGAAAGACGGAAAAATGCATTAGAATCGAGGTGGGTACTTTGAAGGGGAAACTATGTAGTTTGTTTTTGGGATTTTTTTTTTTTAAGCGTTTTACCCCAAGCAAGGCGGGAAGCCACTAGGACGCAAGGAGTTACAGAAGATTTGGAGCAAGATCAGATAGGAGTGATAGAGGAAAGGATGAGGAGAAGGATAGTGGATCGATCAAGGTAACTGGAGATGTCGATTGACATTACATTTGAATAGTTGGAGATTATAGCTCTCAGGGAAACTCGAATAGGGAAGGGAGTTCCACAGGCGAGAGGTGTGAGATACGAAGCTATTGGAGTAGAAGAGACGGCTACATTTAATATTTTCGACAGTGAAAGGGTGAGAGCGGGATGCCAGCCTCGTAGGGCGCTTGAATTCATGAAGTCTGGGAACCAGCGAATGCAGCTCCTCGGAGCAATTACCATGAAAGTATTTGTAAAAAAGACAGAGAGAGGCGACGGCGCATCTGTGAGAGAGCGACTGTAGACGAGATGCCAGAGCAGGGCCAATTATATTGCATATCCGCCTCTGGAGCTTATCAAGAACCCCGAGGCAAACAGAAAGGGCTCCAGACCATATATGGCAGCAATACTCTATGCAAGGGCGAATTGTAAATCTGGAGGATTTCCTGGCGCGGCACAGGGAGCTAACTTTCATTGCGGTGGACGAAGCAATTGACTCAATGTATTTGTTCCATCTCAGGTCAGCAGTCAACGTGAGACCGAGAAGCCGCAGAGAGGTGCTCTCGAGAAGTTGAGCATTCAGACATTCTAATGAAGGACAGGGAATTGAAATAAATTGTTTTCTGCCACCAGTCCCGTTACCTTTCAGACAGATCTCGTATGCGATCTCCCCCAGAAACTGTAACTAAGATCTGCTCAGCGTAGTTTCAGAGTAAATAACAGAACCAGTTATGCGTCATGCGTGATACACGCTTAGGCGGTCATGTATCTTTCAATACATAACTGATGAGGTAGATTTTATTTTCCCGCTGTAGGTTTCCATTTCTTTCTGCGGTAGACCAGTTGCCATTCAAAAGTATAGAATTCGGTCTGTCCTGCTATTTACCCATAGCTGGGGGAGTAAGAAGAGAATTCATAACTTTTGCACGTAAGTGAATGGGTTTAGACTGAAATTCGAACTCGGCTCTCTTATTCCTCAAACCGGACCGCTATCCATTACTCCAGCGTCCGGAGTAAAACACTGTAAGCGACTGTAATAGGGTGTCTGTAACTGACCCTATCAGACGAGTGTACACAGAAACAAATATTAGCCGGTGATTTGTACTTTTAAAAAATATATATATATGATTTTATAAAACTGTTCATAGCTACATTAGAAAAATAAATGATCTTTTTTCGCTAGACGGAAATTTGCGCGCGTTGATATTTACAGTCGGGGGCTTATTGCGCATTCAACTTGCCTTCATATAGCTACGCCTCGGTTTTTATTGAATATGACTGCTATAGAGGAGCAATTTTTGTTTGAGTTTCTAGGATGAGGAGTTGTCATTATTTACCCATATTAACAAACGGACTATTGACTGTATGTAAATAACAAAAACAAAACGTGGACAATTTTCCGCGGGTAAATCGTGTAAACAGAGAGAACTGATTTGAAAAGAATAAAATTATTAAAAAATATATATATATAATCGCAACTGCAATGATTCTTCTCCCCACATATTATCTTTTACAAGGTTAAACTGTATTTAGTCTTCTACATTAACGAACCAAGAAGCGGGTGCGAAGTGCGTCCCATCCCGAGTGGCATACTTGAGGGGAGCGGCATTTACGTGAATTAGTATCATGAAGTCAGTCAGTTATGTCCTATGCGTGATACACGCGAAGGTGATCATGTATCTTTCGATACATGACTGACGAGACAGATTTTACCCGCAGTAGGTTGCCATTTCTTTTTGCGGTAGACCAGTTGTCATCCAAGGCTAGAGAACCCGGTCTATTTACCAACAGCTGGGGTGGGAGAAGAAAGAAGAGAATTCATACCTTTTCCCAATGATATTAGCAAGTAAGCGAATGTAATGGTACCAAATGGAATTCGAACTCGGCTCTCGGATCCATCAATTGATCTGACGCACACGTATAGGACACAGGTTCGATTCTTGTCTCAGAACGCCTATTTTCTATGAAATTTCTCGAACATTCAGGCCAATAGATATAATTAATACTGTCTATTTAAAAAAAAACAAAAAAAACAAGGTATTTACTTAAATAAATTGTATCTATAAAAATAACGTATAAACAGAAAATATATTAAATAATTTTCGGCCTTAATCCATTTCATAATATAGAATATGTTCAGAGATATTGATAATAAATAGAACAATATGTTTAGAGATGTTGATAATAGAGAGAGTAAAGTGATTAGAGGTATTGATAACAGAGAGGGTAATATGTTTGGAGATGTTGATAATAGAACGAGTAATATGTTTAGAAGTATTCATAATGGTTAATATGTTTAGTGATGTTGATAACAGAGCAGGTAATTTGTTTAGAGGTATTGATAATAGAGTAATATTTTTAGAAATGTTGATAACAGAGCGAGTGATGTGTTTAGACGTATTGATTATAGAGTAATGTGTTTAGAGATATTGATAATAGAGTAATATGTTTACAGATGTTGATAACAGCGAGTAATGTGTTTAGAGGTATTGATAATAGTTAATATGTTTAGAGATCTTGATAAAAATGCCAGTAATGTGTTTAGAGTTATTGATAATATAGTAATATGTTTAGAAATGTTGAAAATAGAGCGAGTAATGTGTTTAGATGTATTGATTATATAGTAATATATTTAGAGATGTTGATAACAGAGAGGGTAATGTGTTTGTAGGTATTGATAATAGAATAATATTTTTAGAGACGTTGATAACAGAGCGAGTAATGTGTTTGGAGGTATTGATAATAGAGTAATATGTTTAGAGATGTTGATAACAAGAGAAATGTGTTTAGACGTATTGATTATAGAGTAATATATTCATAGACACTTCTTCTTCAAGAAACTAATTAAACTTATTGGTCTGCTCGTAAAACAGGGAAAATGGGTATGGAGAAAACTTTTTGTAGATTAGAATTCATTCGACCCACATCAAACTACGGCATTTGTCAGAATGGAAAAGCATTGATATTTTATCGAAAGAGAAGCGGGTTTCTAATCATAATATATATATATATATATATATATATATATATATATATACAGAGTCAAATCGATCGCTGACTTTCACACAGTTATCTGTACCTAGTTTTTATTTACAAATATTAAGTTTACATCTCTAGGCATCACATTCCCAATCTCTGTGTCTCAGTTCCATAAATATATATTTTGGTATACCAAATCGTAGTATCTTTGAATGCATATATATATAAGTGTGTTCTTTAATTTATATAAATCTGCCAAATATGTGCAAGTGATACAGAAGATGGTTTGAAAAAAAAAAAATTTTTAAATTATTTAGAAATATTACTTTAAAATTATTTTCAAATAGCATAATTTCTACAGAGATATCAATAAAGGAAACCCGGTTTCAAACTTGATATTTGTAAATAAAAAAAACTAGGTACAGGTAGCTCTTGAAAAAGTCAGAGGACGATTTGATTCTAAATTGGTTAAAAATCAGTACTTTTCGGTTTTGACTAATATCGCCGCTTAAGAAAAATCGAATAAATGACAACCTGCACAATTTATTCTCCGCGAAATTCTCTCCATTTTTTATGAGCAGGGCAGTCAGTTTCTGTTCTGCCCTTCAAGCAACTACAGGGAGATAATCCCAGTTAATCCTAATGTACCGAGTTCAAGCGGTATTGTTTGCATACACGTCTGATCAATTGATGGTCCCATATAGGACACAAGTTTGATTCTGGTCAGAAAAGGCATATTTTCTACGAAATTTCTCGAACATTCAGGCCGGCAAATATAATCAATACTGTTTATTTTAAAAAAAATAAATAAATAAAAACAGAGCATTTTCTTGAATAAATTGTATCCATTAAAGTAACGTATAAAAAGAAAATATATTAAATAATTTTCGGACTTAATTCATTTCATAATATAGAATAATATGTTCAAATTTATTGATAATAGATAGAACAATATGTTTAGGGATATTGATAACAGACAGATTAATATGTTTAGAAATATTGATAATATCGTAATATGTTTAGAAATGTTGATAATTGAGACAATAATGTGTTTAGAGGTATTGATATCAGAGTGATATGTTTAGAGGTGGTTATAATAGACCGAGTAATGCTGTAATATATATAGACATACTGATAACAGATAAAGTAATATATATAGAGATATTATTTAGAAATAAAGTAATATATATAGAGATATATTTAGAAATATTGATAATGGAGTAATGTTTAGAGATGTTGATAATAGAGCGAGTAATGTGTTTAGAATTATTGATAACAGAGTAATATGTTTAGAGGTGTTTATAATAGACCGAGTAATGTTTAGTTGTACTGATAACACATAGAGTAATGTTTAGAAATATTGATAATAGAGTAATGTTTACTGATGTTGATAATAGATCAAGAAATGTGTTTAGACATATTGATAACAGAGTAATATGTTTAGAAATATTGATAATATAGTAATATGTTTAGAGATATTGATAATTGAGACAGTAATGTATTTAGAGGTATTGATAAAAGAATAATATGTTTAAAGATGTTTCTAACAGTGTGAGTAATGTGTTTAGACGTACTGATATGAGATAGTGTAATACATATAGAAATTTTGATAATAGTGTAATATGTTTAGAGATGTTGATAATAGAGCGAGTAATGTTTAGAAGTGTTGATAATAGAGAGAGTAATGCGTTTAGAGGTTTTGATAAGAGAGTAATGTGTTTACAATTAAACAATCTGCACAAATTATTCCCCACCAAACTGTCTCGTCCTGGGTATGACGATAAACTACGCTCGGCAGCAAGGCCTCTGATCAAGAGGTTTTGAGGAGCATGGAACCACCTCGTAATTGCTGGTGTTCCCAGGTCCACCCAAACCCGGGGTGGTAGCACCTGTTAGGGTCCCAGCTATGGGCAAATAGTTAACCCCGAAACTGGGGTAAAAATGAGTTTTAATACAAGGAATACTTTGCCAAAAAAATTATTATCACCAATTTAAAAACAAAAAAACAAAAAAAAAAACTATTACCAGTAATATTTTTGGAAAAAATATTACCAGTAATATATTTTTGGAAAAAATATTACCAGCTATACATTTTGGAGGAAAAAAATATTACCAGCAATACATTTTGGAAGGAAAAATTATTACCAGAAATAGATTTTTGACAAAACAAAATATTTCTAGCAATAACTTTGTCGGCATTAAATAACCCATTGAGATGTTGATATGCCATAAAACACAACAAAGCAAACAAACCAAACCAAACTGTCTTCTTTTTTATGAGCGGGACAGTCAATTTAAATCGTACTCTTCAAACAACTGCAGGGAGATAATCCCAGTTAATCCCAACGTATCGAGTTCAATAGGTATTGTTTGCATACCCGAATCGACGTATGTCACACGGAGGTGAATTTTGTAAATGCGTGCAGTCATAGAATTCTTATAAATATATTATTATTTTATGGTTGGCCATAGTAAAAAAAATAAAAATAAATAAAAATTCTTATCTAGGTTCATATTCATTTTTTTCACATCGTGGTATATATGCCAGGGTGCTAGAAATATATGATTGTTAATAGGGCTGACGAAAGTGTTCTTAGACTCACCAATCTATGTTATGGAACTACCATTCTAGAACTCATTTTTCATAATTTTTTTTATTGTAACCTAATTATGTACAATAATGGATCCTATGCAATGTAGGTGAAGAATTCAATGAGAAATATTGAAAATAATTACAATGCATCTAAATACGAATTAGAGACCTGTCAAAATAGTTTTTGCGGCAGTTTATAATACTAACTTGAGATTTTTCTTGTCCAAACGCTGAATAACCTAAAATATTCAACATTATGGATAAAAAAAAAAGTGGGCAAAACAAAGCAATCCCAGAATGATGTCAAAATCCGCGAAAATTTTTCATCCTTCAATAGTCTGTTTTGCTTAGTTTAACACTAGGATGGCCTAGGTGTCGTTTTCGACACCTTCAAATTTTCAACAAATTACTATGGAATAACTAGTTTTCGTTCGATGCTGAGGCTTTTGGACAATTATTGAATTTTAGCAAAGATGCTTAACAGACTTAATTCTTTAAAAAATATTCAGTGGAATAGCTGATATTTGAGGTTTTAGCTTGAATGGCCGAGGTGTCGTTTTTGACACCTAGGCTATTTATAGGGTAAATGCATTGAAAAATTTCTCACAAGCAATAATAATTGTGTTTATGTCCCCTATCTATCTATTTATCTATCTATCTATACACACACACACACATAATTTATATATATATATATATATATATATATATATATATATATATATATATATATATATATATATACAATCACTTTCTTTCAGTATGAGGTATACTAATATTTGTGAATTTCTTTTCAGACTTGTTATTCATGACTTGAATATTGAATATATTAAAGATGGCTGCTTCACGGCGTAGTGTAAATAAAGATGTCAAAAGATCTGGCCATCCTAGGGTTAATTTGTAACGTATATAAATGTAGGTCGAAAAAATCAAATGTTAGTAAAATACCTAGCGTTCTATAACACTGCTATGATTCCCCAATGAGGCTTTGGCCCCTACAGTCTTCCAGCGTGTTTGTGAAGGGGTTCGTACACACAGATAGTTACGTCTGTGGATTTCTAAAATATTCTGATAGACGTATTTTAAATAATAGAAGACTTTAATTTATATGAAAGATAAGATTAGTCAGGGGAAAAATAATTATCTTAATCCCTTAAATAAAGATTTACGACAATTTTAAGCACAAAAGTAAGAAAAAACTCACTTCCGAGAAAAGATCATTTATTTAAAACAGAAAATGAAACACTACAAAAACTTTTTAAAAATCCAGTATATGTCTGAGACATTTGTTGTATTCCCCTGTGAAATCATAAAATAGTGTATTTTATTAAAACGTAGTATCAGTAAGTTGAGTTTTTTTTTTTTCAATTCTTTTAAGATTCCGGACCATATTGTCGGTGACAATACGGAGATATACAAAATTCGCTAGTAAGGGTATTACCCACGAGTTGACGACTAGAAAAAGTAATGGTAATATTAGTAGTTTCCTTATAAGGAAACATTCGGCATTATTTGACCGAACAGCCAGTGCTACTCAAGTTACGCTTTTCAGCTTTCCCTAGGCATAGGCCTGAGATCAAAGTATAGTATCTGTTCCCCTACTTTCTAATTGTAAGGGTAATATTAGTCGTTTCCTTATAAGGAAACATTCGGAATTCATTGAGCGAACAGCCGGTACTACTCGAGTTACGCCTTTCAACGCTCTTTGGCCATCGAGCTGAGATCAAAGTGTGGTATCTGTTCCCCTCCTCTCTAATGGTAAGGGTAGTATTAGTCGTTTCCTTATAAGGAAACATTCGGAATTCACTGAGCGAACAGCCGGTACTACTCGAGTTACGCCTTTCAACGCTCTTTGGCCATCGAGCTGAGATCAAAGTGTAGTATCTGTTCCCCTCCTCTCTAATGGTAAGGGTAGTATTAGTCGTTTCCTTATAAGGAAACATTCGGAATTCACTGAGCGAACAGCCGGTACTACTCGAGTTACGCCTTTCAACCATCCCTGGCCGTCGAGCTGAGATCAAAGTGTAGTATCTGTTCTAATGGTAAGGGTAGTATTAGTCGTTTCCTTATGAGGAAACATTCGGCATTCAGAGGGCGAACAGCCGGTACTACTATCTATTGAAATTCATAAGAATCTTTCTCTTAAAACATTTTTTCAAGAAAATCAGTCAGTTATGTGCCATGTGATACACGCTTAGGCGATCATGTATCTTTCTGACTAGGCAGATTTTTCACCGCAGTAGGTTGCCATTTCTTTCTGCGGTAGAACAGTTGCTATCCAAGGCTATAGAATCTAGTCTGTCCTGCTATTTACCCAAAGGTGGGGGTGGGGAGAAGAAGGGGATTCATACCTTTCCCAAGGTTATTAGCACGTAAGTGAACGTAATGGATTCGACAGGAATTCGAACTCGGCTCTTCAATCCCTCAGTCCGAGCCGCCATTACCTTTTTTTTCCCGCAATAGGTTGCCATTTCTTTCTCCGGTAGACCAGTTGTCATCGAAGTATATAGAACCCAGTCTGTCCTGCTATTTACCCACAGATGGGGGAAGAAGAATAGGATTCATACCTTTCCCATGGTTATTAGCACGTAAGTAAATGCAATGGATTCGAGTGAAATTCGAACTCGGCCCCAGCGATTCCTCAATCTGAGCACGAAAATAGGTTTCCCAAATCCACTAGATGTTATCATTCTTTCCGGTATCGATGACGGTTTCCTTCCTAACCTTTTATTTGAAGTAGCGTGGAGCGTCAACATCTTGATTACATAATTATTTTTTCTTCAAGTTTCATCTGATATCCATTTTAGTTGTTGGTGTTGTTTGAAGTTCTCAAGTGATGTGGCCTCTGTTATCTGGTACGTTTCTTTGTGATTCTGTCGGACAATCTTCTGATTTTCGGACTTTGTCCATTTGATAATGTGTGTTTACATTTGGATGCACATCGAGCAGATATGAATGTACGAGAGAAAATCATGGAAAATTGTAGTTTAAAAACAGTAAAATCGACTGCGCTAACCGAAGCTCTCCTCCGTGGCGAAATCGGTAAAAGCACGTGAGTCTATGAGACGGTTCCGTATAGGTTACAGGTTCGATTCCTGTCGAGGGACGAATATTTTCTATGAAAATTTCTCGGATATTCAGGCCGGTTAATATTATTTATTTTGAACAGAGCATTTTTACTTAAATATTTGTATCTATAAAAAAGAATATATATATATATATATATATATATATTCTTTTTTGAAGTCAATACTTAGAGGCGACAAGATGCTAGATGCAATCGTCAGGCCACGAGTGTTGATTTTCTCGGCTATTTATATATACGGGTCAGTGACGCATTGTGGGTAGTCAATTTTGGTGGTTATTTTGCAGGAAGTTGTTTATTTATTTGTCTAGGATTATTTTGCTTCTTTTCATTTTCTTTACTTTTTAATTTTTATTTTTATTTTAATCGGTGTTTTAACGTATTGGTATTGTTTGTATCGCTTATTTAATAATTTTGTTTTGGTTTGGGAAGAAAATTAAAGCTATTTAACTTTTTTATTACTTCATTTATTTATTTGGATTGATTATCTTTACTTGTTTTTTTTCTAACGGTTAATTTATCGGGATCGGTTTATTTTTTTAAAATTTATTTGAATTAATTTAGATTAATCTATTTTACTTGTTTTTTATTATTTATTTATTATACTGTATATTTTTATTTACTCTTTTCGGTTTTCGATTTTTAAGTAACTTCGTATTTTTTTTTATCGTTATATAACATTTATAGCTATGTTTTTCGTTCGATTTTTGTTTTGATTTTTATAGTCTAACTAATATTTTGGCCAAAATGGTTTGTTAATTTGTTTCTTATTTACTTTATTTATTAGGATTCATTGATTTTGTTTTTTATATTTTTTATTTATTCTATTTCATCTATTCTAACGGGTGTGATTTGATGATTTGTTTGGGTTCATTTATTTTGCTTATTTTATTGTCATTTTGTTTATTTACTTTAATTATGTATAAGTATATTGTCGTTATATATATATATATATATATATATATATATATATATATATATATATATATATACACATACACACACACACGCACTCACACACACAGAGACACACACGTTTCTTGAGTTGGCGTGCATGAAGAAGCCCAACTAATATAGATGCGATTCACGTCAAGACGTGGAGAGAAAAGCTAAAGATAGCCGGCTGCATCCTCATCGTATAGCAGTCGGCGGCTTATTCCCGCTGTCTAAGACAAAAAACGAAAGACAAAGAGCTTGGCAAGAGAAAAGCAGGGACGCACACACGAACACAACAGCAGATATAGACAAACATGCTGATGTCCGCATAAAGAAGAATTACTCACCAAAGCTGAGTAAAGTTTTGACTTCAAAACACAAATAATAAATAGCCTCCAGGTTCTCCTTCTACTACTACTACTACTACAAATAATAATAACATTTAATGAAGTTGTTAATGTTGCGTAAATATGATTTCATTCTTCCAGTGGAATATTACTTATAACAGAACAAGAAAATTAAAGTAATTATCGATTATAAAAAAAACAAAAAAATTAAAGCGTCTAAACTAGTCGTCAAAGACAACACCTCGCCTGCAATATTCAAATTACGGTGGACCAATATTAATTAAATGATGGAAGCATTAAAAGTAAAAAAGAAAAAGCCAACATCAATTCAAATATGAACAGAACCACAACAACAACAAAAAAAAACCCATCACTATAGATACACATATATAAAAAGTTTCACCTAAAAAAAAATCTCCAAGTTCTACCACTATTACTACTACTACTACCAATAATAATAATAATAATAATAAATAACAGAGGACCAATGTTAATTAAGAATTCACATGTCCCTTCAGGAACTAAGTTCCTGATCAAACCAAATTCATGAATAATTATATTAGACATACAACTACATGCCTATCAAGAAGACTCACATTACATCTCTCAGATCACAATTATTCATTCCTTCAAACCCACAAGGAAACCTAAGAAACTCCGTGACATTCTTGTCCAAAAGTCAGTAAGTTATGTGCCATGCGTGATACACGCTTAGGCGATCATATATCTTTCGATACATGACTGACGAGGCAGATTTTTCCCACAGTAGTTTGCCATTTCTCTATAGAACCCGGTCTGTCTTGCTATTTACCCATAGTTGTGTGGGAGAAGAAGAGGGCAATGGATTTGACTGGAACTCGAACTCGGATCTCCGATTCCTCAAACCGAATCACTATCCATTATTCCCCAGTGCCTCCTCTCTTCTAAAAAAAAGTATTATAATAACAAACTCAATTACATGTAAAAAAAAAGAGTTATTTTTCCCGTTGAATCTAAAAATCAAGTCCATGTTTTTCCATCACATCACTTTTTCTCAGCACAGCTCATTTCTATTTTTCTGAAAATCATCCAAAATACCCATTTAACAGTGATATGCAAGGACCAAGTAGAACCAACCTTAAACGTTTTCAGGTTAGAATAACTTATAAAAGAAAAAGTATCCGAATAACTTAAAGAATGCATTTTCAGAGTTTTCAGCTCAGAAAAAAAGTTTTCAGAAAAATATCACAAAAAATTAAATTAAGACAACCACGTGTCTTCCATTTTTGAAAGAAGATACAAATGAATGAGGAATACAAAGGTATATATCATCTCTTCTTGGAAACTCTACTGTGTTTTTGAAAAGGTTGATCTCTTTTGATGCTCCAGCAGAAATCAGACATCATGGTAACATCCCATCTGCCTTTGTATCACTTTTTCCATTACATTGTGATCCTGATGAAACTTTTCTCCCTGTTCATCCCTATAATCACCAAGATTATTAGAAACCTGAGCGAGGTGACTAAACAGAAAGTGAATATTCATACACATTTTGCACCCAAGTTGTTTAAATGACCCTAGAAGCCTTTCTACCATCCCTCTATAAACTCTTATGATGGGTTTAAGCTTAAAAGGAAAACTACTGATAAAAACTAATATCGCAATTCTTGGATGACTTCTAAAGAGCTCCTTCTATGAAAAGTAATGGGAGAAAGACAAATCACAAAGTTTTAGCAAAGCTAAAAACATTGAAGGCACAAGAACATTTTCCAGTGTGATATCTCTCATAAAATCAAACATTTTCAGGTCAGCTTATCTCAACTGAAATAGCTTAGAATTTATTTTGAAAATGATTTGGATACTTTTTCTTGAATGATAAATCCTTTTAACATGAAACAAAATGTTTCAACTATGTCACTCGCATATTTAAGCCGTGGATTAGGCATTTTGGCCTATTTTAAGCAAAATAGAAATTATCTGTACTGAGAAAACCTGATGTGATGGGAAAAAATAGCCTAGAAACATGTGCCCAACAACATTTGGGCCGAAAAAAATGTCAGCCGGTGTAATGGTTAACGAAATATCTGAAAGCGCTCGGATATATAATTTACAACATAGTTTTTTGTTTGTTTGCTTTTTTTTTTTTTTTTAAATTGGAATCACCACAAGTAAGGCGGTAAAGCCACTAAGACAAGGGGTTACAGAGTGTGGAAGAATTAGGAACATAAACAATGATGATGAGCAGAAAGAGAAGAGAGTAATCAGGATGACAGCAGATAGCGATTGACATTGCATTTACATGTTTGCAGATTAAAGTTGGCAGGAATACATGGAGTTGGAATGGACTTCCACAAGCGAGAAGTGCGAGAAAACAAACCGTTAGCATGAAATCTATGGTTACATCTCGCCAGCTCAACTGTAAATAGATGAGATCTCAATCCCAGTCTAGTGCTGCTCTTAAATTAAAAAAAAAAAAAAAAAAAAACTCTAGCCACCATAGCTGATTCAAACAATTACCATGAACGGATGTGTAGAAAATACATAGAGAGGCAACCTTACGGCGGTGGGAACGTGACTGAAGCTGAGCTGCCAGATCAGGACCAGTAATATTGCAGATTCTTCTTTGGATCATATCAAAGAGCACATGGTAAATAGCAGGGGGACTAGACCATAGCTGTCAGCATGAACGTATGGTATTCTTATAGATATACAAGATAGATTCGGAAGAGAAAACTGTCTCGCCCAACACAGTGAACCAACTTTCTTAGTAGCTGGCCTAGCAATGAATTCAATATAGTCTTTGCACTTCATATCAGCAAAGAACGTGAGCCCGAGAACGCGCAACAGGTCATTTTCCTGGAGGTTAGCATCAGCCATGCTGAGGGAAGGCAGTAGGGGGTCTCTCAGATCATTAATGGAGACATGTTTGTTTGGGAGACGTTAAAATTAACCAATTTTTACACATTTTATGTTATATACTGTACCTATGAACACTAATGGGTATGTCCCTACCCTCATAAATACGCTGGACACTATTGCAATTGAGCGCAATATGCTGCCTAATTCGGCAGCGTGAGCTGTGAGCATGGGAATCTCTTCCCGTGTTGAACTTTCTGCCTTCGGGAAGAGAGGAACCCGGACGAGGCTATGCCGAAGGACAGAGTCTCGTCCGGGGAGATAGACCGATACCCGATCCCGCGTATGCGAGGTCTACGGGAAATTTTTGCTCGGATTTCCCCACATTATATTTGGCCTTGTACCACATCCCACCTCGTGGGAAAGCAGGAAAGAATCGTAATATGATCTCTAAGTCGTCCACGACTAGCAGTTGTTTACCTACTTCACGGTGCTGTATTTTGTTGATGTTATAAAGATTACCTTTCATTTCCAACTTCCGTTTTGGCTATTCCTCATTCAGTATCCCTTCTCTAAGTTACAACACTTTATGGCAGCATTGACCAATTTAAACCAGGTGACCGCCAAGATGAGTTGAAGGGGATTCTGAAGTCGTCTGAGAGCCGTGGTTGATACCAATAGCGATTTTTTTAAAATAAATATAATCTTTAGTATTTTAAGATATCTTTGAGTGATTTGGTAAATAGATCTGTTAAAATGAGATGTGAATATTTTCATTTTTGCGTCATGAAGACGACAATTTATACATGGCACGATCTATCTATCTATCTATCTATCTATCTATCTATCTATCTATCTCACCCTGTATATATATATATATATATATATATATATATATATATATATATATATATATATATATATAAATAAAAGGCAGGATGTGTGTGTATGTAACGAATGCACGGTCGCAACTTTCGACGGATTTGCACCAAAATTTACATCCACATGCTCCAAGTTAGCGGGAAGGTCAAGACCGACATTGCATTTCCCAACTCCCATCGATAGTGGAAATAATCGATTTTTTCATGCTTCTACGACAGTTTTCATGTAGTTCACGGCCATTTTGGACTGGCCAGAGTGAGAGCCAATAGCTGGCTGCCACAAATAGGCAGGAAGATTCTATTGGCCAGCGTGAGAGCCAACAACTGACTGACACGAATGTTAAGTAGCATGTTAGCATGCAAAAAAAAAATCGATAGCTGCATTCGTCACAAATGGGAAATATTTTAATCTGCATGGCACTTTACTCCAATTGGCTCATTAGCTTGCTTAAACTCAACGTTGATTCTGATTCCGAAGAACTGGGTTTGGTGTGAAAAAGTATTTGTTGTTAACATTCTTTTTTCATTCGGTTTTTCCAGTTACGAGTCCTTTTTTTTAAAGCTGATCGTTCATTTTGTTTAGTTCTTTATTTCGTAACAGATTTAATGTTTAGTATAGAGCTTAGAAAAAATTCGCAGTGTGAGATAGGCAAGAAGTAAGGCATGTAGCAACATCAGGACGGTAAAGGGCACTCCTTTAAAGGCAAGGACGGGCAAAAATATTTTAAGTCAAGTGAAAGCGATTGCTGTATGAGTCGTACGATTTTTGAATCAAGCACGGGCAACGCCGGGCCATGCTGCTAGTATATATATATATAAAGACTTAACTGATTTATTTTAATCCGAAATTCTTATTACTTCAAACATTGTTTTATTAGATAAACGTATATATATATATATATATATATATATATATATATATATATATATATATATATATATATATATATATGTGTGTGTGTGTGTGTGTGTGTGTGTTATGTGTATTTAGGCAGCATTTTTTCATTGATGCATGTTTCATTAATTAATATAGACAAGTTTTGTCTATTTACTTTAAGTAAAATCCTTTCATATCGTCTGATAAGCTTAATGGGCATTATCATTAAACGAAGAAAGAAAATCACAATATTGATACCTATTTTTTAATCCTATCTAAGCTTTCGGCTTACACAAGCCATTATCAAAGATGACAATTACATTATAACATATTAAACAATACACGGGCAAAACTTGTCGCTATTATTTAATGAAACATGCATCAATATATATATATATATATATATATATATATATATATATATATAGATAGATAGATAGATAGATAGATAGATAGATATAGATAGATAGATAATTGATAATATTAGTGGTAAATATACACATACATAGGCAAAATATATAAATATATATACATACATACACATACATATATATTTGTGTAAAAAAATTCCAAAAGGAAGTAGAACTCAATGTCCAGGACAGAGTAAGGATATAATAAAAAGGCTTAAACACTAATATTCCATAATGACTATGTAATATTAGTGTTTAAGCCATTATATATATATATATATATATATATATATATATATATATATATATATATATATATATATATATATATGAAAATATTGTAGAAAATAGGAAAGAAACTGGTTTGGTAAATAATCCAAAGTTCCTTAGTATTTTTGTAATTATTTTTAAAAAATAGTGCTCGATACGAAAGTAGAGCATAAATATAATTATTTATTTAAAAATATGATTCCAACACGCTACATAAGAGGTCTCATGTTTCAAAACAAGAGCCGAAAACTTCAAAATAATATTTGAATTAACTTGAGTTAAAGTAGGCTCTGTTCCATCTTCAAGCGAAATTTTTTGGGAATGACTTATTTCTGAAATTTACGAGTTTTAATAGTATGCTCGTAAATTTAATAGTATGTTCGTAAATAGTATACTCGTAAATTTCAGAAATAAGTCATTCCCAAAAAATTTCGCTTGAAGATAGAACAGAGCCTACTTTAACTCAAGTTAATTCAAATATTATTTTGAAGTTTTCGGCTCTTGTTTTGAAACATGAGACCTCTTATGTGGCGTGTTGGAATCATATTTTTAAATAAATAATATATATATATATATATATATATATATATATATATATATATATATGTATATATATATATTGTGTAGCGATTTAAACATGTCTTTATTCTAATATTTAAGTTAAAATAATATATAAATATATATATTTCATATATATATATATATATATATATATATATATATATATATATATATATATATATATATATATTTGGATCGTTGTTAGTCATATTTTCATATTTAGTTTTTCGATAATGCTGATTATTTTTTGATGTCAGGTTCATATTTAAAATATATATTTTCCTATGTCTGATTACTTTCGGCTACCATTGAAAATGAAATCGACGACATAATAAAAATCGAAGAATAACTAAACAATAAAATCCTTTGATAATGGCTAAACCTAACCGAAAGTACTCAGACATTGAATGACATATTTCCAAAGATGAACCTATTAGGTTGGTGCAAAAATAATGACGTAGCAATGTCGTTTTTTGACGTATTTTTTAACGTCTTAAAACGACATTATTACGTCATTACTTTCGTTACTGTTTAACCAAATTAGTTTCGCCCCCTCGAACCTTCTAACTTTCTGTCCTGGAGTAACAAGGTGCATCACATGTTTCACATATGATATCATCTTCAAGTCCTTTTTTTTACTGCTTTTTGGACTCACATAGCTGAAACTCCTCTTGCACGGGCCTAACGTCTTATAGATTGAGTTGGATCTTTTCTAATTGGTCTCTAAATTGAAATGAAGATCCTTCTTGCCGTTGTAACCTCCTGACCTAGTATTTCTGTCTACAGCTCCATCTTCTTCAAACTTGATCACCATTCTCTTGATGTTTCTTGAAAGGACTTTGAAGATGCAAGTCAGAGTATGAACGTTGGTACCATTACTGAAGGCCTTAACGTTCTTTTTCCTCTCACCATTGCTCAGTTGAGAAGACAGTGGGGATGACACAAAACGATTTTTTTCCTGTTCTCTTTCTAGCTGAATAACTCAAAGGGTCTTTCGGTGTTTCTTACTGCAAATGGAATCTGGAAATCTAGAAAATGATCTGGAAAAAATAGTTTAGTGTTTTTTTTGTTTTTTTTAGATATTAAACATTTTGTGGGATGGACAATTCTGGTGTTACACGATTTGGACAATTTTGCTGTTACACCTGGTACACACACACACACACACACACACACACACACATATATATATATATATATATATATATATATATATATATGTGTGTGTGTGTGTTTCTGTCAGAGGAAGTTAATTTGTTCGCTATACAAGAACAAACATTTTCGTGTACTGCCCTCAAACTGAGCGTGCATAATTATTGAATTCATGGAAAGGATGCCTGCCACACCCAACCTCACCATTCCTTGGTTTTGCCGGTGGGAGTCTGCATCGCTTACACGCAAAAATGTCACTTAATGGTTGTAGTAAACACTTTAGAATTCTCATATGCTATAAAAAGTTTTTAAAAAATCTAATTACCATTCACGCTAAAAAAGTTCAACATATTTAATCATCTAACCAATTATCATTTACTATAAAAATGTCTCAGAAAATATCTTCTTCTTCACCTTCGTTGTCCGTCTTCTTTTTTTTTCTATCCCTTCTTCTTCGTCTTCTTCTTCTGCGTCGTCATCTTAATCTTCTTCCTTCTTCATTTTCTTCTTCTTCACTTTCTTTTCTATATCTTCTTATCGTCATCGTCTGTTTAACCTTCTTCTTATTTTCTTGTTATTATTCTTTTTCGTCGTCGTCTTCTTCACCTTTTTCTACTTCTTCTTCTTCTTCACTTAACCAATGATCATTTACTATAAAAATGTCTCAGAAAATATCTTCTTCTTCACCTTCGTCATCGTCTTCTCCGTCGTCTTCTTTTTCTATACCTTCTTATTATTTTTCTTCTTCTTCGTCGTCGTCATTTTAATCTTCTTCTTTATACTTCTTTTTCTTCGTCTTCACCTTCTTTTCTATATCTTCTTCTTCTAGACATCGTCTTCTTCACCTTCTTCTTCTTTTCTTTTTTTTTCGTCTTCTTCTTTGTCGTCGTCTTCTCCACCTTTTTCTACGTCTTCTTTGTCTTCGTCTTTTTTACTTCTTCATCGTCTTCTTCGTGGGCCGTGTTCCTTCTGAAATACAGCAGAGGTCGATTTGTTTTTAAAGCTACCTTCTTCTAGAATTTGCCTAAAGAGACAGGGCCTACAAGGCAGCAGACATGGATTTGTTTTGAAGTTACATTCTTCTATCCTTTGCCTGAAGGGACAGGATCTAAATGAAGTAGGCTTGTTTGAATTTAATTTCCTTCTCCTTTCCACGTATATCTATAGGGCTTAGTTTGTCCTATAATTTTATCCATTGCTATAGAGGGAGAGACGGGATGAATTCATACTTTTCCCAAGTAAGATAATTTAATGAACTTGACCGTTATTCGAACTCAGCTAACAGATTACTTAATCCGACCGTCTAAATATTACACCACGGAACCTCTTAACACCAATAGGAAAAAAAATTGATGACACAAACGATTATAATTTGTTCTTTATTAGAAATTTGTTTATCAGTGGAAAGTAAGACACAGTCCTTAATGCAGGACTAATATCTTTTTCTTTGTTGTTATTATTATAACTTTTCGACCGGTACGCGCACTCCGGCCTAATTAAGAGAAAAGAAATGGCGCAGGAAGAACCCGACGTTTCCCAATTCTTTTGTTTAGTGGTAAATAATTAACAATCAATAATATATATATATATATATATATATATATATATATATATATATATATATTATGTTGGTAAATATGATCCGCGGAACCAGGAAAAATCACTTTCCTGGGTAAATAAAATGTAATCAATGGGCCCTTAAGGTTGTTCGTTTTTTTTTAAATTAAACAATATATATATATATATAATAAAAAGGCTTAAAAACTAATATTCCATGGTCATAATTTATTCCGTTGGAATCGCAAATACGATCCAATTCATCAGACCTACAAATTCAAAAATAAAGAATTTTTTTCCGGAGTTGTTTTTTCTGTTTTCTTTTTGAATTTGTAGGTCTGATGAATTGGATCGTATTTACGATTCCAACGGAATAAATTATGACCATGGAATATTAGTGTTTAAGCCTTTTTATTATATCCTTACTCTGTCCTGGATATTGAGTTCTACCTGGATTCTATCCTCTTGGAATATTTTTATACAAAATATATATGTAAGTGTATGCATGCGTGTATATATATATTTATATATTTTGCATATGCATGTGTATATTTACCACTAATATTATCTATCTATCTATCTATCTATCTATCTATCTATATATATATATATATATATATATATATATATATGTGTGTGTGTGTGTGTGTGTGTGTGTGTGTGTGTATATATAGAGAGAGATAGATAGATATTTAGGTATATATATATATATATATATATGTATATATATATATATAGATAGATAGATAGATAGATAGATAGATAGATAATAATAGTGGTCAATATATATATATATATATATATATATATATATATATATATATATATATATATATTTCCAAGAGTATAGAATCCACGTAGAGTTCAATGTCCAGGACAGAGCAAGAATATAATACAATACAAAAATCTCAAAACTCATATTCCATATATAACCCCTTCGTGCTAGTGGATTCGCGACTTGCTTGGAGCTAAATCCTTATATATATATATATATATATATATATATATATATATATATATATATACACGCACACGCACACAGACATATATATATATAATAAACAATTTGAAGTTGACTAATAATCTATTGCGTCCACTTTTACACAAATACTATTTCATCCCCCTCCCTCGTCATCAAGACTAATTTACTTTCTGGCCTTGTTTGTTAACCAGCCTAGGAGAAGGAACACATTGACTCCAAAATCGGTAAAAACCTACTAGCTGCGTGGTAAGGTAGAAACCACAGCCCTAACATCCAGCCGATCTCTGTGTTTTTTTAATTATCTCGTATGCCCAATTGTGCTATTATTCCTTTAGTAACGATCACTGATATTATATTTGCCGTTAGCGTTAAGTTTATTGTCGTGTAATGTGAAATTAACACACTCTCAATGCCAATTCGTATTCAATCCTTTTCTCTCCTGACCAGAAAGGAATTTATTAAGTCGAAATTCAGGTTAGATATATTACGGTGAACTACCTGAGCGTTTAAAGTGTTGTTATAACAACAAAACTCATAATAATGTTATTGTTATATTTTTCATACTCAGTAACCCCTTGTGTCTTAGTGACTTTATTGCCTCGCTAAGAGTGGACTGTTTAGAAAAGACAGAAATTGAATCCTAAATGTAGAAATAAAGTCAACAAAATGTTGGGGCAGAGAATTACTACAAAGAAAGAAATGGAAAAAATTAAACTGACAACAAATATCCAGAAAACATCGATGGAAAAACTGGAAAGAAAGGAAAAAAAGTAGGGACAAATGTTTGGATGGCGATAATTGCCAAATGAAACGATATGTGAAGGATCTGAGAGAGAAAAGAAAGAGGATGTTGTATAGATGATGGAAATACATTTGAAGAAGGAAGAAAGAAAAGAAAAACATGTACAAAATTTGGGAAAACAAGAGAACGAGAAAAATGAATAGCAAGAAGAAAACTAGCAAAGAAAAAAGAATCGCCTAAGAAAGAAAGAAAGAAAGAAAGAAAGAAAGAACCAATTAAGGTCAGGGCATTTACAAGAAAGAAAGAAAGTAAGGCTAGGATGAAAAAAAGAAAGAAAGAAAGAAAGAAAGAAAGAACCAATTAAGCTCAGGGTGTTTACAAGAAAGAAAGAAAGGTTAGGATGAAAAAAAGAAATTAAGAAAGAAAGAAAGAACGAAAGAGAAAGAGGGAGAAAGAAAAAAGAAACTAAACTCAGGGTGATAACAAGAAAGAAAGAAAGAAAGAAAGAAAGAGAAAAAGAACGAATTAAGCTCAGGGGGATTACAAGAAAGAAAGAAAGTAAGGTTAGGATGAAAAAAAGAAAGTAAGAAAGAAAGAAAGAAAGAAGGAAAGAAAGAAGGAAAGAAAGAAAGTAAGAATAGGATGAAAGAAAGAAAGAAAGAAAGAAAGAAAGAAAGAAAGAAAGAAAGAAACTAAGCTCAGCGCAATAACAAGAAAGAAAGAAAGTAATGTCAAGATAAAAGAAAGAAAGAAAGAAAGAAAGAAAGAAAGAAAGTAATGTCAGGATAAAAGAAAGAAAGAAAGAAAGAAAGAAAGAAAGAAAGAAAGAAAGAAAGAAACAATTATGCTCAGGGCGATTACAAGAAAGAAAAAAAAGTAAGGTTAGGATGAAAAAAAAGAAAGTAGGAATAGGATGAAAGAAAGAAAGAAAGAAAGAAAGAAAGAAAGAAAGAAAGAACGAATTAAGCTCAGGGCGTTTACAAGAAAGAAAGAAAGTAAGATTAGGATGAAAAAAAGAAAGAAAGAAAGAAAGAACGAAAGAAAGAAAGAGGGAGAAAGAAAAAAGCAACTAAACTCAGGGTGATAATAAGAAAGAAAGAAAGAAAGAAAGAAAGAAAGAAAGAAAGAAAGAAAGAAAGAAGTAAAGATAGAGAGAAAGAAAGAAAGATAGAAAGAAAGAAAGAATTAAGAAAAGAAAGAAAGAATGAAAGAAAGAAAGAAAGAAACTATGCTCAGGGCGATAACAAGAAAAAAAGAAAGTAATGAAAGAAACAACGAAAGAAAGAAAGAAAGAAAGAAAGAAAGAAAGAAAGAAAGAAAGAAAGAAATAAAGAATATGATGAAAGAAAGAAAGAAAGAAACTAAGCTGAGGGCGATAACAAGAAAAAAAGAAAGTAATGTCAGGATAAAAGAAAGAAAGAAAGAAAGAAAGAAAGAAAGAAAGAAAGAAAGAGAGAAAGAACGAATTAAGCTCAGGGGGATTACAAGAAAGAAAGAAAGTAAGGTTAGGATGAAAAAAAGAAAGTAAGAAAGAAAGAAAGAAAGAAGGAAAGAAAGAAAGAAAGTAAGAATAGGATGAAAGAAAGAAAGAAAGAAAGAAAGAAAGAAAGAAACTAAGCTCAGCGCAATAACAAGAAAGAAAGAAAGTAATGTCAAGATAAAAGAAAGAAAGAAAGAAAGAAAGAAAGAAAGAAAGTAATGTCAGGATAAAAGAAAGAAAGAAAGAAAGAAAGAAAGAACGAATTAAGCTCAGGGCGATTACAAGAAAGAAAAAAAAGTAAGGTTAGGATGAAAAAAAAGAAAGTAGGAATAGGATGAAAGAAAGAAAGAAAGAAAGAAAGAAAGAAAGAAAGAAAGAACGAATTAAGTTCAGGGCG
>OZ010599.1:26987699-27000199 GCA_963932145.1 Acanthosepion lycidas
ATGTAGATTTACTGTTTCCTTTTCCATAAATAATTTCAAGGTAAATTGTTCTAATGATTTTTTCGCAATGGCACCTAAACTCTATGAATTTAAACGACGTACTGGATTTGCGGAGAGATCTCATCATTTTACAGTTGAAATTGCTTGATGCAATCGTCAGTTGTATGTTATATCACTTCTCGCGGTATTAACTCCTTCCCCTCCCCACTTGGACAAAATGTGACACAAGGACTTTTTTTAGATGGGAACCCGAGCGCGTACGCCCGGGACAAGTTTCAAAATATCACTTCTCGCTTGTGAGATTCTCTCCCGGTTTCTAGCTTTTCGGTGAATTGATCTTCAAAAACTGAAAGGCAAGTTCAATTGTTATCTTCTGTCTTCTTAATTCTTGTTCTTTTATTGTTCTCTCTCCTTAAAAGTATTTTTCATTTTTTCTCATACTTTCAAGACTCGGTTAATTAGATGCTTTATTGCCTTGCTTGGGGTGAAATGATTAAAAAAAGAAAAAGAAAAAGCACATTGTCAATTTATAACGCACTTTGAAGCCCCTCCAATATTTACATTGTTAAACGGATATTCACTAGCGCAAAGTGGGATATAATACGTATAAGGTCGCGTTTTTTTTTACATATCATTCAACGTTCATTAAAAATCATTTCATTCTAAGCAAGGCAATCCAACCACTAAATCGTAAGGAGTTACTGAGTGAGAGAGAGAATGTAAGTAATATATATATATATATATATATATATATATATATATATATATATATATATATATATATATATTAATCAAAAGGAATTAAGAAAACATAAGGTAACGGTTGTTATTACATTTAGAATTTCAAACATCAAAGATGACTAGAAAGCACGACGTCGAAAAAAAGTTCCACAATTAAGAAGTGAGAGAGAAGAAACTGTTAGCACAGAACTTACGGTTAAAGAATGTTGACACCTTGCCGTTAATCTCTTCGCTTAAGATTCATAAAGTCAAGGTAATATAAAGTCATCTCTATGCAGAGGTGCCTAATTATTATTATTATTATTATTATTATTATTATTATTATTATTATTATTATTATTATTATATTCGTCTCGGAAAACTGACTCCATTTTTACGTGGTCCATAGGGAATTTTTGACCGAGCCTACGGGCTCGGATACCCCACTTTAAAACTCCGCCTTGTGCCACATCTTGCAGCGTGGGGCAGTGGGTAAATAATAATTATTATATTATATTATTATATTATTACATTATTATTACATTATATTATATTATTATTATATCATATTATTATATTATATTAATATAATATTATATTATTACATTACATAATATATTATTATTATATCATATTATATCATTATAGTATTACATTATATTATATTATTATTATTATATCATATTATTATATTATATTATTATAATATATTATTACATTCCATTATATTATTATTATATCATATTATTATATTATATTATTACATAATATTATATTATTATAGTATTATATTATATTACTATTATATTATATTATTATATTATATTATATTATTATGACTATATTATAGTATTATTATAAAAATATAATATAATAATAATATAATAATATAATAATATAACATAATAATATTAGGTTGTTGCAAAAATAATGTCGTTTTTTCACATATGTTAATATGTGAGAAAACAACATTATTTTTGCACCAACCTAATATTATTATGTTATATTATTATATTATTATTATATTATATTTTTATGTTATTATTATTATGTTATATTAATATTATATTATATTATTAAATTAAATTATTTTATTATAATATAATATTTATGTTATATAGCTATTGTTGTTGTTCCTTATTGTCACTGATTTTTTTTAAATTAAACTTTATTACAGGTTGGTTGGTTGATTGGTTTTGTTTAGCGACATGTTATTTAATGCCAAAATCTAAATATTTTTAATACAGTTGTATGCCTTCAACTGCATATATTTTGTACATAATTTTATTAATTCAGGGAAAACGCATGCTTTTCAGACACACAGTGTACACAGAAGGCGATGATCTCTTTTTGGCGGAGATCAGTCACATGGCTCACGTGACGGCCGCTTTGTGACCTCTCTTCATACTGTGACGAAAGTGGTCATTCAGTCAGTAAGCTTATTGGTGCCAAGACACGTGTTTCTTCGTTCTGCCCGGGCTTCCGCCCAAGGCAGCCAGCTGTCAAATGCTACAGCTTACAAGTCCATGGTGCCTTTCCCACTTGGGAATATATCGTTCCCTGATATAGAAAAAAAAAACCTCGCAGTCCTCAATTTGGGATAACCCGACACTCTCCGTTTCCGTTCATGAGATATCGCTTCGCCTGGGACATAGTAAATTAATCTGGCCTATTTTAATCTGAAGTCCTAAAAATGGCTTGTCCAGACACAGTAGTATCGCCATATTATATGCAAGATCTTTACTTTTTGTTTCTTCTTACACTCTGCTTTGCTGTATATATATATATATATATATATATATATATATATATATATATATATATATATATATATATATATATGGACAGAATGTGGCGTTTCGTCATTTTGCTTTATCGGCAAAGACCAAATGCAATTTGTCTTCTGTGTGTATATATATATATATATAGATAGATAGATAGATAGATAGATAGATAGATAGAAAGATAGATAGATAGATAGATAGATAGATAGATAGATATACAAAAATCCAAAGTGTTAATATAACAGAAAGTCTGCCAGAAGGTATCCAAAAGGCGATTACCTCCCTTTAGTGGAGATGAATGTGGATTACATGATGGCAGTTTAGTAACACCACTTCAGATAGTTACAAAGGCAGACAGTCAGTGTCCAGGGGTCAAATCGAGCAGTTGCCTCACCCACACTTCTGCTCGAGGCAAACCAGCTGCCACATGATGCAGCTTATGCGGCATTGTTTTCCTATGGAAATATATCTTCTGGGATATAGAAATTACCTCTGACTCTCAGTCCTCAGTTTGGAAAAACCCATAACTTGCCAGTTCCTTGTTTGAGGAGAATATATCCTCACTAGTGACATAGCAGATCAATCTGACCCACTTGAATCTGAAACAACTGTAAGCCTACTTTTGGCCCACCAAATATATATGAGTATCTGTGTGTATGTGTGTATGTTTGTGTGTGTGTGTGCGTGTATACACAAAAATCCAAAGTGTTGGTACAACAGAAAGTCTGCCAGAAGACAACTCAAAAAGAAAAGAAAAATTTACTAAGAACAGAAATCAAGAAAACCTATACAAGATTGGGAAAATAAACAAACTAAGAAAAAACACAAAAAAGTAAATACCTATCTAAACAGTAACTAACAATGCTTTATTCATAGGTTTACTAAGACAGAGGAAAAATGCTTCACAATATCCCACCTCGAAAGAGACAAAGTTTTCTCCATTACATAAGTTTCATGCACACACTACAATAAGTTTCATAAATATGTTTGCATGTACTATTTTCCGATTGTCTATTTTATTCAGTTTGTCTTCTCAACAGATTTATTCTGAGGACTTTAATACATTGGCAACATAGAAAACAAAAACACTCTCTTAGTCAAAAAAGTTACTAATATTCAAAAAAGAGGCTTACACAGGAACATCTTTTTAAAATTTTGGAATTTCAAGTAACGACACAACATTTTGCTTTTGTTTGTCATTACTTGTCTTCATGAAGTCAAATGGCAAAATGTATTGGCAAAGACTAAGTATTATTTTACAATTGTCTATTTTATTCAATTTGTCTTTATTCTGAGAACACAGACACACACACACACATATGCATCGGCAATGACTAAGTACTGTTTTTCAATTATCTATTATATTTCATTTGTCTTCCTTAAGAGGCATTTGAACTCATAGATAATAACACTTTCATTACATCATTATACAAAAAAACCACCAGCAAAAACTCGTGCAACCTTAACTTCAAAAGCGAATGTCCACTTAGGTACAAAATAGCAGTAATAAAAAACTTTCTAAATAACACCAGAACTCATCCTCTCGACTACTCTTCCTCAAAGAACTTAATAACGTTAAACAAACACTAATCAACAACGGCTTCCCTAACCGCCTTATAGATCACCAAATTAGACTATTTCTCCCCAAAGCAAGTAATAACGATAGCGAACACACAGCCAAAAATCACATACACATTTATTACAAAAACCAAATGCATATTAATTACAAACAAGACGAATCTTCTCTAAGGCATATTATAAAGAAATATACTAATCCAATTGACCCGAATAAAAAAATCAAATTAATCATCTATTTTAAAAAAATTATGACAACCAACCTTATCCTAAAAAATAACAACACACCAACTAAGTCAAATTTACAAAGAACGAACATTATCTATGAGTTCAAATACCCCTTAAGGAACTGTGTTCCTGATCAAATCGGACTCATAAATAATTACATCGGTTACACAACCACATGCTTATCCAGACGTCTTACGTTGCACCTATCTGATCGCAGCTCCATTAGAACCCATTTAAACACACACAAATTTACCAGACTCCATTAGGAACATACTAGTAGAAAACACAAATATATTGACTGCATCCAACTGCAAAAAAAGACTAAAAATAATGGAAGCTGTAATAATAAAAAAGAAAAAGCCAACTCTTAACAATATTAACTACGAACAAGGCCACAATGTGCTAACCGTATTCGGAAATAAAAAACATCCCTACCACACACTAAGACATACACATAACACTCACACTCAATTAAGCTGAAAAATCAAATCATCCTTGATAATGGCTAAAGGTATAGCCGAAAGCGCTCGGAAATATAAAACATTTGGACAGTTTTTACACAGCCTTTGTCCAGAAAAGAAAGGTCTTGTTCGAACACAAGAAAAATTAAATAAAAAGCTTAACCGTAGTACCTTTTTTTTTTAATGAAACATATATATATATATATATATATATATATATATATATATATATATATATATATATATATATATCAGTTCAATAGCAGGCCACAGCAGTGCTGAACCAATACTTGGGGTGGGGAACTTGTGGGAGAAATAAATGAAACATCTGGCAGAATCATTGACGAAATAAATGGTTCGGTTCCAAATTCTAATCACTCGAAGAAGGCCGGAGCGTACAACGGCCGAACCGAAACTTTATGAAACATGGCAATGAGGATAACAATCCGAATAATGTAAATAATACAAATAATATATATATATATATGTGTGTGTGTGTGTGTGTGCGTGTGTGTGTATGCGTGCGTGTGTGTGTGTGTGTGTTTGTCAGTGTATGTCACCACAAAATGTATCCTTTCCGGTTACATCTTTAATGTGTTAGACATCCGACAACATTCATATTTCTCTCACTTAAACCGTATTTGACTCCCCTCTCTAAAACTTGTCTCTGTTAAATTTTAATCCCCCACCCCTGTCTGGTCTGTGTGGAACGAATGTTAGAGCTATACCCTAACATTCGTTCCACACTCTCATTCTTACACTCTATTTAAATTTTATTTTTTTATTTCCGGAGTTGTTTTTTCTGTTTTCTTTTTGAATTTGTAGGTCTGATGAATTGGATCGCATTTACGTTTCCAATGGCATAAATTATGACCATGGAATATTAGTGTTTAAGGCTTTTTATTATATATATATATATATATATATATATATATATATATATATATATATATATATAGAGAGAGAGAGAGAGAGAGAGAGAGAAAGAAAGAGAGAGTGTGTGTATATAAAACTTTTATTTTTACCCCGCATTTTTCTTTGTTTCTTTTTTTTTTTTCAATTTAATTTTCTTTGTTTCTTTTTTTTTTTCAATTTAATTTTCTTTGTTTCTTTTTTTTTTTCAATTTAATTTTCTCTCTTTCTTTTTTTTTTTTCAATTTAATTTTCTTTGTTTCTTTGATCACTTTCTCTAACCGGAATATGTTTTGTTACCTTATCGTTTTTTGAAGTTTTCATTCCGTAGCTTCTTGGGATCGATTTTCAGAGAGACACGCGAATACATTTCCTATTACAAAACAATCACAATCTGGCTATCGCTTTCTCTCTTCCTTTCTTCTCTCTCTCTCTCTCTCTCTCTCTCGCTTTCACTGTCGTCTCTGGGACTCTAGACACACCCTTACAGCCACACAGCATAAGCCTTGGGTGAACTGAGTATTGTCCTGATGTCGACACGTTAACTGATTCCATTTTGTCGGCTATGGTGGTGTTAGCCCAAAACGAGGCGAACACGACTTCATTGCCGCTTTTTCCGATGTCATGGCTGGAAACAGCCCCACAAATATGTCATTTTGCCGCCGGATTTAGCGAACTAGAAATGTCGACCGGGCCAAACGCCAAACAGCCATTTCAGTTTTACATTCTTTCTAATTTTTTTTTTTCTTCTAATTCTTCTTTATTTATATATCTACTTATTCGATTTCATGGGATTTTTTTTTCTTTTCTTGATAATATATATTTGGGGCCGGCAAACAACAAGTGTATTTACCTTCTTTATTTGCTGGGAAACCAAAAAAGGAAAGCGAAAAAAAAAAACAAAAAAAACAAAACAAACAAACAAAAAAATAAATAAATAAAATAAACAAAAACAAAATAAATCTAAATAATTAATTACAACCGAAATAAAAAAAAAAAAAAAAAACATTTTTAAAGGATCTTTCGTCTGAGGAAGAAAGGCGTAATTTTTGTTAATTTTCCCGCATCTCATTGACTTACGCATAATTACTTCATAAAAAAAGTCAAATGAGGTGAAGTAGAGAAGTGGAAGATCTTATAGCACCAGAGTAAAGCTTGTTTCCTTTAAAAATACGCGGAATATTGAGAAAATTGCTGGAGATTTTTGCCTTAAACGACGCGAAAAAATTGTACGTCTATACACAACCAAAATTGTAAAAAATTTCATTTTTTTTTATGTTAATTTTTATACTTATTTTTGGTTTAATTGTTAAAAAAAATTACTTAAAAAGTCTGATGCTATACAATCTTCCTGGTTTCAACCTTATTTTGACTATTAAAACCAATGAAATCACCCTCTTCATTCAGTCACGCTTGGGCAACCATGTCTCTTTTAATTTGGGGCATTTCGACAAGATGTAAGAGCTTGTTTCGTTAGATCAATTACGACTCAGTTGTGAGTTCGATCCTTTATGAACGCTCCACACTTTCGGCCTTGTGTCACATTTAAGCTACGCTTAGAAAATCGTTTAGGCTCACCGACGTGATGTAATGGTGAGTATTCTTGTTACGCTAGACCAACTGCGACTGAATATTGTGTTCGATCTTCACTGGGTGCCCCAAACTTTTGGAGTTGTGCCACATGTAAGGTATTCTCAGAAAGTCGCCACGTCTCTTTCAGTTCATGACTGATTAGGCGGAAGATTTTCACGCAGTAGGTTTCCATTTCTTTCTTCAGTAAAATGGTTGCCAATCAAGACTATAAGACCCATTATGTTTTGCTGTTTAACCAATATATGGGGAGCAAACGTAAGGATATTTACTCGTAAGTGAATGTGACGAACCAGACTGGAATTTGAACTCGGTTCAACGATTTCTCATTCTGAGCCGGTATCCATACGGAAGCGCACACCCAGATCATAATATCTATATAATACTAAAAGTCTGTGATTGCTTACGTGCTTGCGTGGTACGTCTGTCCGTCCTGCTCATAATGATTTATAAGTTGTTTATTCAGTAAGTATTTGTTTTTTTATTTTAACTTTCTTCAAGCAGACAATCCTTTTAATTAAACTATTTTCAAGTTAAAGACAGACAAAAAGAGATCCCGCTTTGCTTCTTCGTCCAGTTGTTTCTAGATTAATTATTTATATTTCAGCTTTCATTAACCAGCAAATATTTTAAATAATTAAAAAAAAAATATTTTAAAGTTAAAATTATTTTAAGTGAATGAGATTTAAAAATACGGGTTGTTTATACAGTAAGTATTTTTATTTTAACTTTCTTCAAACAGACATTTTTTTAAGTTAAAGACAGACACAAAGAGATCCCGCTTTGCTGTTTCGTCCACTTACTTGTAGTGTAATTATTTATATTTCAGCTTTCTTTAAGCAAACAACATTTCAAATATTTAAAGAAACAACATTTTAAATATTTAAAAAATATTTTTGGCATATTTAAAAAAAATATTTTCAAGGGAATATGACTTTAAAATATTTTTTGGTATATTAAACAAATGGTTTTAAGTTAATCTGATTGAAAGTTCTAGCTTATCCAAGATGTTCTATTCCAGTTAAATGCAGTAAAGGATCAGTAAAACGTTGAACATGAACTTTTAAACGAGACCAATGATGACACGAACGAATTGATATATTTAACTGTAACATAATAAAATTAAGTTTCATTCCAATGGAACGTTGAAATCAACTTTAATATTTTATAAACTGAACCGTCAGTGAGCCAAAGGATCATGGGTAGTGTAGTAAATTATAATAATGAAATAAACATTGATTGATTAATTTCATTTCTACGTCTTTGCAGATTATATAAATCTAGAAAATTTTTCAGATTGTAAGATTTTTTTTAGATAATAATGATTTACTGATACAATTAATAATCAACCCATAGCTGGAGGAGAAGAGGTGGATTCATACGTTTGTCAATGACATTTATGCGTAAGGGAATATAACGAACCCAAATGGAATTGGAACTTGGCTCTCCAATTAACAACGGCGAGGCATTTTCCATTACAGTACCTACATATTCACGATTACAGCACTTGGTAATCGCAACTGGTCAGCCAACTAGGTACTGCCAAATCTCGACGTTGCTAACTTCGGTGATCGTGCGGGAACCGTATGAAAAAAAGTAAAAGCGAATTTTAATTTCCAAAATTTAATATTTCAGTCGTATGATTGTAATAAGAAACAGAACTAAAGAAGTATATTGCGAAGGCTGTATACCAAGAATACAAGTAATATATATATATATATATATATATATATATATATATATATATATATATATAGTAAAGGTATATAATCCAAGTGCATTCTAGTAATATAAAATATTAAAACTGATTCACCACAAAAAGAGCTGAATTTATTTATTATTACAGAGCAAATAATACACAATAAAATCCAGTTAAATAAAAATAGACATAATATGTCTAGATAATTCAACCAAACATGCTTGAATGAAGATATGCTGCCTATATATATATATATATATATATATATATATATATATATATATATATATATATATATATATATATTACTAGGAACGTTATTTTTACAGGATACACGTGTTTCAGTTGACATCTCACTTTTTATTTTCTTAAACAGTGAAACTAAACCATTTTGATTGTTTAAGAAAATAAAAATCAGGCATGCCATTAGAAACACGTGTACGCAGTAAAAATAACATTTATAGTAATAGTAAATAATGTCGGATTAAATAAAAAAGATACATTTAAACACACACACACAAATACCCACATACACACAGAGATAGTATGTATGTAAGTGCGTGTGTTTGTATATATATAAATACATGTATATATATATATATATATATATATGTATATATATATATATATATATATATATATATATATATATATATAGAGAGAGAGAGAGAGAGAGAGAGAGAGAGAGAGAGAGAGAGAGAAAGAGAGAGGGAGGAAGAGAGAGACAAGCAAACGGGGTCAAGTTATCGTGAGATAAAAATATCAATAGACTGAGATATACATGAATAGATTGATATATATATATATATATATATATATATATATATATATATATATATATATATGTATACATAGATTTTTATAACACTATTTGTTCCTACTTTGAGTAATAACAAGGTATTAATACGCTCCAAGTTTAACAGAAGTATATTCATCTCAACTCGATGAATTATGATTATTCAAATTCCCTTAATATATATATATATATATATATATATATATATATATATATATATATACAGTAAGATATATAATCCGGTGTTCTTATAGATATTTTTTATTTTTACAAAATAGTGCTCAATGTAAATTTACAGAGGATTAATATTATAACTTAACCCAGTAATAAATAAGTTACCCCAAAATTTGTTTGAGGATAAAATGGAACTAATGCCTTTAATTTAATTACAAAATTAAATTCTAAGCTTTTAGCTTCCATTTTTCAAACATGGTTAGAACTGTGTAGCGAAAAACATCAATTAAATCAATTAATTTATGATATATATATATATATATATATATATATATATATATATATATATATATATATATATATATATAGCGAGAGATAGATAGATAGATAGATAGATAGATAGATAGATAGATAGATAGATAGAAATGTCCAGATAAGGACAAATCGATATACAGTGCTGTGCAAAAGTAAGTGAACCCCGAAGATATTATTCAAATTTTTTTTCTCTTTTTTCTAGATGATCGACAAAACTTAATTAAACTATATATTCATTAAGAAAAAAAATTAAAATCAATCACAACCACTTTCAATAATTTTTATCAAGCTGGAATAAAAATATTAATTAAAAATTAAGTTGTTCAAAAGTTAATGAACCTTTACATTTCATGTTGAGGTTACAGTGTCAACTAGTGTTTTTCTATAACCTTTAAGAGATTTCTTTCGCAATAGTAATTGCCGATTTTCGACCATTCTTCTTGCCAAAATTCCCATAATTGCTCAATTTTACTTGGGTTTCTTGCATGCATTTTTTTTTTACTTGAATCATAGAGAACCCATTCTTTTGGGGATTTGCTTCAATGCTTCATATCAAGTTCCAGGCCCGACCTAAATCCAGCTTTCGTTCAACATTCCTTGAAATCTTTTAGGGTCCATTGTGCCGTCAATACGTATTCTTTTTCCTGTTCATGCTACAGCAAATCACCCTCAAATCATAATGCTGTCACCGCCATGTTTAATGGTTGATATAAAATTCTTCTTTTCAAAAACCGTATTCGAATCTCAGCAGATATACTACCTATTTTCCCCACCAAATTCTCTAGTTTGGTGTCATCTGACCATAAAACTTTTTGCCAGAATGTTTCTAGCTTTAGCATAGTTGAGGCGAGCATGCTTGTGCTGTTGCGTAAGCAGTGTTTTTTTTTTAATTATTCTAGTCACTCTACAATGAAGATCGGCTTGTTCAGATTGCACAGACGGTACAGACGGCACAGTGGGCTCTGCAATATGAAGCAATTTTGCACGAAAGCGTCTTGTCCTCAGTTCAAAAGCTGGGTTTAGGTTGAGAATAGGACAACGATATGAAACATAAAAGCAAATCCACAAAAGAAGGGGTTCGTAAAAAGATGTCAAGTCTTGGGACGGCCTAGTCTAAAGCCAATTGAAAATCTGTGATTCAAGTGAATTAAAACAGTACATGCAAGAAACTCAGGTAAATTTGAGCAGTTGTGGAAATTTTACCAAGAAGAATGGTAAAGAATATAGAAAAAGACTGGTTGACATTGTAACCTAAAAAAAAAACTAGTCAGCAAATATTAAATGAAAGGATTCACTTACTTTTACACATCTTAATTTTTAATTAATATTTTTGTTCTAGTTTGATAAAATTATCTGAAAGTGTTTGTAATTGACTTAATAAAATTTTCTCTTAATGAATATATAGTTTAATTAAGATTTGTTGATCATCTGGAAAAAGAGATCATTTTTTTAAATATTGTCTAAGGGGATCACTTACTTTTTCACAACACACTTTATCGATGTGTCTATCTCTGGCTGTACATTTCTATTAGTTTGGTGCAAAAATAATGTCGTTTTCTCACATATGTTACTATGTGAGAAAACGACATTATTTTTGCACCAACCTAATATCTATCTATCTATCTGTCTATCAATCTATCTATCTCTGTTTCTGCATATCTATCTATCTATCTATCTCTATTTCTGCATATCTATCTATCTATCTATCTCTGTTTCTGCATATCTATCTATCTCTGTTTCTTCATATCTATCTATCTATCTCTTTCTGTATGTCTATCTATCTATCTATCTATCTATCTCTGTTTCTGCATATCTATCTATCTATCTATCTATCTATCCCTGTTTCTTCATATCTATCTATCTATCTATCTATCTATCTATCTATCTATCTATCTATCTATCTCTGTTTCTTCATATCTATCTATCTATCTATCTATCTATCTATCTATCTATCTATCTATACATCTATCTCGAATACAAGCTTCAGGCCATGTGTGTTGTGTTTAGGTTCGACTATTTATATATGCTGGTCAGTGGTGGATTATGAGTAAAAATAAACGAAAAATCGAAATATAAGCACGATGTACAACGGGTATAATGTATCATATTTGAGATAAAGCCAATGCTTTAAACTATATCTGTCCCCGAGTAAAAAATAAACAAAAATCTAAATAAATAAGTAAACAAATTAAGTAAATTATAAATTAAGTTAATTACAAATGCAAACATAATACAAATAAATGTAA
>OZ010599.1:27005199-27057699 GCA_963932145.1 Acanthosepion lycidas
CGAAGGCGTTCGGAACTATAAAACATTTGGACAGTTTTTACACATTCTTTGTTCAGAAAAGAAAGCTCTTGTTCGGACACAAGAAAAATGAAATAAAATCTTAACCGTAGTACTTTGTCTGTCGTTTTTAATGAAACATGCATATATATATATATATATATATATATATATATATATATATATATATATATATATATATATATATATATGTGCTCTAGGGAAATGTTTTTGAAAAATTCAGGCGTTCCCAAAATGGGAAATTGCCGAGGGCCTTCAGAATTCTTTCACGGTACTGCCGATAAACACATTTAACTCGATCTTAGGTCACATTTTATTGCGTCATGGACGTACGGTTGAATACTATGATCCTTGGATTTATATACAGTTTATACGGATATTGAGGTAAGATAAAAGTTAACTCTATACTCGGAAAAATTAGGATTGTAATGACTGAGGAAGCACCTTCTTGGGAGTTGGTCCCACAAAGGAGCAGTTCGTCGAAAGAAGTTGCTTGAGTGGAACTTCGGTCTCACCAGCTGAATACGAAGGGAATGAGGGTGGTTCTCTCTAATGAGTGTGACATGGCAGGTCCTTGCCGTTAAGGTTAGAACCGTGAAACTAAGAAATATAGTCGGTCTGTAGACTTTCTATAAAGATCACGATAGGGCAGCGAGAGGTTTGCGACTTTTCGTCTGTGAGAAAGAAGTTGTAGGGTAGAAAATAATTCATCACCCACAATGGCGTGGAGATGCTTTTGAATTTTACGAGGTTATGCCAAAGGTCAGAGTCTTGTCTGGGGATGTAGACAAATCCCACTCCGTTATTACGAGGCCTACGGAGAATTTTAGCCCGAGTCTACGGGCCCGGATTTGCCCCACATAAAAATCGGCCTTGCGCCACATTCTGCCTTGTGGGTAGGTTGGTAAATATCGAGACTGGAAAGTGAAGGCTGGACAGTTTCTGCCTATATATGGCAACAAGGGAACGTCGACGTGGCGTAATGGTTAGCAAGCTTGTCTCGCTAGAACAATTACTACTGAGTAGTGAGTTCGATCCTCACTGGGTGCTCCATACTTTCAGCCTTGTGCCACATCTAAGCAGCGCTTAGAAAATCACTAATGGTTAGCAAGCTTGTCTTGCTAGAACAATTACGACTTAGCAGTGAGTTCGATCGTCGCTCGCTGCTCCCTACTTTTGGCCTTGTGCCACATCTAAGCTACGTTTGGAAAATCACTATATAGCAACAAAACTCCTTTTTTGGCCTGAACTGACGTTTAATATTCTATATAATACATATAAGAGCACGAATTTCTCAGCAATGCTTGGAAATTATTACTAATCTTGGAAGATCAGATTCTTCTGAATGCAAAGTAAACGCAGTGAATATCAGAATTTGTTAAAAGAAATTTGTCAAATTTTAACCGAGCACCAGGCATCAAAATCTAAATTATTCTATATCAAAAGTGGGTATATCTTCGACCTGTGTTGAGGAGAGTTGATAGAGTTGATAGTGTGTCGAAAAGACTTTTTTTTTTCCTCTTGAAAATCCTATAATTGTATTTTTGTGGTAGTAGTATCCTGTCTTCACTATGTACAAGCAATGGACTCGCCCCAGTTGGCTATTTAATTTGTAACTCCTATTTTCATTTTTGTAGTTGGTTTCGTGAGACTAGCTGGAATTTGTTCCAACTAGTCAGTCGAACTCTCTGCTTTCGAGTAGAGAGGAACCCGGACGAGGCTCCGCTGAAGGGCAGAGTCTCGTTCGGGGAGATAGACTGCCCCTGAACCCCTGGTTCAAAAAAGGAATATTTTTTTGCCGAGACGACGGGCTCGGAGAACCCACGTTAAACCGGCCTTGTGCCACATGCAACCCTCGTGGGCCGGTAGCTAAATATAATAGTAGCTGAGTTTCGTTTCGTTGAATAAAGCTTAGCTCTATTTCTGTTATTCTAAGCCTTGTTTACTTTTACAATCACTGGTGGGTTGGTGCATAATTATTAGGCGTTTTTTTTTTAAACAATATTCATTAAGAGAAAAAGAAACATAACAATTCAACAATAACATTTTTAAATGATTATACCGGAGCGTATAATTATCAACACGCATTTTTATAGTCTGAAAATAAAATAATAATTTTATTAAAAAAAAAAGTAAACAAAACAGCAGTTTTTAGTAACAAATATCTCGCCTACAAAAAACGCCTGATAATTATGCACCAACCCAATACAACTTTCTCATTAATAATTATCCTTTTAAAAACGTGTTTTTAGAATTTTAATAAATTTATAACAAAACCATCTGTATTAAATGACAAATAATAAATATTTCTTTATATTCTGTTGACACATGTCTGTTAACTTTGTTTACATAGAAAGTAAATTTTAAAGAAAACGTTTTGTCCTATTTCAGAGTTTAAATCTATTTGCCAACGAACAGAGATATTTAGTTCAGTGAGGGGTTCCTCTGGCGTATTGTCATGGGCGTGGCATCATTATAATTCAGACAACAGCAAAGGCTGAGTTAAAAATGTTTTCATAATTTGAAAAAACAAATATCACACGCAGTTTTCTCTGATCTTTATAGGGTCCAGAAGTGTGGTTGATAGATTACGAAGATTTCAACAATATTTGCATCAGTTGGATCAAGACAGGGTTTTATTTTGTTCTCTTCTACAAAAAGATGATAAAAAATAATCCAAAGACATTATAATTCTATACTTTTTGTTTAAATCATTTTGCCACGAGCAGCATCCTGGGTAAGATGATAAACTACGTCCAGCAGCAAGACCTCTGATCAGGAGCTTTTGAGGAGCATGGAACCACCTCTTAATTGCTGGTGTTCCCAGGTCCACCATGACTCGGAGTGGTAGCACCTGTTAGGGTCCCAACTATGGACAAAATACTTAACTATTACCAGCAATACCTTTTTGAAAACAAATATTACGAGCAATACAATTTTGAATGAAAAAATATTACCAGAATCAGATTTTTGACAAAACAAAATATTACCAGCAATAAAAAATGTTGTCGGCATTAAGTAACCCATTAAGGTTGATATGCCGTAAAAAAAGAAAAAGAAATAAAAACAAAACAAGCCAATCTAAACCAAAGAACACATATTCTATTCATACGAATCTATCCTAAAAGTTTTGTCGGCATTAAATAATCCATTGAGGTTGATATGCCGAAAAACAAAATAAACCAAACCAATCTAAACCAAAGAATACATATTTTATTCATACGAATCTATCCTAAAAATGTTGTCGGTATTAAATAACCCATTGAGGTTGATATGCCGTAAAACAAAATAAACCAAACCAATCTAAACCAAAGAATACATATTTTATTCATACGAATCTATCCTAAAAATGTTGTCGGTATTAAATAACCCATTGAGGTTGATATGCTGTAAAACAAAATAAACCAAACCAAACTTTGCCACAAGCAAGGCGATAATGCCACTAAGACCGAAAGAGAATCATGAGACTTCAGTGAGGGAAATGGACAATAAATGAACAGGTTTCCTGAAGGCAAAATTCGGCGATCGGCGTTGCATTTAAATTTTTAAAGATTTTAAGTTGAAGGGAAGCACGAAATCCGAAGAGGTTTCCACTGGCGAGAAAAGAAACTATCTGAATAGAACTTGCGGTTGTATCTCAACAGTAAAACGACAGCAGAGGTGAACAAAACTTGAACAGCTGAGTTAAACTGATACTGAGATATCCGGAAAATGTATGGCATGGGAAACTAGAACAAGGTTCGGATCGAAATTCAAGTTCCATATTCACAACATATCGGCCTCTATATCTCTGAGATGAGGTATTATGATTACTTACATTATTTACATTATTCGGATCCTTATTCTCATCTACATTGCCATATTCACAACATTTCGGTCGTTCTACGCTCCAACCTTCTTCAGGAGATTGGAATTTCGATCGAATCCTTTATTCTGTTTTAAGTGTTCTATTGAAATCCACCAGTCTATTTCTCTCTCTATTTATGTTCATATCCACATATTATGATTACTTACATTATTTACATTATTCGGACTGTTATCCTCATCTTCATTGCCATATTCACAACATATCGGCCTCTATATCTCTGAGATGGGGCATTATGATTATTTGCATTATTTACATTATTCGGACTGTTATACTCATCTTCATTGCCATATTCATAATGTAATGATGCAAATAATCATAATACCTCATTTCAGAGATATAGAGAGATAATAAAATTAAGAACAAAAGAGAAACAAAGATTCCCCTAAAAATATGAGTAACGATAGAAAAGCTGCTTGAATGAAAAGAATGAAAGAAAGTATAAGAAAGAAAGAAAGAAAGAATGAGTAGAAAGAAAGAAAGAAAGAAAGTCAACGAATAATGTAAAACAGGCAGGAAGGGAATAAAACAAGCAAATGACGAGATACCAAGAGATAAAAAAAAAAGAATGATAGAAAAGAAAGAAAGAAAGAAAGAATGATAGAAAAGAAAGAAAGAAAGAAAGAAAGAAAGAATGATAGAAAAGAAAGAAAGAAAGAAAGAAAGAAAAGAATGACAAGTTTCATCCGGGTTCTTATTTAAGATTTCAAATCGAGGCGAAGCAAACAGGTGAACCATGTTGTTGACGATTGTTCTCTTGCATTTTGTTATTTTTACAGCGCTCCTGGGTGAATGGTTGGCGGACGTAGAAGATGGATTTCAAGATGTGAACGACAGAGAGGGGACTGTATATATCTGTGTGCCGAGGGAAAAGGGGCGAGATGGGTGGTGAGGTAGGAGATCTGGTGAATTGGGGTAGGTGTCGAACGAAGTCCTTTTGACAACATCCTCCAAGCTTGGTAATTACCTGTTTTTCGTTATCCTACTAATTAGTTGTTGTTTTCTGTTTTGTTTTTGTTTTTTTCTAGTGTTCTATTTTCTTCTTTTATTTGTTTGTTATTCGTTTTATTTCAAAGTGAAATAGTAATGATGGAGAAGATGATAATGATGCTGGCGATGATGATCTGAAAGAAACAAGTAAGCGAACAGACAACAAGCTTGCGGTGGTGGGGAGGGAGAGAACGAATGAGATTTTTTCGGAGGGATGGCCCCCGAGCCTCGAACTCCCTCACCCCCAATGCATATCCGCCAGAAAAAAAAAAAAAATAAACACACGCGTACACGTAATTATACACTCACTCAATATCTCCCTCTTTCTCATGCGCACACGCGTTCAAATACTTAGATTAAATGAAGGGATCATTTCAAAATTCCCTGAACGTTACAAGAATTGGCAGAAGAATAGTTGCCAAGCAAGCCTATAGCACTCAGTCTGTCCCGCTATTTACCGTAGATGGGGGGGGAGTGATAGATCGATTAATACATTTCTCAATAGTATTAGCATGTAAGTGAAATATAATGAACTCGACTGGAATTCGAACTCGGTTCTCTGTACATCAGCTATCCATTCCTACATCGTGCCTCCTATATATATATATATATATATATATATGGTCATTCACAGACTGTTTCTGTGTATCACAGCTCTTCAGTGTGGCTAGACGTCCGGTTGCCTCTTGCTAGGATCGAAACCCGACGGAATTAGCGTCTACCACTAAGCCGTCGGTGCACGGCAGGGATGAAGGTGAATTTTAGCGTATTTATTTTTAGATAAACACACAGTGACCGAGAGAACTCGATTCGCTTTACCGAAGAGTCTTGCTATAATAGCCGTAATAGTCACTGTTTACAAACCTACACTTCCTCCCCCAAAGAGCTTAACTGATATATATGTGTGTGTGTGTGTGCGCGCGCGCATGTGTGTGTGCAAATATATTGATATAATAGGAAAGAACGATAGGTTGTGAATATGGCAATGAAGATGAGGATAATAGTCCAAATAATGTAAATAACGCAAGTAATCATAATACCTCATCTCAGAGATATAGACAGATGATGAGATGGATATGAACATAAATAGGGAGAGAAATAGATTAATCGATATGAAAAGAATGCTTAAAATAGAATAAATTGTTCGGTTGAACATAAATAGGGAGAGAAATAGATTAATCGATATGAAAAGAATGCTTAAAATAGAATAAATTGTTCGGTTTGAAATTTCAATCAACTGAAGTAGACCAGAGTGTACAATGGTCGAAACGTTGTTAACATGGCAATGAAGATGAGGATAATAGTCCGAATAACGTAAATAATGCAAGTAATCATAATACGTCATCTCAGAGATATAGAGGTCGATACGCTGTGAATATGGCAATGAAGATGAGGATAATAGTCCGAATAATGTAAATAATGTAAGTAATCATAATATGTGGATATGAACATAAATAGAAAGAGAAATAGACTGGTGGATTTCAATAGAACACTTAAAACAGAATAAAGGATTCGATCGAAATTCCAATCACCTGAAGAAGGTTGGAGCGTAGAACGACCGAAATGTTGTGAATATGGCAATGTAGATGAGAATAAGAATCCGAATAATGTAAATAATGTAAGTAATCATAATACCTCATCTCAGAGATATAGACAGATAGAGAGATGGATATGAACATAAATAGAGAGAGAAATAGACTGATCGATATGAATAGAATGATTAAAATAGTATAAAGGGCTCGATTAGTGTTGTGGCCTTGTTAGGAATTGAGTTAAATAAATATATTAGCAGAAACAATAATACAAACGAGCGTCTTACAGCAAGAATGTTCGGTCCGAATGCTGGAAAACTTCCCTCTCCAAAAGGCAGTACCTTTGCTCCTCTTTATAGCTGGGAGAGTCCATTCGTGCATGGGTAAATTACCATAGTAAGAAATTCCAATAAACCTGGAGAAGGCCGGAGCGTTCAACAGCTGAAACGTTGTGAATATGGCAACGAAGATGAGGATAACAGTCCGAATAATATAAATTTATTAAATTTGTTACTTTCATGTCCTAGGCATTTCTTCTTGCTACGTTATTCCCGCATGAATTTTGTTGGTTCTGTTCTCTTTTTAAAATTACTTTTCATGCCTTCGTTATTAAACAATACATTGTTTTTATTTTTTTCGTCTTTCCTTCGTTTTATTTTCATTAATCGCATCTTATCCTTTCGTTCTTTTCGCTTCTCTTGTACTAATTACTTCAGCACGTATCTATATTTCTGAGATGAGGTTTTCGAACTATTTATACTCTTTACATTGTTGTGACTCTTGTCCTCGTCTGTCATGTTTCCGGTCTTCTTCTATACGTTGAAATATCGCTTCTATTCAACAGAACTTGCCAATCCAGTAAAAGAACCGAACGGTAAAAACGTGTAATTGACTTAAGCTGAACTTTCTGAGAAAAAAAAGCCGTTGTGATTTTCCGAGTGAGTAAGAAATTAATGTTATTTCGTTTTGTTTTTTTTTCTCTCTCTCTCTCTCTTCCATTAAATTTTATTTCGGTTTAAACCATAAAAAAATGACAGTCAAACATGGACGAGTTCAAACCTACCATGCTCGATTTTCTTAAGTTTCAATATGAAGAACAAAATCAATGAGAATATATATATATATGTCAAGAAAAACAATTGGATGAGCAAAAAAGAATGGAACAAATTCAGTTGGATATACAAAAAGATCGGTCTAAAACTGAAAAAGATCGGATTTAAATTCGAAAGCAAACTGAAAAAGAAAGTTTCGAAATTTGAAAGCAAACTGAAAAAGATCGGATTTAAATTCGAAAGCAAACTGAAAAAGAAAGGTTCGAATTTCGAAAGCAAACTGAAAAAGATCGGTTTGAAAAAGAAAGGTTTGAAATTCAAAAGTAAACTGAAAAAGATCGGTTTGAAAATCAAAATCAAACTGAAAAAAGATCGGTTTGAAAAAAAATGGTTTGAAATTCAAAATCAAACTAAAAAAGATCGGTTTGAAATTCAAAAGCAAACTGAAAACAGATCGATTTGAAAAAGAAAGATTTGTAATTTAAAAGCAAACTGAAAAAGAATGGTTTGAAATTCAAAATTAACTGAAGTGAAGAAGAAAGGCTTGAAATTCAAAAGCAAACTCAAAAAGATCGGTTTGAAATTCAAAAGCAAACTGAAAAAAGATCGGTTTGAAATTCAAAAGCAAACTGAAAAAAGATCGGTTTGAAAAAGAAAGGTTTGAAATTCAAAAGCAAACTGAAAAAGAAAGGTTTGAAATTCAAAAGCAAACTGAAAAAGAAAGGTTTGAAATTCAAAAGCAAACTGAAAAAGAAAGGTTTGAAATTCAAAAGCAAACTGAAAAACATAGGTTTGAAATTCAAAAGCGAATTGAAGAAAGTTTCGTATTAAAAAAAAAACAAACGACGATTAGACAACAATAACTTGAAGAAATTCTACTTCAAACTCGACAACAGTAAAGAAGTTTGCTTGAACTGACAAACAAGGGGACAAATTGGTGAAAACGAAAATGCGTTCTCACAAAACACGATCTGGAGCGCAATAGACAGTTTTGTATATTCTCCGGATATAACTTTCGTTTCCTATTTTAGTAGGTACAAGGGTACCTCGGCGTGGTGTAATGCCTAGTAACCTTGTCTAGCTAAAACAGTTAAAATTGGAAAGTGAGTTCGATCCTTACTGGATGCCTCTATGCTTTCGGCTTTGGCCACATCTAAGCTACGCTTAGAAAATCAGTGGGCGCCTCGGAGTGGTGCAATGGTTAGCAAGCTGGTATTGCTAAACCTGTTACAACTGAATAGTGAGTTTGATTCTCACTGGGTGCCACATACTTTCGGCCATGTGCCACATCTATGCCTCGCTTAGAAAATCAGTATTTTAGAAGTTACGAGGAGTTATACGCTACAGATTGTTTGAAATGTGAAGACTTCGCCTACTGCTTCGAAAACTAGCCACCATGGAGCACACCTAATTCGTGAACTATATTTTACCCCGTAAAACAAGCGAACTGACATTTACCGAAGAGATTAAACTTCTTACAGAACGTCTTAGTCCTAAAACTCCACTTTTTCATGAGATGGTAGTGTATGAATTTAACCAGAAAGGAGGGTGAAGATTACACAACATTTACGTCGGTTGTGAACAAGCATTGCGACGATTTTAATCTGTCAGAATTGAGTTTGAATAATTTCAAGTGTCTGATATTTCGTCAAGGACTCATTTCATCTATGACGCTGAAATTAGACGTAGAGTTCTGAGCAAATTGGAAAACGAAAATTACACCAGAAGAAAAAACGAGACAACTTGCCTCCTCAACGGGTTCAAAGCCTGTCTACCTCCCCGGACGAAACTTTGCCCTTCGACAAAGCTTCGTCCGGGTTCCTTTCTGTTCAAGGCAAGGAGTTTGACAGCTGAACAGTTAATATCATTGTTCCTTACCTCCTCACCATTGTTTCGATTGTGGGTGACTATGTTGGTATAAGGACTGCCCTTACCGAAATAAGAAGTGCCAAACTTGTAGCCGTTTCGGGCACAAGAGCTCGCACTGCCGAGGAAGAAAAAAGGTTAATAAATGCGTAAAATAGAAAATCGAATGACCAAGATGGGTTAAACATTAGGAAATACGTGCAAGTACAAATCTTAAATAAAAATATCAAATTACAATAGGATTCTCGGTCAGATTTGACAATCATAAATCTATTAGGTTGGTGCAAAAATAATGACGTAATAATGTCGTTTTTTGACGTATTTTTAACGTCAAAAAAACGACATTTTGCACCAACCTAATACACACTTGGAAAAAGTTGGGTAAACCAACCATGCTAAGATTTTTCCCACTCCCTTAGCGAGAGAGCTTCTTCCTTTTGTTCAATGGGCAGAATACACCGGCCTATCCTTTTTTAGGGTAGGATGGGACCTACTAACATCAGTTTAGTTTACTTTGTACTGATTTTTAGTTTATTATTGGGTTCGTCTCCCTCCCCTCTGATTCTTCATTATTAGATTTTTATGTATTATAATTTAGTATCATTAAATTTTTATGGCATGGGGCGCGTTTTGTAGGACCCCCTTGACTGGATGCGGTATTGTGGTGTATGCAGGATTGATTAGTGACGGACGAATTCTTATGGTGAATCTGAAAATTGTAATGAGTGAATGGGTCGTGAATCGGATTAGCTAGGTATAGGATAGTTAGTGACGACCAGCCTCAACCCCGCCCCTTTTTAGGCCATGTGCCAAAATTGTATTTTTATACAATAAATAAACCAAACATGCTAAGATCTAATAAAATGGTCAGGTCCGTGACAGGGGAGAAAATCAAGTTTGAGGGAGAACTTATCACAAATTTAACTTTTCATAGAAGGACATATTAAAGAATACAGAAAATTTATTTGACACCGACTGGATGGAGAAATTTAACTTGTGGGACATGTCAATTAATTCATTTTGCCAAAAACTCGAAAACCTGACTACCGAGGGAAAAATTTAATAAAAGAAACTTTTCCGGATGTTTTTTTTTTTTTTCTGAGGGCAAATTTCGAGTTAAAAGATGACATCCAGCCAGTGTTTAAGAAAAAAAGAAAAGAAATGTGCCTTTCGCCTCTTTAAAGAAATAAATGAAGAACTCGACAGACTAGAAAGAACCGGGGTCTTCTCAAAAATTGAGTACAGTCAATTGGATTCACCGACCGTCTATGTGAAAAAGAAGTCAAGGTAGATCCGTCTCTGTACCGATTTCTCGACAGCTTAATGCTTTACTCAAAGACTATCACTATCCATTAACAAACCCAGAAGAAATTTTCGCGAAACTAAATGTGGGGGGGGGGAATGTTTTTTCAAAAATCGACCTCAGTGAAGCATATCTTCAAATACCGGTAGAGGAAGAATTTTTTAAGTTGCTCTGTATCAACACTCATCGTGGTTTGTACAAGTTCCAACGTCTACTTTTCGGGATGAAGGTCCCGCCGGCAATTTTCCAACAAGTAATGGATACTATGCTGAGGGGTCTTGACTTCACGGTTACATATTTGGACGACATATTAATAAACAGCCAAAATGTAGAACAACACAAGGAACATGTTCATAAAGTCTTCTCAGGAATTCAGGAGTACGGATTCAAACTGAAAGAATCCAAATGCAATTTCTTTATGGAGAAGATTAAATACTTGGGGTACATTATCGGTAAAGATGGCAGAAGACAAGACCCAGGACGAGCTACTGCAATCAAGGACATGCCAGCTCCCGAAAACGTCTCTACATTAATTTTTTTTTTTTTTAGGATTGGCAAACTATTACCAAGTGTTTATACTTGATATGCACAACTTACGTGCTCCTCTAAAGGAATTTCTGAAAAAAAGACAAGGGAGTGGGAGTGGACACCTGAATGCCATGAAGCATTCGTCAAAATAACCCAGACCTGGACATTATAGTTGCCAGCGATGCCAGCTCGTCTGGCATTGGAGCGTGCATTCTGCACAAGATGCCAGATGGATCTCACAAACCAGTTGCTCACGCGTCGAAAACACTTCTTCCTGAGAAGAACTACTCCCACACTGAGAAAGAGTCGTCAGGGATTATTTTCGAAGTGACGAAGTTGCACCAGCACATTCACGGTAGACACTACACATTTCAGACGGATCATAAACCATTACTTACCATTTTCGGTTCTAAAATAGGTCTGCCTGTACATACAGTAAATAGACGTGACAAACGATAATTTAAAGATGGAATTCCTACCGTCTAAAAAAAACTCTGTCATGCCGACCGACTATCCGCATTAAGCCCGAAAGACAGGGAACCTCTTGAAAATACTGTGATTGCTTCTCTTCGAACAGGAGAAATTCAAACCACACTGTGCAACACATTAAGGGAATTCCCTGTAACTCTCGACCAAATCAAACGAGAAGCTCTAAACGATGAGTTTATCAGGCAAATCAAAATCAAAATGCGTGAAAAGGACCAATAGACTTCAGGTATTTTCTCTCTATGCGACGAAGTACTGCTATATAGTGAGCGAGTCGTCATTCCCACAACGCTACAAAGAAGAATTTTAAAGAGTTCCAAGTCAGACATCCAGAGATTTGAACGATGAAAAGCCTTATGCGCAGTTATGTGTACAAGCCAAACATGGACAAGAATATCGGAAACATCGTAAAATACTGTGAAGGTTGCGCCTTGGCAGCTAAGGCACCCCAAGTCAAATATAATCCTTGGTCTAAAACGGACCGACCATGGTCCCGAATACATGTGGACTTTGTAGGCCCGCTAGACGGATTCTCCTATCTTATGTAGTAGATAGTTTTTCGAAATGGCCCGAAGTTCTTAGATGTAGAAAACCCACTACAGAAGTCACAATCAATTTTCTCCACGAACTGTTCGCCAGATTTGGGGTTGTCGATTGTCTAGTGTCCGACAATGAAACACAATTTACGTCCGACGATTTTAAAGATTCTTGTGAGACCTTCCAGATCAATTATATTACGATCGCTCCATATCACGCAAGGTCCAACGGATAGGCTAAGTGCTTCGCTGATACGCTGAAAAGAACCCTGAAGAAAGCCCTACAACAATTCCTTCAGGTATATAAAGTTACGCCCAACAAAAACACATCATCATCATTACCTCCAGCCGAGGTAATGTTTGCGCGGAAAATCAGGTTTGTGCCCGACAAGCTACTCCCCAAACAAACAAAACCTAGACGAACAAACACTGTACCAAAAAAGCACTACCAACCCGGAGAGAAAGATTTTTTTCCGGATGTTTCAGGATAATAAATCTTTCTGGGAAATGGGTATAATTAAGAAAAGAATAGGAAATATGGTTTACATAATTAAAGGTCCACAGTTTACTCACAAGAGACATTTAAACCAAATCAAGAAACGCCTGTCGGACGACGCTGACAGCAGTCCTCCTGAAGAAAAAGAAGTAACGGATGTCGTTTACGATACTTTTGACATGCCAATACCTCAAGCGGCCCCGGAGCAATGCCGTTTAAAGAGAAAAAGGAAAATGACGGACTTTGTCGTCGTTAATCCAAAGAGAAAAAGATATTAAGACACCTGCGGAGTTAATACTTAGCAGGTGGGTGTTATGGTAAATTACTCGTGTACAGATGAACACTCCCAAGGTACAAATAAAAGCAGGTATTGCTTTTAGAATAGTAGGTTTCCAGCAGTCACCTCTGCCAGTCGGACTTAACATTCTTGCTCTTTGTGTATGATTGTATCACTGTTTTTCTGTTAACATATTTGCTAACTCAATTCTTCTCTTTGTGTCTTTATTTCTGGCCCCAACATGACTGCATAACTAATATATATATATATATATATATATATATATATATATATATATATATATATATATATATATATAGTAATTACTTGATACACGAGTTTAATTCATTCCAAGAGCGATGTCGGAACATAAAAGACTCGTATCTCAAATCAATTTTCCCCATTCATATTAATGGCAATATTTCCGATTCGTTCCAGGCCATTAAACATTCACAACTGCTCTTTACAATTACATTCTTCGGAACCATGTTGCCAATAAAGGAATTTTGAAAAATAATGACAAAATACAACAGAGATTCCTTCCACAGCAGAGGTGAACATGTGTAATGCGTATGCTTAAGAGAAACTCGCTCCTATATCAAAATTCAGCGCGTATCTGAAGGCAAAAAAATCGGCCAAAACTACGGTTTGTATCTCAAAAAACTCATATCTCGGTACGTTCGTATCTCAGTGTATTACTATATATATATATTAATTTCAGTTGAGCTCTCTATGGAGTAGGTATGAGTTTGTAAACAGTGACTATTATAGCTAATATAGCGAGACTCTTCGCATAGCGTATTGAGTCACTGACAGCGTATTGAGTCACTGGGCGTGTTTCTAAAAATAAATACGCTAAAAATCCACTTACTTCCCTGTCGTACGCCGACGTAGTGGTAGAATCTCCGACTGATACCAATTCAGTCGGGTTTCGATCCGAGCTAGAGGCAACCGGATGTCTAGCCACACTGATGAGCTGCGAAACAGTCTGTCTGTGGATGCCGTTATATATATGTATGTGTGTGTGTGTGTGTGTGTGTGTGTGTGTGTGTGTGTGTGTGTGTGTGTGTGTGTGTGTGTGTGTGAAAAGTGTGTGTATATAAATATAAATAAATATATATATATATATGTATAATTATTAATATATATTATGCGCGGTACTTATTAGAAAGCGCTCAATATCAGAGATAGAGCTAACATATATGGTTGGATAGATGTGAGCTTGTGACTCTGGGTTTCACACTTTAGCGATCGTCAGACAAAATTTTGGTTTTATGTAGATTGCGTGTATTGGTGTTATTGTGGAAGTGGTGGGGGAAACTTCGTCGTTTTTTCATCGTACTGACGCAAACATCGATGTATGTAGACACATATACATACTTGGTCGTCCGTCGGGACTCATAGATATATAAACATATGTGGGCAGTTTCGGATATGATATATGTATGTATACGGGTGGTGTTGTGTCTATACATATGCATTTGTATGTTGAAATTTAAAGATTGGAAGTGTGGCGGAAATGTCTCGTGAATGTCTCGTGAATGTCTCGTGAATGTAAACATGTCATTTTTTTTTTTTTTTCCGCTGAATAATATTTCCTCGCATGTATGTATATACGTGTGGTGGGGTTTGTGTGAAATTATGATAGGTAAAAATTATTATTATTTATATTTATTTTTAAATTTTGAAAAAAAAATGGCGGTATATTTGTTATATTTAAAGCTGGTTATTTGTTTTTGACTGTGTATATGTAACAGGTAGAAATTTGTAATCTTTATCGGTTATTTATATGGTGATGTTTAATATTTAATATGCTGGGTGTGAGGGTTGTTTGATTTAATAACGGGTCTATATGATATGATGTGATAGTAATGTTGCAAGGCATTGGAGGCAATGATAATATAATTAGCTAATAGTTATTGTAAATTGGTAGAAATTGTAAATTGGTAGAAATGATTAGTAACGGTGGTGGGAGAATGATGAAACCATGAATGTAGTTATAGTGATGGTAGCTAAAGACTGGTTGTTGGTGTTTTAATTTATTTTATTTTATTTTGTTATATGTATCAATTTATTTTGGTATAAATCCTGATAATAGGTATTCTGTGTAAAATTATGGTAGTTGAAAATTGCTATAATATTTTAATTTTTAATTTTTAATTTACAAAAATATTAATGTTTATTATATTAAAGCTTGCTATTTCCTTGTTTATTTGTGACTGTGTATATGTGGCTGGTAGAAATTTCAATTTGTAATCCTTATTGGTTATTTTTATGGTGGTATTAAATATGCTGGGAGAGGAGGTAGTATACGTTAATAATTATGGCAGGATTATATGGTAATGGTAGATATGGTGTGATAGTAATATGTAAGGTGGTTGGTGGCAATAATAATATAAGTGGTTAATATTTATTGTAAATTGTTAGTAGTGATTAGTAATGTTGGTGGGAGAATAATAAAACCTATAAATGTAATTATTATTGTGCTAGCTTGAACTACAGGGTGGTTGTTGGTGTTTTATTTTATTTCATATTTATTTGTTTATTTTATTTATTATGAATCCTGGTAATGAGTGTTTATTCTCATGGTTATATGTGGAAATTATATCTGATCTTATTGTTTTAAGGTGTTAAATATGCTGGGGGGGTAATATGCGTTAAAGATTGTAGCGGATTTATAACAGTAGGTGTGATGTGTAAGTGGTGGTGCTGGGTGTTGGTGTTAATGATAATATTATTAGATAATAGTTATTGTAAAGTGGTAAAAGTGATTACTAATGGTGGTGCAATGATAATAATAGATGCAATTATTTTGATGTATACATTCACGAGACATTTCCGCCACACTTCCAATCTTTAAATTTCAACATACAAATGCGTATGTATAGACACAACACCACCCGTATACATACATATATCATATCCGAAACTGCCCACATATGTTTATATATGTATGAGTCCCGACCGACGACCAAGTATGTATATGTGTCTACATACATCGATGTTTGCGTCAGTACGATGAAAAAACGACGAAGTTTCCCCCACCACTTCCACAATAACACCAATACACGCAATCTACATAAAACCAAAATTTAAAAAAAAATTAATCAGTTTGTCTGACGATCGCTAAAGTGTGAAACCCAGGGTCACAAGCTCACATCTATCCAACCATATATATATATATATATATATATATATATATATATATATATATATATTATGAAATTTGTTTATATATACATATATATTATGAAATTTACATATATATATATATATGTATATATTATGAAATTTATATATATAATATGAAATTATTATATATTTATATTAATTTCATGATATATAAATTTCATAATATATATATATATATATATATATATATATATATATAAATTTCATTTTATATCTATATATATATATATAAATTTCATTTTATATATATATATATATATTTCATTATATATATATTTCATTATATATATATATATATATATAAATTTCATTATATATATATAACAATATATATATATATATATATATATATATATAAATATATATATATATATATATATATATATATATATTGATAGCGCACGGTGAGTGCTGATGTCATAATAGATATTACATACTTTTCTTTGGATTTTGTCATTAATCGCGAGATAGACAACAGGAGCCCCAGACCAGTTACAGCAAAACAAACTACTCCAAATGTCATGGCAAGACGGAAAGACAACAAATGTATTGCAGATTTTAGAAGCACGATAAAAGATTGGTTATAATGTGTATAACAAAAAATATGTTCAAAGTCTAAATACCTGCACTGTATCGAAATTTAAATATTTAGATAAACCACAACTGATTATAGATTGTTAATTTTCTTTTTTTTTTTCTTTTGGTCTTTTTTTTATTGTTTCCCTCTAAAGAAGGCGATAACACCACTAAGACGCAATGGTTACTGAGAGTGAAAGAATAAGAAGACACGACAATAAAAGAACAGGGTTCATGTAGACCGAAGATGACAATTGATGTTGCATTTAAATTTTTGAAGATTGTAGAAATTTTTGAAGAAAGCAAGAAATTGGATTAGAGTTCCACAGATGAGAATTGTAAGAAAAACTATTAAAATAGAATTTACAGTTACATCTATATTAATTTCAATAATAAAAGTATGAGACCTAGTAGACAATCTAGTTGTACACTTAACTTCAGGTGGTCGAGATACCAAAGAGGAGAGATTATTAGAACAACTGTCATGAGAATATTTATAGAACAGACATAGTGTTAGGACAGATAAAAAAAAAATACGTTCCAAGGGAAATAACTTTTTCCTGTTTCTAAGAGAGTACCTCCCTTTTGCCCCTGTCAAAAACCACGCAAATCATGGGACCAACACGACATTCGCGAGTCGGGACGTGACACCAGAAAAAAGCGGGGCAGTTTTGGAACATGGCTACCAGACAATAAGGACGATATATTTTCTCCTGTCCCAACGAGTTGTGACACACAATCCAGTGACTTGGGACCGTGGTTTTTACATACCCTAATATATGTATTAATGTTCTCCTGTCAATAAATGGTATTTCAAACCAACCGTGAGTAGTAAATCACTCTTTTCTTATCGCATCACCCGTATCTCCATGTGCCACACACACACAAGCACACACATATATTCATCCTCGGGCCGTGAATCAAAACTCATTCTAGGCATTTCATTCGATAGTTATGAGACTGCAACCCCACGTGCATTCATAACACATAGGAATACTCCATCACGGCAGTAAGAAAGTGACTGAATTCAAGATGTCAGGTCAGGACTGATAACTTTACAGACCCTTCTTTGGATTTTGTCAACAATCTCGAGAGATAGCTGAAGCACCAAACCCGATATATCAGCAATATTCAATGCACAGACGAATGGTAGATTTATAATTGTGCAAAATAGATTCTGATGAGAAAAATTGTCTGGTACAACACAGTGAACCAACTTTCTTCACAACAGACCTAGCAATTGAGTTAATATAATCACTCCACTTCATGTCAATGGAAAACGTGAGATCAAAAAGATGCAATGAGTTTTTCTCCTGGAATTTTAGCATCAGTCATCCAAATGGAGAACAAAAATTGTTCTCTATGATGATTAAAGATAGCAGTTTCATTTTGGGGGCATTAAGATTTACAAGCCATTTCTTGCTCCGATTAACAACTAATTGGAGGTCATTTTTGAGATCAGCTGACACTTTTACTTTGTTGAACCTGTCGGGCTTTACAACTAAAACAAGAGTAAATAGTTGTGTCATCAACATAAATATGTAGTTGGGAACTGGTGACATCGAGAAAGTCATAGATGAAGATAAGAAACAACATAGATCCAATGATAGGAGCCCCAAATTGGTGTGAAATGAACCCTAGTAGCCAATCTAGTAGTACACTTAAATTCAGGTGGTCATAGTACCAAAGAGGAAAGGTCAGTAGAACAACTGTCATGAAAATATTTATAGAACAGACATAGGAATACTCCATCACGGCAGTAAGAAAGTGACTGAATTCAAGATGTCAGGTCAGGACTGATAACATTACAGACCCTTCTTTGGATTTTGTCAACAATCTCGAGATATAGCTGAAGCACCAAACCAGATATAGCAGAAGTATTCAATTCACAGACGAATGGTAGATTTATAAATGTGCAAGATGGATTCTGACGAGAAAAAAGAAACTTTCCAGTTCGATACCATGTTCTCTTACATTAAAAGAAGCAATTAATTCTATATAGTGGCTTGACTTCATGTCAGCGGAAAACGTGAAGCCAAGAAGCCGTAGCGAAATTTTCCAAAGACATAATTGTTATCTGATGACATCGGGGACATCATTGATAAAGATCAGAAAGAATGTAGGTCCCCCGTTAGTATCAAAAGATCTGGAAGTGTACCCGTTCAACACGACTTTCATTCCACGATTTGTTAGGAACGATTTGATTAAGCCAAATATTCGTCCCGTAGAACGATATCCCTTGAGCATGTGTAGAACGCCAGCATGCCAAACCATGTCGAACGACTTCGTGATATCTAGAGCCACAGTTCATGCTTCGCTATTCTTATCCAAAGCTTGATAGAGAAATTTGGTCATTGTCGTTGACACGTCGGAAGTATACCTAGCGAAACGGAAGACATTTTTTTTGTGTCTGAAATGAAGTCGTGCGAAGTAAGATGATTAACCAGTTCAGCATTGATTTGAGCGTCGATTACTCCGCCAAAATGAGGTAAGCGACTAATCGGGTAATAATTTGAGGAGTCAGGGGGTTCCTTTGACTTCTTTCAACAAGCTTGAAAGCAAAAAAAAAAAAAAAATTAAAAAAAACAGCGAGGTATTTGTTGTAACGTTGGGAGAGAACAGGATCTAGCTTGAGAGCCCATTTCTTTAGGACAGCAACAGGGATCCTGTCACATCAGCTTACCTTGTGAGGATCTAATTTACAAATGATATAAGAAACCAGTCACGGTGTTATGCGCATATCAATCACTGCAGCCACCGTTGTAAGAGGTGAGGATCTGGCAGATGTACTCGAGATGAGTCGAGAGTAGAAAGAAAAAATCCGAGAAAAGTATTTTACCATATCTGCAATTGATGCCAATACTTCAAATGGATTGCTGAGAAGATGGCTAGGTGATTTGCTATTTTCCAGCACCACTCTTGCAGAGCCGCCAGTAATCTCTAGAACCAAACGGTAAGAAAGAGATCAAGTAGAGAAGCATGTCCCTCAGAATGACAGGGGAAACGCGTGGGGAGGTCTACTACTTTTGAGAGTTTGTTTAATAGAGAAGCTGAAGGTCTGGATGGTAGCGAGGTCAGTGACTAAGCAAGCTGACATGGAGGGTATTGAAGTCACCGAACACAACGATATTCGAAGACAGGTGTAGAGAGAGGGCCTTATTAATACTATCAGAAATTCTGTCTAGCACGTCACACCCAGGAAACGAAGAGTAAAAATAACGGAAGAAAGCCGACTGAATTCAGTAGAGAAAGTCGGAGGCACATGTAAGAAGAGTCCGGAATCTCAAGAGAAATTTCCCTTGTGAATGGGAGATTTCCCCGAGCATAGTCACCAGGGTCGTGCATATAGACCCTAGGATCCTTCAGAAAGAGCGGAAGATTTTTTGACTCCAGTTTGGGGTTTCACTATTTACCCATAGCTGGGACCCTAAACAAGTGATACCACCCCGGGTCAGGGTGGACCTGGAAACATCAGCAACTAAGAAGTGGTTCCAAAACCTGATCAGAGGCCTTGCTGTTCGACGTAATTTATCGTCTTACCCAAGACACGGATGTGGTTTATCGTCATACCCAGGACAGTATATATGGTTGTATATACATATATACAAGGGTACGCCAAAAAAAAAAGCACTTTCCTCATAAATTACCGTAATTATTTCACTATCAGTATATAAGTGGGTTCACTGGCATTATTGTGCCAATATTGTAAATAACTTGAGTTCACTCCCTCACATATTACAGCAGCAAGCGAACGCTTTCACTCTCACTGTCTCTCTTTCTCTGGTCAACTGCTTGTCAACTCACTCCCTGCTCCAAACTTCGACTTCGACTGTTGGTTTTCACACAAAGACGCACTTAAATAAACATGGTGCAAGCGACAAAAACCCGGAGAGTTGTTAAACGTAGAATACAACCTTATTACTGACCTCTCCGCCTTCATGATTAAATGAACAGTTTCTTCTTCTCAATTGGTATTCCCTAGTTCATATAAACACTATTGTTTTGACATTTTATATTAGTAATTCTGACGAAGCACAGATTCTCTGGGCACAAAATTCACCACAAATTATCTTTCTCATATATAAAAAAAATTCTATATTACTATAATTATTAATATTTCAAGGGTGACCATTGTTCTCTGCCACAAAATAAGATCAAGACAATAGTTCGAATATGAATAATGGGAGTAATTATTGTTCGATCTGTGTTCACAGAAAAGTTCTTTAAAATTATTTTCATTATTATTTTATTAATATAGAGCTTACCCTATTATATTAGCACCAGTACTGAACTTGCAATATTCTCTCTCTCTCTCTCTCTCTCTCTCTCTATATATATATATATATATATATATATATATATATATATATATATGTTTTCTACCCTCTGTAACCCCTTGCGTGGTAGTGCACACCAACCTTGCTTGGGGTGAAATGCTTAATATATATGCTTAATATATATATATATATATATATATATATATATATATATATATATACGAGGGTAAGTAAACAAAATATTCGCACTTTCCTTATAAAAATATCTTTAGGTTTGCCAAACTGCATTTTTCTCATGCATGTTTATATTTGGTAGAATTGGGTTCACTTGGTCGAAGTTTCAGCTTGACCGCATCAGTTTTCTTCCAGCTGCTACATACGGATGGGAGGCCTTGAATCATTTTCACTGAGTGTTCTGAGTTTCTGACATAGGATGAGGACTTCCCTGTTAGCGGATTAACTATATCCACTAGGAAATTGCTCAGCGGGTTACATGCTGATCCCTTGGGTATAGCATATATGTACGGCATCTTACTGTAAAATTGTGTCAGCTGTCTCTACTTATTTAGTGCGAAGTAGTCCTTGTTCTTATTTAGAATCTGTGACAGCCTCTTCCTCGTTTTTAGCGTCATTTTGAATTCAGTTTTCCTTCTCTTAGGCCAGTTGCCATCTGATATAATGGAATATGCGTACACCTGTGTTCCGCCTAACTGGAATATGATTGGCTGGTATCCGTCATAAACACCGACGGACGTGTAGGAGAGTCAAGAGCATTAATCTGAGAGCTAAGTCTATAACAACGACCATTGGACTACGCCATTGATCTACACTTCTTACTTGCGAATACGACGCGTACCAGTCGATTACTGCTACCGTATTCTACTTGGTTATAGTAGCCAAAACCACTTAGCTATTTCGTTCAAATATATCCCTTTCCGGGACATATCACCATCCAAGCCTATAGAACCGAGTCTGTTCTGCTATTTACCCATAGCTGGAGGGAAAAGAAGAGGATTAATACTTTCCCAAGTGAGTGTAATGGATTTGACTGGAAGTCGGACTCGGCTCTCCGATTCTTCAATCCAAGCTTACCATCCTATTGTCATGGATGAAGGGCCCTTTGAATAGGTTTCATAGGATGAGTACTTATCTGTTAGTGGGTTGAGTATACGCACTAGGGATCTGCCTAGCGGGTGGCATGTTAAGCCCCTAAAGCTGACTATAGGTCTTAATGGAATATCAACTTTGTGAATCTTGGGTAGACCGTACATGCGTGAAAGCTTTCTGTAAATTTGTGTCAACTGTCTATAATTATTAAGTGCGAAGTGGTCCTTGTTTTTATTTAGGATCTGTGACAGCTTCTTCTCAAGTTTTAGAGTCGGATCCTTTTTTTTCACATTGCTATAGTTGTCATCCCCAACAAGGCTTGCCAATTTATTGGAGTTATCGAACTTGCTCATTGTCTTTGTCAGTGCGCAGTAAGATGGTACTAATTTCACCGTGTAAGGTCTTGATTGTCTACCTTTCTTGATTGTCCACTTTTCTTGATTGTCCACCTTTCTTGATTGTCTACCTTTCTTCCCTGATGATGTTTGATTAAGACAGTTTGGTTTTTCCATTGCTTGTCTCGCTTTCCATCTAAGCTCATCTACCTGGATCTTCGGAATATCCAAGGAAATCTCCTCTACTGGAGCTATTATACCTCAGTATGGAGTTCGCCTGGTCTTTGTGGTGAAATTGACGACATTGTTTAGCATTGATTTTTAAGAGGAATTCAATTGCTGATTGCTAACATTAACAACTGCTCTTAGCGAACTGTGGGAGTCCTGGTTGTTACAATACTGTTCTTTCATCCATACGAGTTTATAAATGGTGTTTCATTAAGACGGATTACGTATAAGCGTGTTTCATTAAGACGGATCAAAGGCAGCAGTAAATAAATCAGTGTTATTGGTGAAAATTTATTTATTTCTCTATTGGATCATGTTATTTTAAATCATGGCAATTATGTGTGAAAAATAATATCGCCCAAATGTCCGCCAAGGCGTCGGCGTCACATCTCCACTCGATGGTCAAAATTTTTGATGACCATTTTGCTTAGTTGCTCTTCGATCTCACCAATATGCCTTATTATCTCATCCTTCAGGTGTTGAATTGTTACTGGCTTGTTGACATTTTCAGATGACCCCAAAGGAAAAAATCTAAACAGATAAAATGTATTGGTAATTCTATTAAAGAGTGTTTCATTAAGACGGATTATATATAAGGTTGTTTCATTAAGACGGATCAAAGTCAGCAGTAAATAAATCAGTGTTATTGGTGAAAATTTATTTATTTCTCTATTGGATCATGTTATTTAATTCATGGCAATTATGTGTGAAAATTAATATCACCCAAATGCCCGTCAAGGCTTCGGCGTCACACCTCCACTCGATGGTCAAAATGTTTGATGACATCTCTGCATAGTTACTTCTTGATCTCACCAATATGCCTTATTATCACATCCTTCAGCTGTTCATTTGTGGGTGGCTTGTTGACATAGACCTTACTTTTGAGATGACACCAAAGGAAGAAATCTAAACAGATAAAATGTATTGGTAATTCTATCAAAGTATTATATATATATATATATATATATATATATATATATATATATATAAGGGTGTTTCATTAAGAGGGATCAAAGTCAGCTGTAAATAAATCAGTGCTATTGGTGAACATTTATTTATTCCTCTATTGGATCATTTTATTTAAGTTATGGCAATTATGTGTGAAAAATAATATCCTTCAAATGTCCGCAAAACCTAAAAGAAAAAAAAAATCATTAGATGCTTAAACTTAATTCACATTTAAAATCGGTCCAAGTTATTGGAACACGCTTTATAATTCTTGCTTGCATGACTTATTCAGTTGTTAATTTTTCTATTTGTCCGATTCCTCGGTTATTTTAGTAACTAATGTCTACATTTTTCGGTTATTTCATGTTCCAGCTGGTACTTCCTTCAGCGGTTGTGGAGAATCATTTCCCTCGCGACGACATCTCCTTGGACTTTCCACTACCCATACTGCTTTGCTGGAACTTGCCAATTGATAAGTCCGACGGGACTAGCACGAGTACCGATTCGATAATTTTTCTCATAATTTTTGGGATGTGGAGTTAACATTATATACACTATTTATATTCTGACTATTTTCCTTATTTGTGTGGCTTTTATCGCAACGTTTTGGCCCGTTTTGCCCTTCAGTCTTCCTCAGGGTTATATTAATCCGGGCAACCTACAGGGAATTTCGAACTGAAAACTTGTTTTATTTAACATGAAACGATATTCCTAGACAAGGATTTTGTGATAAATAAACAACAAAGATGAAGACAATAGTCCGAATAAAAATAATGTAAATAATATATATATATATATATATATATATATATATATATATATATATATATATATATCTTCTCAGTGTCAATCATTATCTTCCGACTTCTTAAAAGTGTTCAGTTATTGTTTTCTTTCCTTAAATAATATTCCCTTACACACACGCACACACAAAGAGAGAGAGAGAGAGAGAGAGAGAGAGAGTCATGCACACACAAACACACAAAAACACACACACACATATATATATATATGTATATTACCAGATATGTATGTACTTTGTTCAACAGATTAACTATAAAAATTATATATATATATATATATATATAAATGTTTCATATTCATATATTTGTAAATTGATATTTTGTCTACACACACACCCGCGCGCACGCACACACGCCCCCCCCCACATTTGAATGTGAATATGCTGCCATAAATATATAATATAAAAAGTTAACTATATATATATATATATATGTGTGTGTGTGTGTGTTTGAGAGTTCCAATATGGGAGTGTTTTTGTATGCATATCTATGTTAATATTAATTCATGTTTCTACAAAAACATTTAATATATATATATATATATATATATAATATATATATATATATATATATATATATATATATTAGAATAAAAATATGCCTCCTTATATGAGTAAAAGGCGAAGAGTCCGTGTTTGAAGTTAGTCAGCCTCGTAACGCCTTTTTAAAAAGTTTGTCTGAAAAATCAAATCTCGATATTAAAGTGACATTTTCTTTAATTTTCTTTAATATATAACCATAAGAAAAAACAACCCCTGTTGCCCACTGCATTCCTGGTCTGTTTGGCGCCAAGTTTGTTTGTCGCATGAGGTTTTCTTTTTATATACGTATGTATTTTTTACAGTTATTTTTTATTCTTTTTTTTTTAAAATTTATTAACCCCGCTTTTTTTCTTCACCGTGTCAGAGGCGTGACGCCTTCTACATTAAAAGTGATCAAGACGGATGGGGGGTTCATTGGTAAGGTTTGTGGGGTGGAAAAGATAGAAATAATAGTTGAGAAAGAGAGGGTGACGTGTTAGATTGCATGAAAGCGAGAAAGAAAGAAAAAGAAAAAAAAATGAGAATTAATATTCCCGGTTTCGTTTCCCTGTAGTTACACAGGTACCGGACGTAGTAGATGAAGACCCAAAAAATGATCTCGTTTTGAATGCTTCTTTGAAATAAGGAAAATTTCCACCTGTAAACATTTCGCTTTCATTCGGAGCCATTGTTTACTTTTAAAATGATGTATAATGGTACAACTTCATTCATTTTTTATTCATTTCCTTTTTCATTCTTCAATATTTTATCTTATTTTTGTTTGCTTCCTTTTTTTTTTCTTCAAATATCAAAATATCGCTTTCATTCAATTTCAATTTTCTTTCTTCTCTGTTTGACTTATTTATTTATTTTTTCTTTCTGTCGCTTCAAGTTTTCTTTCGTTTTCCTTCGTTTTCTTTCTTTCATCTTGTATTTTTCCTTTGTTGCTATGATCTTGTTCATTCTTTCTTTCACTCTTCTCCTTATTTTTCTTATTTTTATTCCTGTTAGTTCTTCTCCTTTTCTTTCATTCTTTCTTTCTTTTTTTGCATCTTTCTTTCTTTCCGTTATTTTTTTCGCTTTCTTCCTTTTCTTGTTAATCGCGCTTTTCCTTCATAATCTTCTTTCTTCCTTCCTTTCTTTCTTTCTTTCTTTCTCTTTTCATGTTTCACTTCTTTTCTCACTTCCTTCTTAGCCTCTCACCTTTCTTTCGTTCTTTTTTATTTCATTCTTTTTCCACTTTTACCTTCTTCAAATTCGTTATTCCCCCTTATCCCCCTTATCTCATTTTTCTTTCTTTCTTTCTTTCTTTTACCATTTTTACCTTCTTTAAAGTCATCACCCCTTATCCCTCTTATCTCATTTTCTTTCTTTCTTTCTTTCTTTCTTTCTTTCTTTCTTTTACCATTTTTACCGTCTTTAAAGTCGTTATCCCCCCTTATCCCTCTTATCTCATTTTCTTTCTTTCTTTCTTTCTTTCTTTCTTTCTTTTACCATTTTACCTTCTTTAAAGTCGCTATCCCCCCTTATCCCTCTTATATCATTTTCTTTCTTTCTTTCTTTCTTTCTTTCTTTCTTTTACCATTTTTACCTTCTTTAAAGTCGTTATCCCCCCCTTATCCCTCTTATCTCATTTTCTTTCTTTCTTTCTCTCTCTCTTTCTTTCTTTCAACATTTTTACCTTCTTTAAAGTCGTTATCCCTCTTATCCCTCTTATCTCATTTTCTTTCTTTCTTTCTTTCTTTCTTTCTTTTACCATTTTTACCTTCTTTAAAGTCGTTATCCCCCTTATCCCTCTTATTTAATTTTCTTTCTTCCTTTCTCTCTTTCTTTTTTCTTTCTTTCTTTCAACATTTTTACCTTCTTTAAAGTCGTTATCCCTCTTATCCCTCTTATCTCATTTTCTTTCTTTCTTTCTTTTTTCTTTCTTTTACCATTTTTACCTTCTTTAAAGTCGTTATCCCTCTTATCCCTCTTATCTCATTTTCTTTCTTTCTTTCTTTCTTTCTTCCGTTGTTTTCACCTTTATTTTTCTCGTTGTTATTTCACATTTTGTCTTTTTTTTGCTTCATTTATTTGTTTGCTTGTTAATTTTAACGCCCCAAACAAAACTATTAATCATCTGCGGATCCCTTTCTGCCTTCCATCAACATGGCTGATGCTAACTTCCAGAAGAGTGGGATCGTTTCGTCTTCTCAGGTTAACATTCTCGGTTGATATGAAGTAGAAAGACTCTAGTGAAACCATTGCTAGGTCAGGTGCTAAAAATTTTGGTTCACTTTATCGTGCAAGACATTTTTTCTCTCCAGAATCTATCTTACATATCTATAGGTCTGTCATTTATCCATGCTCAGAATATTGCTGCCACTTATGGTCTGGTGCTCCGAATAATAATTTGGAGATTCCTGATGGAATTAAAAAAAAAAAAAGAATCTGCAATATTATCGAACTTGACCTGGCGTCTCGTCTTCAGTCACTTTCCCACCGCCGTAAAGTTGCTTCCCTGTGCTTTTTCTCTATATAAAAAAAAATACAAAAGACAAAAACCTTTTATGGTAATTATTCCGATGAGCTCTTTTCTATGCTATGTAAATAGATTAATATTCATATTGTAAATACTCATTGGAGGTAGTTTTAAATTGTTTTATCCCCCCCACTACAGGCAACGAATTGTATATATAGGGACTAGTTAGAATTTTCATAGAGACAATGAGGTATTATGGTGAATGTAGTATGAAAGGTAAGTAAGAATGTGTTGTTTTAGTGTTAGGAATACTGTGGTATGTGTGTTTATGGCTAGCTAAGTTTAAAGTTTAAACAGATGAAGAACGCCCTTTCTCCATTTATGGTCTTGTGTCACATTTTTCGGTATTTAAGCGGAAATAAATATCGCACTTCTCTATACTATTCACTGGGGCTAGTTTTTTGAATTGTTGTTTTATTCCCTTTCTCCCACAGACAATGAAATATTCATAAGGGGACTATTTAGGACTTTCATAGAGACAATGAGGTATTATGGTGAATGTAGTAAGAAAGGTAGGCAAGAATGCATTGTTTTGTTACAAGGAATATTGCTGTATGTTTGGGTCAGTGTTTGTGGCTAGCTAAGTTTAATATTAATGTGTGGCCTCGTGCCACATTTGTATTTTTTTACATATAAATATCACACTTCGCTCTACTACTTAGACTTTATAAATTTAATCGCAGTACTTGATTGGCGTTGAGGTCTCATCGATTTAAGGTTGAATTGGCTAGATTTAATCGCAAGTTCTATGCTAACAGTTTCTTTTCTCGCTCATCTTGCTTGGGGAACTTTCTTCCGATTCCATGTTTTCCAGCCAAATTTTAATAATAATAATAATAATAATAATAATAATAATAATAATAATAATAAATCGAAATCTCAAAAATATGACACATGGGAACATCAACAATCCCTGTTGTAGTTGGAGCTTTCGGATTGATTCCAGTGGACTCATTGAAGGGATTCCTGGAAGCCCCTGCCTTAAAGAAATATAAAAAAAAATTGTTCTCAGGAGTACAGCCCGCCCATTACGAAGGGCTTTATCTCTGTAAAATATGTGTTGTTGTCCTTTTTTCGAATTGGTTAGTGAAAAATGTCAAGATAACATTTCCGACTTTAGGTCGGGACCCAGAAAGAAATCTATACAAAATATAATAATAATAATAATAATAATAATAATAATAATAATAATAAAGAGTGTATTAACCAGGTATGTTGGGCTAAAAAGCAACAAAAAGAAGATGATTAAATCTAATAAATGAATAATAGTAATAATGCGCATTTAATTCCATAATACTTTTATACAGCTATATATATATATATATATATATATATATATATATATATATATGTTATAATTTTCAAATAAATAATTATATATATATATATATATATATATATATATATATATATACGTATTCAAATACATGTAAATATATGTATTTATATTATATGTTTATATGTTATTTATATTATATATAAATAGATGTATTTAAATTTGGCATAAATTCTATATATATCATCTATTAAATAATGGATATTTTATTCGATAATACTTTCCCAACTGAATTTAAATTAGAATATGAAATATTAGCTAAAGTAAATTTTTTAATTTAGACATTTCTAGAAAATGAAAATGACATTTGGGCAAAAGTTGGAAAGAGACGTCCAATGAATGAAGAGGGGGGAATCTAAGACGTCAGATATTATCTCAACTTCGCTATATCGCAAGGTCTCTCCGCTCTGATAATGACATTTAACTTAAAGTTTGATAAAGATGTGTTGTTCAAAAAACATCAGTTTACGATTCTAATATAAAAAAAAAAACTTCTTTCTATCTATCTCTTACTATCTATCTATCTAGCTAACTATCCCAGTCTGTTCATATCTATCTATCTATCTATCTATCTATCTATCTATCTATCCAAGTCTATTCATATCTATCTATCTATCTATCTATCTATCTATCTATCTATCTATCTATCTATCTATCTATCTATCTTAGTCTATTCCTATCTATCTGAGTCTATTCATATATCTGTCTATCCCTCTCAGTTTATTCATATCTATCCGAGTCTATTCATATCTATCTATCTATCTATCTATCTATCTATCTATCTATCTATCTATCTATCTATCTATCCAGTCTGTTCATATCTATCTATCTATCTATCTATCTATCTATCTATCTATCAAACCGACGACAGAATAGGTCTCTAGGACACGAGACACTCTTTAGTGGCGGTAGTGTCTTTGCCGTATTACATTTACCTGGGACAACATTCACTGGTTCTCTGGGGGAATCATGAGTTGTGAATGCTTCCACACCAGCCGTAATCTGTACCCGATATATTGTAATTAATCATACCACGATTTGTTCTCTACTATGTTGCATCTGTTGTTGTGTTTAACCACCTAATTGGATATCCGACAGGCTCGTGATAATCTTTTCGCTGAAAAATAATTAAAATCACAAGTCCGTTCTAATAATGAAAAAGTTCTATTTATTATTAGAAGTTACTACACATTTCCATCTTCATGGTTTTTTTATGCATTTAGCTGGGAGGAAAGCTAGTTTCTCACAAGAACTCCTTTTCTTTTTGGCATTTCATTATGAACAGTCAGTCAAACAAATTGTTTTTGACTGACTGTGGTTGCCTCTCCAAAGTCCAGCAATTGTGGGTCATTCTGTTTATAAAGTGTTCCTATACTAGAATTCTCAAGTAGGTCTTTTCGTTAGTCAAAGAAAAACCTCTTTACAAAAACCAATTGTGCTTAACACCCTGAGACCAATAGATAAATCTATAAATTATCTATTATAAGGGTGCTTTTCCCTCCCTTCTTTAGATCGCAAGATCATTACGCATTGCCAATACCTCAAATAATCGACTATTCCGTTTTGACCGCGTGGAAAGGAAGGGGAAAAGGCACTATTTGGTTAAAGTGGGAAAATGAAATAAAGGATAGGTTGGAAAGAGAAAATCAGATTAAGCTGATAAAACCAGATACTACACTTTGATTTTAGCCAAAGTGCGGATAAGCGATTGTATTTTCTTGCTGTCCCACGCTGGCAGGATGTGACACATGGTCAGTTTAATGTGGGGAATCCGAGCGCGTTCATCTTGGGCATGTCCCAAAACATCCCGACCCTGTAACTGTCGGCTGAGCTGCTATCAGTATTACTACAACCCCACCACAGTGACGGAGGTATGCTGCGGGCAGCTGTCTCCGGAGACCGACTACTTCACAATAATATTTTCCGTTGCGCTCTGGCCGCAGGCAGAGACTCGACTAAGCTGGGCTGCGACCGAAAACAGACGCAACTCAGTGATGAAATGTAGTTTATCCACCTGAAAGCAGATACTACACTTTGATCCTAACCAAAAGGCCGAGAACCAATGGAGATCGCGATTTATGAGCCATTTTTTTTTTCAGACAAAAATTATCGAACGACGGAAAGCGAGGAAGGCAATCGCCAAAAATCCAGTTACCATAAATAAGATAACATTGTCTAATGAATAATTTTAAAGTTATTATTAAGATAAATGTTCGTAAGACGGGCATTTGTTTAGAAAGAAAAAAGTGAAGATAGAAGTGTTTCTCCTGCCAATACTTCATAAAAAAATTGGACGATTCCGTTTAGATTGTGTAGAAAACATGGGCTACTTGGTTTCAGTGAGAGAAATAAAGAAAGAAAGAAATATGGGAAGATCGAAGTGTTTAACAGTTGTTTCAATAAAATGGAAAAGTAGTCAATTTCAAATCATTTCATTTGTACCCACTTCTTAACGACCAGATTTCATATCAATGATTGTTAATGCAATATTTTGTTAAAGTTGTTAAGCTCGAATATTTAACGATGGATTAGACGTATTTCTACGGACATTTTACTGTCATAGAACTCGCCATGATCTATCTATCTATCTATCTATCTATCTATCTATCTATCTATCTATCTATCTATCTCATCCTGTAATCTATCTATCTATCTATCTATCTATCTCATCCTGTAATCTATCTATCTATCTATCTATCTATCTATCTATCTATCTATCTATCTATCTATCTCATCCTGTAATCTATCTATCTATCTATCTCATCCTGTAATCTATCTATCTATCTATCTATCTATCTATCTATCTATCTATCTATCTATCTATCTATCTATCTCAGGCTGTTCTTATCTATCTATCTATCTATCTATCTATCTATCTATCTATCTATCTATCTATCTATCTATCTATCTATCTCATCCTGCAATCTATCTATCTATCTATCTATCTATCTATCTATCTATCTATCTATCTATCTATCTATCTATCTCATCCTGCAATCTATCTATCTATCTATCTATCTATCTATCTATCTATCTATCTATCTATCTATCTATCTATCTATCTATCTATCTCGTATTCATATCTCCTTACGCATGTAAGTAAAACTTAAGAAAATGCTTTTCATATATATTTTCTACTTTCCATTTTTTTATCTCATGAAAAGTTTTTAATTCATCTTTTCTCCGGAATCGTCCATTCGTTTCTTAACTTTCTTTTCAACCCTGAAACTTGTTTATTTTCCCGCTTGTTATTAAAAAAAAAAAGTTGTTTATCTTCAATATTATTTTGACAGCATCAAGAAGAAGGAGACAAAATGGCACATGTCGTTTGAACCCGAGTTGAACAAACAAAAAAACAAGAAGCTGAATAATATAAGAAAACACGTACACACACTGACTCACACTCGCACACAAGCCCACACACACTCAGAAATATGCATGTGAAAGCACACACACACATACAGATATATATATATATATATATATATATATATATATATATATATATATATATATATATGATGAGAATAATCGAGAATGATTGATACAGATATGGCCAAAAGTATGCGATGTATTTTACTTGAATTATTATTATTATTTTATTTCCTTTGATTTCTGGTGTGTACACATTTTTTTTCGGGTCCCGACCAGAGACCTAAGGTCAGCAATGGCATCATGACATTTTCTATTGAACAATTTTGAAAAAAAAAATAATAATAATCACACATTTTACATAGATAAAGCCCTTCGTAGGGTGTGGATTGTGCTCTTGAGGACATTTTTTTTGTATTTCTTTAAGGCATGGGCTATCAGAAATCCCTTCTTTGAGTCTATGGGAATCATTTCCAATCAATCCGAGGGCACCAACTACAAATGGAATTGTTGATGTTCTCATGTACCAATTTTTTGAGATGTCGATTTCAAGGTCCTTGTATCCTTGTATGATAGGTTTTTTTGATGATCTTCAAAGATACGTTGCAGGAACTGCCATCTCAATAAGGAGGCACTTTTTGACTGTGTGGTCTCTAATCCCGATATCTGGGCGATTAGATTTGATTGTTCTGTGTGTATTGTGCTGTCTCATAGAAGTGCAAGAGGTCCTATCTCCGAAACCGGGTCTGGGTGGTGTTCATACCAATTTTTTTCAGTTTCCTTTCCGTAGAAGTTGCTGATTTTTCAGTGCAGATATTGGCCCACTCTGTCATGCCGGGTTTTATATTCACTGGGTGCCATTATTATTATTATTATTATTATTATTATTATTATTATTATTATTAGCGTCTTGGGTATGACGATAAACTACATCCGCGTCCTGGGTGTGACGTTGGACTACGTCCGCGTCCTGTGTCGGACGGTGGGCTGCGTCCGACAGCAAGGCCTCTGATAATACATTTTTGAAAAAATAATGTTGCCGGCTCTACGTTTTTGAAAGGGTATTACCAGCTACACGTTTTTTTTTGTTGTTTTTTTTTGTTGTTTTTTTTTTGTTTTCAAAGAATAGTTTTGCCAGCTATACGTTTTTGAAAAAATAATAGTACCAGCTATACGTTTTCGAAAAAGTTATATTACCAGCTATACGTTTTCGAAAAAAATAATAATACCAGCTATACGTTTTCGAAAAAATATTACCAGCGTTTTTGAAAAATAATATTACCAGCTATTGATTTTTGAGGAAAAAATATTACCAGAAATAGATTTTTGACAAAACAAAAATATTACCAGGAAAAAAAAGTTGTCGGTATTAAATAACCCATTTTGGTTGATATACCGTAAAACAAATCAAATCAAACCAAAACTATTATTATTATCACTCCCATGATCGGGTTTAAGAGTAGAATCGCTGTGTAGCCACGCGCTCTTTTTTTATGTTTCGATTGCCTGCCAATATTTGAGTCATTTTGAATGTTATTTCAATTCATTCGGTGGCGGTATCAGCCTATTTTACCCCTGTCTGCTTCTTCTTTTTTTTTTTTTGCGAAAAGGGCTACTTTTGGAGAAAGTTTCTTGTCTCTTATGGCATGTCCATACCGTTTCAACTTTCTCTTCTTGACGGTGAATATATGAATCTTCTGTTGGGGATGTGCAGAATTTATTAATTATGCTTGAAAGAATCAGAAGGAATTTGTGTAGGTTGCGTGACTTTCTGCATTCACAACAAATAAATAAACGAAATTTAAAATACGATCAAGAACAAGACATATTCAATTAGAAACTAATAAAACATTTATATACAATTCAAAACAATATACAAGCAGGATAATTGGTATATGTTATGTTGGCAAAATGTGTATGATGTTTTAGGTTTCAGAATGTCTCTCTTTGTAATCGTTCGTTCATTTACAGTCCGTTTTAGATTTGTGTTGGTATTAGAATTGTCAATATTCTGTCTTTTTAGAAGGAGTTTTTAAGGAGTGATCTACCTTTGAGTGTAATGTTTTTAAGGTCGCTCGATCATGGATGTTTACTTAATACGTAGTGAATATAATTCACTTTAGATAAGCAATGTTTGAGAATCGATGTCCACAGAGTTGTTTGAGTTTTAATTGTGAGTGAGTCAGCGTTGATGTACCTTTGCGCGGTAAAATCGTGATTTCGAGTGACGTGGAGTATGTTGGCAATTTCTCTATGGGTGTTCGTCACTGACTGCTTGGGTCAGTCGGCGTCTTCTTTTATGAGCTCTGGATGCTTTTATGGATGTTTACTTAATACGTAGTGAATATAATTCACTTTAGATAAGCAATGTTTGAGAATCGATGTCCACAGAGTTGTTTGAGTTTTAATTGTGAGTGAGTCAGCGTTGATGTACCTTTGCGCGGTAAAATCGTGATTTCGAGTGACGTGGAGTATGTTGGCAATTTCTCTATGGGTGTTCGTCACTGACTGCTTGGGTCAGTCGGCGTCTTCTTTTATGAGCTCTGAAAGTCCGAAATCGGCTCACTTAAGTTTTGGCGCAATTTCGTTTTGCACGTGAAACTTTCAGAATATAGTGTCTTTGACCAATGAGATTTGTTGGTTCGTCCAGTACGGTTTTAATTGGTTGAAGTTTTTCCGCACGTAGGCGCAAGATATAGACCGTTCCGCTACTAGGGGTGATAGATAGGAAAAAGACGTGTCTACACTTCCACTAAGCCTGTCTCCTCTCTGACGGCGTCTCGCACTGACTTATGATGCGATTTACTCAGGAGATGCATAGCATACCCCTGCAGCATCTCATTTCTAATGCTTGGGTGCTTCGCTATGGTTCTGCTGTTAATATCCAAGATTCGTTGGCGTGGAGAAAGGCAAAGAAGGCCAATGCACTCAAAAGTCTGAACATTGTGTGCTTGGTAATTTCTAGTTAGAATGCATTGGTCATGTGCAGCAACAATAAAAACTTCGGTTTCAACTTTTAAGCCTGCACTGCGTAGCCCCTGATAGGTACGGAGTTTGTCTTCATCATCTTCTCTGGTACGGGCAGAGTATTGACCATGAAGCGGTTTATCTTGCTATCGTTTGTGTATCTGGTCGATTGCATTATTTTAAAAGTTTTGTGCAACCGCAGTCAGTATATTATGCTTTACTTGCATTTCTTCACTCATTTGAAACTCTATTTTCAACTTGCTGTCTTCCTTCATTACATCTTTCATGATTTTTGACACAGATCATCATATAGTGATCAGTCTTTTCCTGGTATCTTTGAAGACCTATTGTTGCATATCTTATATATCTATAATCCTCAAAATGTGTGTGTAATCGGATGTTGTTTCTGCGTTTCCACAGTATTCCTCCGATTTCGATTAATTTTTTTTGTTCGATAGATAAATCTTAAGTGTCGGTTTTGAGTCTAAATTAGCTGGAAAAATTACAACCTTGAAGATGAAAAATCTAAAAAAATATAATAATAATAATAATAAGAAGAAGAAGAAGAAGAAGAAGAAGAAGAAAAAGAAGAAGAAGAAGAAGAAGAAATATAGGGAAGATAAGGATGTTAAAGAAAGGTAACAGAACAATAATAATAATAATAATAATAATAATAATAATAATAATAATAAGAAGAAGAAGAAGAAGAAGAAGAAGAAGAAGAAGAAAAAAGAAGAAAAATAAATATAGGGAGGATAAGGATGCTAAAGAAAGGTGACAGAACAATAATAATAATAATAATAATAATAATAATCACAGAACCTTTCAATGTTTTAGTATGTTTGCTTGGTATTTTCTAATTAGCATACATTGGTCCTGCGCAGCAAGAATACAATCTACTGTTTGAGCTTTTAACCCTGCATTACACCAGCTTATTTGGTATGGACAGAGTATTGGCCGTGAAGTGGCTCAGCTTGCCTTCGTTTCTGTATCTGGTCGGTTGCATTTGCCTTTGTTTATTTTTTAAAGTATTTTGCAGCTTCAGTCGGTGTATTGTGCCTTATTTGTATTTCTCTGGCCATTTGAAGCTCCATTTTGAACTTGTTTTATCATTATTAATATTATTGTTAAAGAAAGAGATATAGCGACAGAGGGTAGCACGCCGACAAAGTGACGCTGGTGTGCAAATATTGGGATACTAATATACACATTATGCCATCCATTCTGATAATGGCATACCAGTCACATGAAGCAGAGCCAAATTATTATTATTGTGCGAGACGCTGTGGTAGAAAATATTTGAAGACCAATGTACCTGTTATGGCAGCCAAACTGATAAAGCCGTCCTAGGTAAGACGTTAAACTACATCCGCGTCCTGGGTAAAACGATAAACTACGTCCAGCAGCAAGGCCCCTAATCAGGAGGTTTTGAGGAGCGTGGAACCACCTCTTAATTGCTGGTGTTCCCAGATCCACCCTGAACCGGGCTGGTAGCACCTGTTAGGGGGTCCCAGCTATGGGTAAATACTTAACTATTACCAGCAATACTTTTTGAAAGAAAAATATTACGGGAAACAGGTTTTTAACAAAAAATATTACCAGCAATAAAAAATGTTGTCGGAATTAAGTAATCCATTGATGTTGATATGTCGTAAAAAAAAGGAAAAAACAAAACAAAACAAGCCAATCTAAACCAAAGAATACATATTCTATTCATACGAATCTATTCTAAAAATGTTGTCGGCATTAAATAACCCATTGAGGTTGATATGTCGTAAAACAAAATAAACCAAACCAAACCAAAGCAAACTGATAAAGCTATACTTATGCCATTGCATTGCACTGAAACGCGCACGATATGGTGAGAGTTATAGATGAAATCAGCGCATTATCTTTCAAGTTTATCCGGGTTTCAAATATCTTTAGGTCACTGACTTTCTACAGAGCAGTGTCTCTACTGAATTGTATACATATAGCTCTGTCCATGGTTTCTACTATCCTCTCTAACATTGATCTTGACAAAGCATGTCAACTTGATGATACACATCCTTAAGAAATGCACTCCTGGCCTGGCTCCAGTTCCATCTACAATAAATGCCTTGAGTTGCTTCCTGCTTTTCTGTTGGTTATAATTTCTATTCTTCATTTCCGCCTGTTTCCTTCTAACTATCTGCCTATTAGCCTTATCACAACTTTTCGGCCTTCATCAGGTGGTTGGAATGTCGAACTGAACCATTTATTTCCTCAAGGACACATGGCACAGTAGATAAAGGCTTAATTAGATCCAGTGACAGGACCCAAAGAGTGTGAGTTCAATACCTGGTTAAGGCCGTGGAGAACTTGGAGAGGGGGAATTAACAGGAGGTAAACAACAACAATAATAAAAAAAAAACTAATATGGCTGACAATTTTAGTCGGGCAAAAAAATCTCTTTGGACCAAAAAAGAAGGACACTTATGGTAATGGTTAAGGAAATTATCATTGAAAAATCAAGAGTTAAAAGAAAATATGGTGGTCGGTAATAGCCAAAATCCGGAGGAGATCAAAAAAAAAAAAAATCTGACCAGAGAAAAAAGTCAACAGACAGTATGATGGCCAATAAAGGCTAAACTTCAGAAGAAACAGTTAATGAGAAAAACAATAGCAACAGCAAAGACAAAAATGCAGAAAATTGAAAAAAACTATTGTGTCAGTCTTTATGGTGGACAAGCGTTCGTACAAAATTTGTCGCTTCAATAAAAGACAACGTCATAAATTCGTTGACATCCCTGGGGATTAAAACACAGAGAGTCATAAAAGGAAAATTATTTTTCATGTAGGACGTACTGCTACAAACGCCAGGCGATTGTGAATCCGAAAGTAGTCGAGACAAATTTTAAAGATATCATTCGGAGAATTGAATACTACTTTGATTGGGCGGTGGAGACTCTGGGTCACGCTTTTTTTCATTTAGGCTCGTATTCCCGTTGTGCAAGTTTATTGAAGGCATCATGGTTCGCATGCTGCGCAGAAAGTTCTTTGTCTTTGAAGCCAATTCTTTCTATAGCAATGTGGTTGGCAGAGGCTGAACACTATGTGCTCTTTTGCTTACTAGACATTATGAGAGTCGTGATTTGAACGACGCGTCAGAAGGAATTCTATGGGGCGAGAATTCACTTCTTCTCAAGTGATCTTGTACTTTAAGCATCAGCTTAAAGTCAAGATTAGGACAGAAAAGCGGCGGCTCCCTTCATCAGAATTTGGCAAAATGTTGGTGAATCTTGCACGTTTGTGTCGAGTAAAAGGGGCTGACTTGGTACTTTGATGCTGGTTAGGCATTAGGAAATTGCGCTGTGCTGGCAACCCAGGCTGAAATTAGATAACTTTAGGGTTGCTTTTTGTGTTTTAGCATCTTCCATTAAGTTAACTTAGCTATTGTGTATCTGCTCACTGGCCTTTTATTTATGTCCCTGTTTTCTGTAATTTAATTCCACTTCTATCCCCTGTTTAGGTGAGCAGAAACTTCAGTTCTCTTTGGGTGCGAGGCGTTTTCATTTCGGGTGTGATTTTCGTTTTTGTTGTTGTGTTTGAATGAGTGTGTAGTTGAGTGAGAGTTTGGACGAATGAGTGTTGTATATTATTAAATCCAGCATTGATTTCTTCAAGTTAACTGATTTTTCTGCCACAATTAAGGCTTGTGAGGGTGGGGTTATTACTAACACTATTTTATTTAGTTTCTTGTAAATAATCTATTCTTCATATTGTAAATATACACTGGGGTTCAGATTTTAAATTGTTGTTAATTTCTGTTTTTGTAAATATGGACTAGATAGAAATTCATAGAGCCAATGAGGTATTATGGTGGATGTTGTAAGAATAGTAAGTAAGAATGAGTTATTTTGATGTAAGGATTATTGTGGTTTGTTTGGATCAATGTTTGTGGCTAGTTGAGTTTAATGTTAAGACAGAAGAAGACCGTCCTTTTACCCATTCCTCCTTATTTTTGGCCTTGTGCCACAATTTGTATTTATTATACAAATAATAATTATACACAGTGCTACTCGAGTTACATTTTTCATCCTTCCCTGGAGATCGGACTGAGATCAAAGTGTTGTATCTGTTCTTCTCATCTCTAATGGTAATATAGTCCGTCTCCTTATACAGACGCCTTCATCGACCGATCGGACCGTCCTATTGACGACTGAGATTTAGAAAATATTTCTATCAAAAACAATTTTTCAAGAAAATCGCTTTCTCTAGTCTGTTAACTGCTATTGCTCCTCCCAGTATTAATGGGAGTTTTCTTCCTAACACACACACACACACACACACACACATATATATATATATATATATATTAGGTTGGTACAAATATAATGACGTAATAATGTCGTTTTTTGACGTTAAAAAATAGGTAAAAAAACGACATTATTACGTCATTATATTTGTAACAACGATACAAGTTCGACACAGGGATTTGGGGGGGGGGCGTACCCAGTTTCCAGAATGTCAGGCTAAAATAAAGGAAAATACTTACACAAAATTACGTTAGCATGGAAGATTTTAAGTCAACCATTGTGGAACTTATGAAAATCCAATTTGAACAGCAACGAACAGAAACATCCTGAATTACGAGAATTATTGCTACGTGTAATGTCAAATAAAGGGCGAAATTCCGAAAATGAAACAGTTCTCTTACAAGACGCTATTTGGAGCACTATCGAAGATTTTACGTATGCACCGGACGAAGACAAAACCTTTGCAGCTTACTTCCGAAGGTACGAAGATCTATATGAATTTGACTGCAGAAATTGGGGTGACGCAAGAAAAGTACGACTACTACTAAGAAAATTAGGCACATGCGAATATACCAAATTCGTAGATTATATCCTACCGAGGAAAACAAATGAGTTAACATTCAGGGAAGCCATAAAACTGTTAACAGAACTTTTCAGCCCTAATACCTCACTATTCCACAAAAGATGGAAATATCTGAATCTAACACAAAAGGAGAGCGAAGATTACATAAATTTCGCTTCCATTGTAAACAAATATTGTGATGATTTCAAGTTATCGGAACTCAACCCGGACAATTTCCAATGTTTAATATACGTCCAAGGCCTGGTTTCAACCAAAGACGCGGAAATTAGACGCAGAATCCTTACAAAATTGGAAAGTGAACAAGATTTGACACTTCAAAAACTAGCCGAAGACTGCCAGAGATGCATCAATGTAAAGAAAGACTCAAAAGATATAGAAGAAACTGGCATCGCGCACATACGTAAAGTATGAAGAAAAACCAACTTACCCTCCTCATAAACAAACCAAACCAATTTTCCCTCCTCAAAAGCAGGTAAAACAAATTGTTCTACTTCAAAAAGTCAATATGAGAAAAAACTACCACCCAGTCCATGCTATCGCTCTGGGATTTTGCATTGGTATAAAGACTGTCCATACTGTTTTAAAACTTGTCTATCATGCGAAAAGTAGGACATAAAAGTTCTCATTGTTGGACTAGAAGAGAAAGCAAAAGCAGAATAAGAATCACGAGGACTGACCAAGCGGATGAAACTAACATAAGAAAATACGTGCAAGTAGAAATGCAAAACAGAAAAGTCAGACTACTGTTGGATTCCGGGTCGGACTTAACTATTATTAACGTACAGACATGGAGAAATCTGAACAAATCTACCATTTTAAGAACCGATAAAATTGTTAGATCGATAACTGGGAGAAAAATAAAATTTGAGGGTGAAGTGATTACAAATGTGACATTAAATGGAATGACCAAAAAATTGAAAATGCATGTGCTAAGAAATACAGAAAACTTATTCGGTACGGACTGGATGAAAAAATTTGAACTTTGGGATTTACCAATAAGCACGTACTGCCAAAATGTAAAAAGTTTATCGACCGAGGCAGATAAATTAAAAGAGAAACTAAAAGAGAATTTCCCCGAAGTATTACCAGCAGGTCTCGGAAGATGCAAGAAAATGGCAGCAAATATAGAAATAAAAGAAAACGTTCAACCTATCTTCAAGAAAAAAAGATCAAGAATTGGCTACACATGAAAACACCGGCATATTGACAAAAGTAGAATAGAGTCAATGGGCCGCACCCACGGTTTACGTCAAAAAAAAAAAAAAAAAAAAATCCGGGGAGATTCGAGTATGCGCTGATTTCTCAACGGGTTTGAACGCAGCGATAAATGATTACCACTATCCTCTACTCAGTCCAGAAGAAATATTCACAAAATTAAACGGCGGAAATTCTTTTTCAAAAATAGATTTAAGTGATGCGTACATACAAATCCCAGTCGATGAGAAAAGTTCAAAATGACTGTGCATAAACACACACAAATGATTATACAGATACCAAAGATTACCATTTGGGATTAAGGTCGCGCCGGCTATATTCCAACAGACAATGGATACTATGCTCGCCGGACTAGAGTACACGATTGCTTACCTGGATGACGTTTTTATAAATAGCGAAAGTGTTGAACAACACTGGAATCACGTACAAGAGGTGTTCAGGAGAATACAAAGCTATGGGTTTAAGGTAAAAGAAAACAAGTGCGATTTTTTATGAAGGAAATAAAATACCTGGGCCATATCATCGATCAAGAAGGAAGACGACCAGACCCTGAAAGGGCAACGGCAATAAAAAAAAAATCCCAGTTCCAAAAACCATAGCAGAACTACAAAGTTTTCTAGGCTTAGTGAATTATTACCAGGAATTCATTCCTCACATGCTTAAACTTCGCGCACCACTGAACGAACTGCTGAAAAAAGAAAAAGTTTGGGAGTGGAGAGATGAATGCCAGAAAACGTTTGACAAAATAATTAAAACGTTAACATGGGATTTATTTTTGGTACACTACGACCCAAAATTAGAAATAATAGTAGCAAGTGACGCGAGCGCCTATGGAGTCGGGCGTGTATACTGCATAAAATGCCGGATGTGACAACAAAACCCATCGTTCAAGAACCCTACTACCTGCAGAGAAAAATTACTCATAAATAGAGAAAGAAGACCTGTGAATTATTTTCGCAGTCACAAGATTTCATAGATATGTCTATGATAGATTTTTTACTCGACAGAAGGATCACAAACCGTTATTAACCATATTCGGTTGGAAGAAAGGTCTACCGGTTTACACTGCCAATAGGCTGCTAAGACGGGGTACAATTCTACTGAATTACAATTTCAGATTGGATTATCTACCAACGAAAAAAATCGGGCATGCGGATGGTCTGTCGAGACTTATACCAAGGAAATCAAAAAACATTGGAAGATTCTGTAATCGCAGCCTTACGACATGAATAAGATATCAGGACAGTACTATGGTGCACAGTTCGAAACCTCACCGTCACACTACAAGAGATAAAAAAATGAAGCAATAAATGATGAATTCATAAAAGAAACAAAAGCAAAAATAGCAGAAAAAAATAAGCAAATATCGGACAGCTTTTCTTTATGCGATAATGTGCTACTTTATAACGAAAGGGTAGTAATTCCCAAAACATTACAAAAGCGAATCCTAAAGGATTTCCACAAGGATCATCCAGGGAAAAATAAAATGAAATCGCTAATGCGAAGCTATGTATATTGGAAAAACATGGACCAGGATATTACATAGATAGTGGAAAAATGCAAGGGTTGTTCCTTAGCAGCCAAAGCACCGCCACTCATCCATAAGCCATGGCCAGTGACAGATCGTCCGTGGTCAAGAATACACGCAGATTATGCAGGTCCAATAGATGGGTTTTACTATTTGATCATAATGGATAGTTATAGTAAATGGCCGAAAGTGTTTCGTTGCAAAAATTCTACTTTCAAAACTGCCATAAATTGCCTCCACGAACTGTTTGCTCGGTTTGGAGTAGTGGATTGTCTAGTTACAGATAATGGAACGCAATTCACATCAGCGGACTTCCAAGAGTTTTGAGAAATTTTTCATATCAAACATATCAAATCCTCGCCGTATCAACCAAGATCAATTGGGCAAGCAGAGAGATTTGTTGATACACTCAAAAGAGCGTTGGGAAAAGCATATGATGTGCCTACAGAAAAAGCATTACAACAATTATTACAGGTATATCGAATTACGCCAAATAATGCTACGCCATCGGCATTATCACCCGCAGAAGTGATGTTCGCCAGAAAAATCAGATCAGTGTTTCATAAGTTGCTACCAAAAAAAAAAAAAAAAAAAAAAAAAAAAACGAAGCAAATAACACAGTCGTAGGTACCAAAAAGAAAATGTCACCCAGGAGAAAAGTTTTTTTTTTTTTAAGCATATAAAACAATACATCTTACTGGGAACAAGGTACAATTGAAAAAAGAATCGGGAATATGGTTTACATAGTACAGGGACCCAGATTCTCACGTAAAAGACACGTAAACCAAATAAGAAAGAGACTGTTAGAGGACTCTAACGGTCCACTTCAGGAAGAAGTGATGGATACGATTTTCAATACATTTGATATACAAAGGCCGCAAACAATGCCAGAACCACGAAAATCGTCCAGAAAAAGGAAGATCACAGAACCTTTGGTAATAGATCCAAAGAGAAAAAAATGTTAAAACCCCCTGCTACGCAAAAGCTTCGGAAGGGAGGGTGTTATGGGAACTTACCCATAATAATAATGGACTATTCCTGACATAATAAATACTGCGCCTCTGAAGAGGTATATGGAGATATTGCAAGACGAGGAGAGATAATTAAGAGCATAAGGACATTGGAATAGTGATACTTGTCGAGACAACATAGTTCACTCTAACCAAATCTGATAGTCATTACTAATACTTCTACTTCTTTGTATTATATTTCTATATTTCTGTTGTAATATATCTTTGTATTCCAGACCTGTGTTCGTGTTATTCTTTCATTGGTTCTAACCTTGGACCATCACCGTGGTACAAGGAAATTGGACCATAACACTTTCTTTCTGTTTTCTTTCTTTCTTTCTTTCTTTCTTTTTGCTTTCTTTCTTTCTTTTTTCTTTCTTTTTGTTTGCTTTCTTTCATTCTAGTTTATTCCTTTTTTGATCTTTCCTTCCTTTCATTCTAGTTTATTCCTTTTTTGATCTTTCCTTCCTGCCTGTTTATTTTTTCCATAATGCACATAGTCTTTCTTTCTTTCTTTCTTTCTTTCTTTTTGCTTTCTTTCTTTCTTTCTTTCTTTCTTTCTTTTTGCTTTCTTTCTTTCATTTTTTTGCTTTCTTTCTTTCTTACTTTCTATTAGGTTGGTGCAAAAATAATGACGTAATAATGTCGTTTTTTGACGTTAAAAATTACGTCAAAAAATGACATCATTACGTCATTATTTTTGCACCAACCTAATATTTTATTTCTTTTTTGATCTTTCCTTCCTGCTGCTTATCGTTTTTTTCCTTATTGCTTTCCATATATTCCTTCCTTCCTTCCTTCTTTATTTCTTTCTTTCTTTCTTTCTTTTGTTCTGATTTCTCCTCCCATTCTTTTCCAAAATATCATTCATTCTCTTAAGCTTTTTGGTTTCCCTGTATTATGAATGCATTCACTTTTTCAAGTCCTTTAATTGTTTTTGTTTTTTTTTCAAACTTTTGTTTGTCTTTCTTTTTTCTTTTTCTTTTAATTTCTTCCATTCCTTCGCTTTTGTCTAACTTCCTCCATTAATCCGCGAGGAAATTCTCCATCATTCCTTGTCATATAGAAGGACTGATGATACCGCATAGCACTTCACCAGTCTTTACTTTGTTTCTAACGAAAATTTCTAATCTCTTGATATTTTGTTTAGCGTCTGGAAAACATCATTCGCCATTCCAATGTAATTTCGGATTTCTGCACCACCATTTCCGCCGTCTGTTACTTCCGAAAATTAAAACAAACAAAAAAAAAATACTGATGACTGGAATAAGGAGGCCGACATGGAAGAGGTCACGAATAAAATAAGAAAGAATAGGGACAATAATTTAAAATATGAAAAATACATTAAAAAAAAATAATTATAAACAAATAAATGTAAGAATAAACTTAATAATAATGAATAATATTTATTTCATAATTTATATTATATATAATGTTATAAATAATCATAATTGATAAAATGATATATAATGATATAAATATTCGTTTGGTGCATAATTATCGGGCTTATGTAAAATGAAACGTAACAAATCAACAATAACATTTTTAAATGATTATTCCGGAGCGTTTGATTATCGACATCCATTGTTATAATCTGAAGATAAAATAATATTTTTATTAAAAAAGTAAACAAAGCAACAACTTTTATTAACAAAGAACGCCTGATAACAAATGCACCAACCAAATATTATTATTAAAAGTAGTAGTAGAAATAGTAATAGTAGTAATCGTAGGTTTTCATTATTATTATTAGTAGGCTATTTAAATAAACTATAAACAAAAAATATCTTAAATAATTGTTGGACTTTATCCATTTGATAATATATATATAACTATATATATATATATATATATATATATATATATATATATATATATATAATTATTTATTCGAAAATTATAACATAAATATGTTATAAAATCACTACAAAAAAAAGCCATTTTGTTTCAACACTTCTGATGTCGTATCAAGTGATAGTGTTGAATGTAGAATAAAAGGTTTTAAAAAGTTCAAATCCCATATATATATATATATATATATATATATATATATATATATATATATATAAGAAGAAGAAGAAGAAGATATATTAAATAATTGTCGGACAATCCATTTGATAATATATATATTGGGTTGGTGCATAATTATCAGGCGTTTTTAAAAAATATTTATTACGAAGAAAGAAACATAATTCAACAATAACATTTTAAGTGATTATCTGATTATTCCGAAGAGTCTGATTATCGACACGCATTTTTATAACCTGAAAAAAAAAAATATTTATTAAAAAAAAGTAAACAAAACGCTTACAAAAACGCCTGATAATTACGCACCAACGCAATAATAATAAATGATAAAATGATATAAAATAATAATAATAATAAATGATAATAACGAAAATAAGTAAAAAAAATCTAATAAATTTGAAAATGTATTTGAAAAGTTATTTATATCCTTCGGACTGTTGTCCTAATCTTTATTGCCATATTCGCGGCGTTTCAGCCGTTGTACGCGCCAGCCTTCTTCAGGTTATTTGAATTTCGAACTGAACCTTTTATTTCGTCTACCGGGATTGATTGTACTATTTCCATGTGCTATGCATCTTCCAGATGTCCCGGTTAACTCAACTCTCTATTTTTTATTCGTTGGGTCATGTGTCCTTGAGGACATCAGTGTATCGATTTTTGGGACTTATAAACTTGCTGTCACAGGATCATTTTTGTTTTTTTACCAGAGATCATATTGCAGTTTTGTTGTTATTATTGCTTTTCCTTAGCACTCCTTATTACTGGTTCCCATATTGTATTCATTTCTATGCTTGGTCGGCTCAGGAGATTTTTGCGGCCTAGCATATGTGCTGATTCCTTAAGTTTTCGTATTTTCCAGTTATGTTCTTTGTTTATTAATTCAACTTTATCACACAGTGGAAAGTGGTCTCACTTTTCCCTCCATATGTGGTCAGCCGTGGTTAATGCTTTACAATGTTCTTACAGTCTTATCTGTTTCACTTTTATATTTCTTACAACAGCTGCACGGGCTGACGTACACACAGTCCTTAATCAAGTTCTCCACTCTGCTGGGGGTCTTACGAAGAAGAGGAATCTGCGAATTGTTGAACCGTTTTGAAGATCCTTCTGTTTCTATATGGACTACAGATCTTTTGGATTTTCTCCGATAATCCATTTATATAGGGTAGGCAGACTGTAGCTATATGATAAGGTGTTTCCAAGTATCAGGCGCATATTATATCTGTATAAGATGCGAGATATTTGAGAAGACACCTTCAGCAAACTCTCTTTTTTTCTCTGTTGCGCTTTCACTCTCTCAACATATATGAAATAAATTTCGATTTTCTCAATTGTTATATATATATATATATATATATATATATATATATATGTGTGTGTGTGTGTGTGTGTGTGTGTGCAGGTATATAGAAAAATAGGAAAGAACACGTTAGGTAAATAATCCAGGGTTCTTTAGTATTTTTGTTTTAATTTTTTAAAAAACAGTGCTCCATACAGAAGTAGAGCTTAGATTATAATTATTCTTTAAAAAAATATGATTCCTTCGCTACATAAGAGTTCTCATGTTTCAAAAACCAGAGCCGAAACCATCAATATAATTATTAAAATTAAATTAAATTAAAGTGACAAGCCCTGTTTCATCTTCTAGCGAAAATTTAGGTATAACCAATTTTGAATTTTACGTATCGTTATAAGCATGTTCATTCGTTACTATGGAAACGGCTGGGGCGACCACTTTTGATAAGGCACCTAAGAGTTAATTTTTATCCACATATCAGTCACCTTCAGGGAGGGGTCAAGCTGAGGTAGGGTGGGGTGTCTATTTCAAAGCGAGTGATGTGTTTCTTGTACGCACATCGTCTGTTCATTCACAGAGAAAGATAGATTTTGGCACCATAGTATGTTGTTAAGTGTCTGGATAATTTTGTTTTAAAGTAAAACAAATTTATATATATATATATATATATATATATATAGATAGATATAGATATAGATATAGATATGATTCGATTTGTAAAAATATCCAACTTAGTGTTGGTAGTGGTTGGTTTTGAACTCTTTAAAAACGTTTTATTTAACTTGCAACACCATCAACTGACAAGACACCAGAAGTGTTGAAACAAAATGGTTATATATATATATATATATATATATATATATATATATATATATATATATATATATATATATATTGTGTATATTTAGGCAGCAATTTTTCATTGATGCATGTTTCATTAAATAATATAGACAAGTTTTGTCTATTTTATGTAAGTTCCTTTCATATTGTTTGATAAGCTTAATAATATTATGATTGAAGGACGAAAGGAAATCAACTTTGGGAGATTGAATCTCCAATGGATTATATAATATCGATGTTGGTCACAACACAAACTCGCTTTCACGACGTTTGACTCTACATTTGAATGATAACTCTAACATTTTTAGGCATCTAAACCAACATGCCTGGCCGCGTACACAATTCTGGAAAATCCTTGTTGAAAACACAACTATACTTAAACATGAAAACAATAAACAAAAACTAAAAATTCTTGAAGCTATATACATAAAATAGTTGAAACCTAACCTGAACAAAATAAACTACGAAATCTCCACAAATATTCTGAAATGCCTATAATTGATAACAGAAACCATTGGTTTATACCACCGGCTTCCCATACTTAATACTTCTTGTTTTCAATCTCGCGTGTTCATGTGTGACATCACGAGTTGCGACGCGATTTTCGCTTCCGAGTCTCGTATACACGAGTATTAGTCGTTGCTTTGAAATTCATGCAACAAAAAACAGACTATCATTAGTGTTCCGTGTATTGGTTGATATATTGAAAATCAATCGTCATCTTTGATAATGGCTTATGTAAGCCGAAAGCTTAGATTAGATTTAAACATGTATCAATATGGTGATTTCATTTCGTCCTTCAATGACAATGTTATTAAGCTTATCAGACAATATGAAAGGAACTTAGTTAAAATAAATAGACAAAACTTTTAATGAAACATGCATCAATATATATATATATATATATATATATATATACATATACATACATATATATATATATATATATATATATAGATAGATAGATAGATAAGAATTTGAATTATCTAGACCGATAAACGTTAATTCCATTGTTTTTAAACAAAGTGTGATTGATTTGTTTATTTTACTGCATATCAACCTCATTGGAAGTTATTTACAGGCAGACAAATATTTTTTGAGTGTAAGATTTTGGGGGCGTTAATAATGATTTATTGATCCTGATCGTACGAAAACCGTTGAAGAGTGAGAATAAGGAAAATTAATTCACTTTAATATTATGTGGAAATATCCACTCTTTGCCTGAAGAAGGTCGCGAAGCCCGAAACCGGTGATGCAAAATTATAGAAAATAAAGCATAATATACATTTAAAAAAAATCCATATTACAACCCAAAAATTTTGCGGTTTCTCTCTTCATTTTAATATATATATATATATATATATATATATATATATATATATATATATATATATATATATATATATATGAATGTATGTATGTATATTGTAATAAGAATATTTTTTAATGAAAGAAAGAAAGAAGTGAACAGATTGCGAAGGAAAGAACAAAGAAAGGAAGACGAAGAAAAAAACGAAAGAAAGTAAGGGCCAGGGAAAAGAAGAAATGACTATAGTGAGAAAGAAAAAAAGAAATGAACAGACGCAGAAAGAAAGAAAAAAAGAAAGAAAGAAATGAATAGACAGATAATCTAAGAAATAAATAAAGAAAACGAAACAGAAGAAAATAGAAAGGATGAAGGAAAGAAAGAGACTGAGAAAAAAGAATGAATTAAATTAATATAAATATAGACTACGAAAGAAAGAAATACAGAAAGAAAGAAAACGGGCAAACTGAGGCTGATAGATAGATAGATAGATAGATAGATAGATAGATAGATAGATAGTATCAGACTGAGAGGATTAGATAGAAAGAAAGAAAGAAAACAGAAATGAGAAGGAAAGAAAGAAAATAACACACTGGGAAAGAAGGAAATGAACCAACTAAGAAAGAAAGAACGAAAGATAGATAGAAATAAAAAAATAAATAAATGAACAAACAGAGATAGATATATACCTACATATCAACAATCTCAGAGAGGTACTTACGCCGTAAGTTAGAATTTTGTCGGTAGGAACTTTTCAGTTAATATTATGTTGGAACATAGGTTTTGCTTGAACAAGCGATTTCGTTTAACACGCGTCAGAAATGTTTTATATATATATATATATATATATATATATATATAGAGAGAGAGAGAGAGAGAGAGACAGACGTCATTCGCAGACAGTACTGTTTTCCGGTATAACAGCACCTCAGTCCGACTAGACAACCTAATGTCTCAAGCCCGGATCGAAACCCCACCGATTTTTTTTTGGGGGTGGGGGGGGGGCAATCAGAGCTTCTACCACTGACCCATATTCCCGACAGAGCCAATCAGCCAAATCCAGCGTATTGTGTTTATAAATGTAAACAAACGCCAAGCAGCCAAAGCGCTCCATTCATTTTACCGAAGAATTTCACACACACACGGACGCATATATATATATATATATATATATATATATATATATATATATATATATATATATATATATATATGTCATTTTGGTCATTTCATTCTCTTTCATGGTGAGGTCTCCACGTCTGAGCGTATTGTTCAGAAGTGGTTCACTCGATTCAGCAGTGGAAAGATTGATTGAGAAGGTCAGAAAGTTCTGGCTGCCCTGCAGTCGTTGATAATAGCCAAACCGAAACGTTGATTGAAAACAATCCAGCTCACACGAGACACGGGACATCGCAGAGATACTTCCGCGTAACTCTATGCGTTATAAGGCATTTGAAAACACTTGTCTACATGAATCGATGCGATGTTTGTTTGCCTCTCGTTTGATCAGGCTGAAAAAGCAGTACTGCTGCCTTGTATGGGCAGGAGCAACCACGTCTTCATTTGCCAATCTCGATAGAGAACAAAAGCGTCTCCGCGTCCTTAAGGGTAACGAATTATTTTCCACCTTACAACGCCTTTCTGACAGACGAGACTTCGCAAGACTCTCGCTGCTCTATCGGATGAACTACACTCCTTAGTTCCACCAGTTATAACCTTCATGGCTAAACATGCCACGCCCATTGTAGCGAACCACCCACATTACCTTCCTATTCCATAGGTGAGATATAAGCTCCACCCGTGCAGCTTCTTCCTACGTACCGTTGCACTGTGGAACCGATTACCAAGAGGATGCGTTCGCGATTTCTACAATCTTGTCTTGTTCAAGTGTGGGGTTAACCGTTATCTCCTCCCACCATATCCGCATACACTGTGCTTCTTACTTTCTAATCCTCTACATGGAGCGACTTTTGAGCCTTGTAAAGAGTGAACATCACTGTAAAATAATTAAAATAAAAATAATGAACATCATTTCAATCTGCTAATCTCTACTCAGACGCGAAAAAAAAAAAACCCGAATATTTTCGTGAATTGAACAATCACAGGCGATGAAAAACAGATAGTTTACAACAACTCCAAGCAAAAATAGTACTGGGTGTAACATCTGAGCCAACGTTAATTACTCAAAAAACTGATTAGCATACGAAGAATGTGATGCTTTGTGTCATTTTATTCCATGGATATTGTGCATTTCGTGCTCTTTCCTCCAAATTAGGCGTACTCTTCTGATATGGCCCTATTAAAGGCAGCAATCACGTAAAAGCGCACGGAATTAAGTCGTCCACCAGGACAACATCAGATATCATGTCTCTCTACAAACCCGGCTAAAACTGGTAAAGCTTCGCTGGTATGTCGTACTCAGCTGACCTTAAACTTCCGGATTATAACTTAATTCGATCCCTGCAAATTTTGTTTCAATGAGGACATCAGTTCTGTTGAAAAGACGTAGAGTAGTTCATCATTTAGAAGGATTCCCAGTTCAAGAAGGATTGAATAATGAAGCTGTCCCAAAGAGTTCGGAAGAAAATAAGGCGATGTCGTTGAATGAAACTTTAAAATTTACTGAAAAAAAACAAAAAACAAAAAAACAAAACGCTACGCAATAAAATAAAATAAGCCTGCATGCTACCGCCCCGGGGTAACGTTTATATGGTTTTGCGTAAATTTTTCGATTCAGCTAATAGTTCAGGCAAATACTTTCGAAAATTATTAGCCTACAGTACCAAATAAGCAACGGAGTGGAGTGTGGGGAGATAAGAAAAGTAATCCAATCATGCCAGCATTGAGTTTGGTCCTCAAAATTTGATAGATAGATCAATAGACGAAGAGAATCAGATTAGATAGATAGATAGATAGATAGATAGATAGATAGATAAACCGAATTAGACAAGCGGATAGATAAATAGCTGATAGGTAGACAGATGTATAGAATGAGAAAGAGAAGTAAATATGAACAGTGAGTATATATATATATATATATATATATATATATATATATTAATATGTATATAAATATATATTAATATATTTATATATATATATAATTATTTATTTTAAAATTATAACATAAACATGTTATAAAATCACTACAAATGGTGTTGAATGTTCTACTGACGATCGCAAATAGCGTGAAACCCAGGGTCACAAACTCACATTAATCCAACTGTTAGCTCTTTCACTGATATTGAGCGCTTTCCAATAAGCTATCTATCCAATGCGCG
>OZ010599.1:27062699-27085199 GCA_963932145.1 Acanthosepion lycidas
ACGTCGCATTTAAATATTTGATGATTGCACTTATCAGGGAAGCAAGTTAACGGAAGGGAATTCCACAGGCGAGAAGATGCTACTTATAGCACCAGGAGATTAATACAAAATTATATTAAATTCAAAACAATCTTACAAAGATTAGTTAGGATTTAATATAATTTTGTATTAATTTCCTGGTAGTATTATTAACATCTTGTACCTATGTATTGGTAGTGTTGGCAGTTTATATTGATTGGTTATTGTTATTAACATTTTATATGATGAATCTTTATTCAACAGCTGCACATTAATTTACCAAATAATTCTATACGTTTAAAGTATTTACTAGTTTCTTAAAGAAGCTATTTATCAACGATAATAAAAAATATGTAAGAAACTTACAAAGCATATAACTTGTTTAACATTTTGTTAAATTACCTCGCAACACAATTTTTATTTCTTAGGAAATGGCATTGTCTAGATTGTATATGTATGTATCCATTTATATCCGCTCTAGTTTTTGTTTGGCTGCCGTTAGCTGCCAATCTACAAGTCATGACCCATTTATAAAAATTTTTTTTTTTTTTAATTTCGCTTCTTCGCTTAGTTTAGATTTAATGTATATCATATTTGATTGGTTGATCAGAAAAAAGCCCATAAACCTTATAACCCCGCACTTTTTATTTTTTCGTAAGAAGAGGTTGTTTTTTGCTTCTAAATGTAAATAAATCGTTCACTCGGCAGTAATTTACAATCCAGTGATGAGATGCGTTGATACGCATCGAAACAAGACTGCAAATGTGTAGCGATTTTTACATGTTTTCAGTGTAATATCCTAAAATAAATAATATTGCTCTATTCTGTATTGAGGCCTCTTTTAAATGAAATTTTACGAACGTTCGAATTGTACTATATTCATTCTAATCTTACTATATATATATATATATATATATATATATATATATATATATATATATATATGTGTATATATATGAAGAAATATTTTTCAGGTATGCTATATTTATGGGATAAAGTGCTCAATATCAGGGACAGAGCGTATGTAAATATAAATATAAAAGTGAAAATTGAAGTCAGCACTCAGAGGCGATAGGCTGTTTCATGCTAGACGCAATCGTCAGACCTGATATATATATATTCTCCTAGTTTCATTTCTTAATAATTTTGTAATAATATTAAAGGGTCAGTCAGTAATGTGCCATGCGGGATACACGCTTAGGCGATCATGTATCTTTCAATACACGACTGAGGAGGCAGATTTTTTCCCGCAGTAGGTTGCCATTTCTTTCTGCGGTAGACCAGTTGCCATCCAAGGCTATACATTCCAGTCTGCCCTGCTATTTACCCATAGCAGGGCAAGGCGGTGGAGAAGAAGAGGATTCATACCTTTTCCCAAGAATCAGTCAATTATGCGATATGCGTGATACACGCTTAGGACATCATGTATCGAATGATACATGACTGTCGAGGCAGATATTTTTCCTGTAGTAGGTTGACATTTCTTTCTGTAGTAGACCAGTTGCCATCCAAGGCTATAGAACCCGCTCTGTTCTGCTATATACACATAGCTGCGTGGGGAGAAAAGAAGAGGATTCATACCTTCCCTAAGGGTATTAGCCCGTAAGTGAATGTGATCGATTTAACTGGAATTCGAACTCGACTGTCCGATTCCTCAGTATCCTCGCTGCTGCGAAACTTTGGAAATTCTACCTGATCTGTTCTATCGTATAACCGGGAGGTGGCATCATTTGTTGTTAAAAGTGTTTCGACCTTTTAGTTCTCTTAGTGATGTATTTCCACATATGTTACCTATCTCAGGTTAGCAAAGATATCTTTGTTTTACGTTCCTTTCCATATTTTTTTATATTTTTTTCTATATCTGCTCTATATTAGGAAATCTTGTTAAAATCGAACGAAGATTCTAAAATGTTATTGATCCAGACTCGGCAGGCATCTCGGCTGCAGTCACTTTCCCACCGTCGAAAACGTAGCTTCCCTGTGCCTTTTCTACAAATAAATTCATGGTAGTTGTTCGGATGAACTTTCCTCTATGCTACCTAGACGTTATGAATTTAAGCGCAGTACTTGATTGGCAGTTAGGTCTTATCATTTTACAGTTGAAATGGCAAGGTGTAACCGTAGGTTCTATGCAATAGTTTCTTCTATCGCATTTCTCGCTTGCGGAAGTCTCTCCCGGCTTTTTACTTCCCAGTCAACTTTGACCTTCAAAACTGACAATCAATCGTTATTTTCTGTCTTAATTTTTGTTCTTTTAGTGTCCTCTCTCCTTGGTAATATTTTTTCTCATAGACTCGAACAATCAGTAACTCCCTTGCGTCATAGTGAAACTATTGCCTTGTATTGCTTGGGGTAAAATGAATTAAAAAAAAAACAAAACGGGAGAGTGATAGCAGCAGAGATGGGACAGAGTAAGAGAGTTGACAGTAAAAATGGGTGGAGGTGAGAGGAGAGACAGATAGAGAAAGAGATTACGTTATTTACATTATTGGGACTGTTATCCTCATCTTCATTGCCATATTCATAACGATTCGGCTGTTGTACGCTCCGGCCTTCTTCGGGTGATTGGAATTTCGAACTGCACCCTTTATTTCGTCCACCGGGAAAGATTGTTCTAGAAGTACTAGATTGGCTTGCAAGTTCGAATCATTTTACAGTTGAAATGATCTTATTGTAACCGTAAGTTCTATGCTAGCAGTTTCTTCTATCGTACTTCTCACTTGTGGAACTTACTTCCGGCTTCTTGCCTCCCAGTCATCTTTGATCTTCAAAAATATATATGTAATGTCAATCGTTATCTTGTGTCTTCTTAATTCTTGTTCTTTTATTGTCATCTCTGCTTAATAGTAGTTTTTCTCACACTCATTAATACACAGTAACCCCTTGCTTTCTAGTGTCTTAATTGGGGTAAAATGATTTTAATAATTAATTGGCAGGACAAGGATTAGGAGAGGTTGAAAAAGAAAAAGAAATTACGAAGAGCTACAAAGTACGTGAAACTTTGGGTGGCTCAGATCACTCAATTTCTGAAGGAACACGGCCAACGAAGAAGAAGAAGAAGAAGAAGAAGAAGAAGAAGATATATTAAATAATTGTCAACAATTAGCAACCATAACAACAACAACAATAGCAACAACGAGGAGGACAAGAAGAAGAAAAAGACGAAGAAGCAGAAAAAAGAAGATATAGAAAAAGAAGGTGAAGAAGAAGAAAAAGAAAATTAAGTTGCAGTCGACGACGACGACAACAACGAAGAAGAAGCAGAAGAAGAAGACAAAGAAGAAGAAGAAGAAGAAGACGATGAAGAAGATAACGACGAAGGTGAAGAAGAAGATATGTTCTGAGACATTTTTATAGTAAGTGATAATTGGTTAGGTGAAGAAGAAGAAGAAGAAGAAGAAGAAGAAGAAGACGATAACAAGAAGATATAGAAAAGAAGGTGAAGAAAAAGAAAAAGAAGAAGGAAGAAGATTAAGATGACGACACAGAAGAAGAAGAGGAAGACAAAAAAGAAGTAGAAGAAGGTAAAGAAGACGACGCCGACAAAGAAGAACATGAAGAAGACGAGGACGAGAAGTTATAGAAAAGATGGAAAAGAAGAAGAAGAAAAAGAAGGAAGAAGATTAAAATCACGACGACGTAGAAGAAGAAGAAGAAGAAGAAGAAGAAGAAGAAGAAGAAGAAGGGATAAAAAAAAGAAGAAGACGGACAGCGAAGGTGAAGAAGAAGATATTTTCTGAGACATTTTTATAGTAAATGATAATTGGTTAGATGATTAAATATGTTGAACTTTTTTAGCGTGAATGGTAATTAGATTTTTTAAAAACTTTTTATAGCATATGAGAATTCTAAAGTGTTTACTACAACCATTAAGTGACATTTTTGCGTGTAAGCCATGCAGACTCCCACCGGCAAAACCAAGGAATGGTGAGGTTGGGTGTGGCAGACATCCTTTCCATAAAAGGCATCTTTTTCTGTAAATACTTTCACGGTAATTGTTTTGACAAAATTTCTGCTATGGTACCTAGATTTTATGAAAGAAAGCGCAGTTCTAGATTGATGGCAAGCACTCATGATTTTAATCTTGAAATGGCTAAATATGCCCGTAAGTTCTCTCCTAATAATTTCCTTTATCGCACTTGTCGATTTTGGAACTCTTTTTCGTCCTCTTACTTCCAAGTTAACTTTGATCTTCAAAAATTTAAATGCAATGTCAATCGTTATCTTTTTAATTTCTCTTCTTTTAATGTTGTCTCACACACCTTTTCATATTCTCCACACATCTATAACCTCCTTGTATCTAAGAAGCTTTATTACAACATGCACCTGCTTCTGTAATTCAGAAAATTCTCTATCTATATCATGAACATCGTCTACCAAGATCAATATATATATATATATATATATATATATATATATATATATATATATATATATATATATATATATATATTAAACACGGTCTATCTCTGATATTGAGCACTTTATCCCATAAATATAGCACACCTTAAGAGTATATTTCTTCACACACACACACACACACACACACACACACACACACATACACATATATATATATATATATATATATATATATATATATATATATATATATATTGCCCTCGGTAGGCGATATTCATTAAACTTCAAAATAAGTTATTCCAAAATTCGCTAGAAATTGAAACAGAACTAGTACTTTTAATTTAATTAAATAATTGAAGTTGAAGTTGTTATTGTATGTGTCTTACATAGACTATAAATCCAAAATGACCTCATTCGAATAGCTATTTCGGCCCACAAGATTTACTTGTAAATCTTAGCAACTCAGAGGTCATTTTGGATTTCTATTCTATATAATTTATATGCTCTGTTATAATAAAATCAGTGAGGCCCTTTTGTGGATCTGTTTTAATATTTTATTTTATTAGGATTCAATAATATATATACCAATAGATTATATATATATATATATATATATATATATATATATATATATATATATGTATATATATATATATATATATATGTGTGTGTGTGTGTGTGTGTATCCACACACACACACACAGACACACACACACACACATATATATATATTCATATATATATGTGTGTGTGTGTGGATACACACACACACATATATATGAATATATATATATATATATATATTCATATATATGTATGTGTGTGTGTGTGTGTGTATCCACACACACGTGACCTGGTGGCTGATGTTAACGGACTGGAGTGCCAATCCAAGCATGCGGCATCTTTGGAAAGTGTGCTAGCACGAACTCACAAGTCATCGTGACCGAGGGTTTGAGCGTGCTGACCTTGTTCAAATTGTTGATCTCGCTAGATAACACGCTCTTTCCCAGAAACTGTAACTAGGGTTTTCTCAGCATAGTTGCAGTATAAACCACAGGCGGGTTCTGTGTGTTTTGAATAAACACAAATTCGCCTGAGCAAGCGTCTGCAGTAGCCATTGGTTAGCTGCCTCAATATATATATATATATATATATATATATATATATATATATATATATATATGAAAATTGTCTCAGATTTAACCTGTAGAAAAAGACAATATGTATAAAGGTAAGAGACACTAGGAATACTGTATTATTAGCCGACGCGTTTCGTCCAAAGGGGACTTTTTCAAGGCAAAAACGAAATTAATTTATTGAAAACAAATTAACTATTGACACCAAACAAAATGTCCCTAGCATCAATGAGAAATTGAGAAAAAGCTATTGTATTCATATAGTCAATGAAAATTACAATATGAATACAAAACCGTTTTCTAAATTTCTTCTATTTGCAAAGGACATTGTGTTTGTTGTTAATAGTTACTTTGTTTTCAATAATTTCATTTCTTTTTTTTTTGTTTCGTATTTGCCTTTAAAAAGTCCACATTGGGCGAAACGCGTCGGCTAATAATGCAGTCTTCTTATTGTCTTTTACCTTTATATATACATACATGCGTATACAGTGTGGGGAAGCAATATTTACAGAGGTCTTTCAATTCCAGTCTCAAAATATTGTAAAGTTTGCTTCCTCACTCTGTATATATATATATATATATATATATATATATATATATATATATATACATATATATATGTGTGTGTGTGTGTGTGTGTGTGTCATTCCAGTTTTGTTTATTGAAATGCCAATAAAATGACAGTCCTGCACATGATGGTCGCAGTGTCGTAAATAAATAAAATCATTTTTTCTGTTAATTTTTTAAAGTTCTCATGATATTACAATTTTGTTTTTTAATTTCATTCTTTTTATATCTTTTTTTTCGGTAGTTTATTATTAACTGTTTTTCTAGCTATATTTAAATTTTTTTTTTTGTTTTGTTTTTTTCATGTCTGTTTGCCATTCTTCTCCTCAGTTTATTTTAAATTCTCGAGAATACGCGAATAAAAAGGTTTTAAACTGATAGGAACGGACATCCATTCATTTCTTCATTCATTCATTTCGTTATTCAAAATCGGTTTTCTTCCATTTTATTTATTTTTTCGTTGGTTTGGATTTTCTTTCTACTTCCTTCCGGTATCAGGTTTACTGAAGGCCCTGGTCGAATGAAGAGGTGTTCAATCCATTTGTTAGTTTCACTTTGCAAAGAAGCAAGGGGAAATGATTTAAAATAACCAAATACCAAATGAGAAAAAAAAAAAAAATGAAAATTTTGGAAAGAAATGTTAAATTAAAAAAAAAATCGATGCATAATGGAGGAAGCAGGTGCACTTACGTGAAAAAATATTTCGGATTTTAATATGCAAAAAGAGAGAATGAATTTATAATAATAATAATAATAATAATAATAATAGAAAGAATGCGGTATTTAAATACAACCGTCATTCCAATCATAACATGAGCACTCGGGATGGTTAAAGACGATGCCGATGCGCATATTAAAAAAAATTCCAAAGAAACACCATCCTCACTATATGATGAAAAAACGATTTTGTTCATGGGATACTCTTATATGCTGTGTCCCTACTGGTCGTGGGCGATCATGGCTCTCCACAGCTTTTTATCGCTTGTAGCTCTTAAAATAATTGCTTTTTACGGTTTGTCCTTCTCCCTGATCTACCGTCCATTTGCACTGGCTCGTCAGGTAGGTTATTCTTTGTTTCCCATTGGCTGTCTTGCCTTCACCGCGTCCTGTGAGTGTTAAATTCTCTAAGTCTTCTTTTCACCTTATGTGTCCCGGTAACTTCAACGGACTCTTTCTGATTCTAAATAGAAATGGCCTTATTTTTTTTTTTTTTTTTTGGTTCCGTTTTTTACGTAAAACTTCCTCATTCCTCATATGTTTCGTCCATGGTAATCACGGCATCTTTCTATAGAACCAGCTCTCTGTTGTTTCATGTCATCACCGGTATAAGAGATTTTTTTGTTTTAATGAATCTTGTCTGTCTGTCTTTTTTTTTTTTTTTCAATATTTTAAGAATTCAGTAATCCGGAATTTTGAATCCGCCAAGCTTATTTTTTTCAAACTTCTGTCAAGTCGTGTCCGGATAATCGAGGCGATTTTATTTTTACTAAGATAAGTATTTACTAAATGACCCCAGAAGTTTTGTAAATAGATTTTCTTCTCAAACATTTTCTGTTTTCCATTTTTTTTCTTTTTAGTTCTTTTTTTTTTTTGCGTAGGTGTTACGCACCAAGTTATTGTTATTTGCTAAGCTTAAATTTATCTACCACAAAGAGAAATCGTGCGGTTAACATGTTTGGCAGTGATAAATTGTTTGCACCAAATTTCGGTGGCAAGGGAATTACTGTTAATTATCTATCTATCTATCTATCTATCTATCTATCTATCTATCTATCTATCTATCTATCTATCTATGTCAGTCTTTTCATTATCTATATATATATCTATCCCACTCATTTTTATCTATTAATCTATCTTTGTCAGGCTGTTTATTATATATTTATCTACCCTAATCTTTTTTTTATCTATATGTCTGTTTCTATCTATCTATCTATCTATCTGCATTTATTTATCCCAGTCTGACATTATGTATTTATATATGTATGTATATATGTATATATGTATATATGTATGTATGGGCACTTGACCGAGTGCTTAGAACGCTCGTCTTCTGAACATGAGATCCGAGGTTCGAATCTCAGTATAGTCAATTTGTCAAGTAGATGAATTCTTCTTGATATCGGCCTGTTATCGTGTACGCAGTTTGCAACAAGTTTGGAAAGTGCCTGAAAACCATATGATCAGTTGACCAGAGAGATGTGATTGAAGTTGGGTAGATGAGACTGTTCGGAAACTGTGAATGGTTTCGATAGCACGACGTCACAAGTCATCGTGACCGAGAGTTTGAGCCTACTCGACTTGTTCAAACTGTTGATCACGCCAAATTATGCTCTCTCTTGCTGCAACTGTAACTACTAAGGTCTGCTCATCCTAGTTGTAGTAAAAACAGTACGAGGGTTCTGTGGGTGTTGAAAAATACAAATATGCCGGTGCAGGCCTCTGCAACAGGGATTACATGATCATCCTAGCAGACCGGCGTGTTCGGAATCGAGTTGCCGGACATTATTGTTTTTTAGGTGTGTGTATATATATATATATATATATATATATATATATATATATATATATATATATATATATATATATATATATATATATATATATATATATATATATATATATATATATATATATATATATATATATATATATATATATATATATATATATATATATATATATATATATATATATATATATATATATATATATATATATATATATATATATATATATATATATATATATATATATATATATATATATATATGTGCGTGTGCGCCCGCGTGTGTACATCTGTCTGACTATCTATCTATTTCAGCCTGCTGATCTAAGTCTGATCATATCATATCATATCTATCTATCTCTGATCATATCTATATATCTAGCTAGCTACACAGATAGATAGATCAGCCTGGTTATCTATCTATCTCTGTTTCAGCCTGTTCATCTATATATCTCAGTCTGTTAAGATCAGTCTATCTATCATGATGTAATCCTTGTCAAACAGGCACCTGCATATATCAGCTTTATTCGCCTGCTTTTGTTTACCGAATCGAAGGCCTCCAGGTACAAATGACTTAACACTGATTCTTAAAGTCTCGTAGGACTCCGAAACCCATTCTTTCGTTGCTCAAGTGACGGCGTTTTACAAGCAGGTCGACGAGAGCAGAGGGCCTTCAACAGTCAAGAAAAATCATGATGTGTGCTCTCTTTTCAAAGGAATGTTAAGCCAAGCTTCATTCACCCTCGCATTTCACTGACCATCATTTCCTGTCTTTTCTCTAAGATCACCTGTCCCTTGGCCGACCAACGCATTGTCGTCCATAGTCAACGAACCTATTCTATCTCTATTTTCTCTTACTCTCTCTCTTTCCCTCTAACCCTCCCACGCAATTATGCAGCTGTTCGAATATGAAATTAAATGGCTGACAGACTACTGAAGAAGAATTTGACTGCTCGAGTAGCCATAATGTTCCCCTGTTGGAAAGGGAACACACGATTAAAATAATTCATCAATCAGAAGGCCGCACGAATGGTTTTGGACTCGTTCAAACCTGGAAAGTGATGTTTCATCATCTCCGACCAGGAAATGGCAGCAATACTCCATTTCTCTTGTGGGCGATCATGGCTCTCCACGAGTTCCTATCCGTTCTAACTCTAGGCAATGTTAGTCCCCTTACTTTGACCGCGAATTCATGTTCTGCCATCCATTACTCGTTATGCATCATACTCTTTGTTTCCGTCTGTCACTTTTGTCTTCTGGATGTTCTATGAGTGTCGAATTCTCCAAGCCCTCTTTCCTCATTATGTCTCCTAGAAATTTTAACGATTTCCTTCTGATTTCGTTTGTACTTTGCTTGAATCTACCACCCTATACGCATAATCCATCCATGTTATTCCCAGCAGTCTCCTGCAGAACAATATCTTTTTAGTGCCAAGTCTCCTCTTCACCTGAGGAAATTGTTCAACACGCTGATAATCCATAACAAATAAGCTTTCTTAACTTGGTATACAATCAAATTTCCCTACTACCTATTATTTTGCTTAGCTTTTCGAAGGCGTCTTTCTCTATTACAACGTTCTTTCTTATTTCTGTGTCACATTTTTCGCGTCAGATAAATTTCTGCACTTGCTTGATTCTCACATCTTGGTCTACTCATTTTTCTAATGGACATACTTTCTGTCTTCTTACAGTTGATAGTTATTCCTTTCTTTTTGCTTTCCTTTATTACGTTGTCTAGGATATACTTATAATTTCCTCCATGTGTCCGTTCTAAATAACATGTCATCTACGTATCTTCTGTTGTTAAGATTGCAACCACCAATAATAAATTCGTGTATGACTGCTAGTAATATTGAAGTAACCTTGTTGTATGGGGTAAATTAATCCGGTGAGAAGATGCATCCTTCCCTTACGCCCCTTTCTATTTTTGAACAAATGCCCAGTTCATTTTCTATCTCCTGATGCAGGCGGCTTGTTCCCAGAATATGATTGGGAATATATTCCCGAACTAAATCAAGTTTTCCTAACAGTTCGAATTATATATATATATATATATATATATATATATATATATATATATATATATATGAATCAAGAGTTACTAACAGTTCAAATTATATATATATATATATATATATATATATATATATATATATGTATGTATGTATGTGTGTATGTATATGAATCAAGAGTTACTAACAGTTCAAGTTATATATATATATATATGTATGTATATGAATCAAGAGTTGCTAACAGTCCAAATTATATATACAGTTGGGGGTAATAAATATTGGTACACATGAAAAATTGTATTTTTATAAATGCAAAAGCCTTAACTAAAACAAATTTTCCTACATTTTATGTGTAAAGATACATTTTATTAAAAATAGTAATAAAATTAATTTATTCTTATTCTATCCCCAAGCTTCTCCATCCAGAGCATTAGAAGCCGTTTGAAGCAAGTATATACAAGTGATATAAATTAAGATTTGAGATAATTCTAATTAAGTAATATATATATATATATATATATATATATATATATATATATATATATATATGTGTGTGTGTATGTGTGTGTGTGTGTGTGTGTGTGTGTGTATTTGTGTGTGTAAAAATATATAGAAAATAGGAAAGAACTCATTAGGTAAATAATCCAATGTTCTTTAGTATTTTTGTTATTATTTGAAGGAAAAATACTGCTCGATCCAAAAGTAGAGCATAAATATAATTATTTATTTAAAAATATGATTCCAACGCTACATAAGAGTTCTCATGTTTTAAAACTAAGCTCTGTTCCATTTCGCTTGAAGATGGAACAGAGCTTAGTACTTTAATTCAATTTAATTCAAAAAATTATATTGAAGTTTTCGGCTCTTGTTATAAAACATGAGAATTATGTAGCGTTAGAATCATATTTTTAAATAAATAATTATATATATATATATATATATATATATATATATATATATACATTTATATACATACATACATACATACATATATATATATATATATATATATATATATATATATATATATATATATATGAGTGATAGAAATTAAGGAGGATTTGAGAAAATTATAATTAAGTAATTCATCGAGTCTAGAAGAAACCTCAACAGAATGCAGAAAGCCGTTTCGTCCTATCTATGCTATTTATCCAATTCATAGCTTGTATTCTTTTTTCTAAAGGCCGTCTTCTTAAAATTGATGGTTAGTTTTTTTATTCCCGCTTTCCTTTATGACATTGTCTAGGCTTTTCGAGATTTATTTCTATGTCTTCCATGAATACAGTGCCATCTGTGGATTTTATGATTTTCAGTTTGTGTCCACCCCTATTAAATCCTGGTAGAACATACAGTTCTCTTACGGTCGTCTGGCTGTATAGGTTAACTAAATCCGGCGAGACGATTCATCCTTGCCTTACACTCCTTTTTTTATTTTTGTGTACTTGAACAAAGCAACACCTCTCACCTTTCCATTAAACTGAAACTTCTATCAGTTCATCCCATAAGTTCTGTCCGAATTTTGAATAAAGAAAACAAGTGACCAAATCTTACATTTAATTACAGATTCAATCAACAATGTATTTTCCCTGATTATCTATGACTTCCTTCCATCTATTAACAAGCTTACTAATTCCATTACTGTCAAATTCTTTTGGCTTTGATTCGAAGAACTCACAGATGTCAGTTTTAACATCTTCCTGTGTTACAAAAGCTGTTTCTTCCAAATGATTCTGTAAGCTACGAAACAAATGGTAGTCTGAAGGAGCAAGATCGGGAGAATAAGGTCGATGAGGAATTTTCTCCCAACCAAGTTCTTCGATCTTTTGTGACGTGATTCTTGCTGTGTGGGGTCGCGCATTGTCCTGATGAATCATCACCCCTTTTCGATTCACTAGAGCAAGTCTTTTTTCCTCAAAGCTTGGTTCAAACGCTCTAATTGCTGACAGTATATTTGAGCATTAATTGTTGCATTAGGTGGTAAGAATTCAAAATGGATTATTCCTTGGCGATCCAACCAGATTGAAAGAAGAACATTTTGCCCATTAAGTTCCCTTCTCGGCTGTGGCTGGGGTCCTTCCCCTTTACCAAGCCACTCTCTACGACGCTTAACATTTCGATAAAAGATCTATTTTTCGTCGCCAGTCACAAGTCTATCCAAAAAAGGTGAAACAAGTTGGCGAGGATGGAGAGAAGAGCAGATGTCAACTCGGGATTTGAGGTTGTTTTCAGACAATTCCTGAAGCACCCATTTTCCAAGTTGAGGACCTTTTCCAAGTTATTGAAGATGACGATGAACAGTTGTATGGTTTGAACTGAGAACCACTGCGAATTCCTCAACTGATAAAGCAGGATTTTCTTCAACAGCTGCTTCAAGAAGCTTTTCATCAAACTCAACTGGACGTCCGGTCAAGGGTGAAATCTCCACCTCTGAATTTTGCAAACCATCTTCTGCAAGTTCTTTCATTCACACATTCCTCTCCATAAACTGAGTGAATGTCTCTAGCCACATCGGCTGCTGAGTTTCCTTTCTTGAACTCATAAAGCATTATGTGCCTCAAATGATTCTTGGGTACTTCCATGTTAGCAGTGTTTTAATCAAACAAAATTTAATTTTATTGTTCTCTGAAATAAAATTTGATAGGTTTAAATGCATCTAAACATAAAAATAATGTTCAGCTCCATTAGACATTATAAAATACTCTTTAAATTTCGTTCATCTTAACAAAAAGTTAAAATTCGGACAGAACTTACGGGATGACCTGATAGTTTATCTAAATAAGATAAATTTCCGTTTGCGACGTGAGAACGCATTAGCTTGAACAGCATGGATGCAAATTTTGTCCGGTCTGTACTACTAAATAGTCCGGATATGGTTTCCTATGTTGTTAAGAGTGTTTTGCTGTATAGGTTAACTATGTTTGATGATAAGAGCTATCTTTGTCTTACGTACCTTTTCTATACTTTTTAATATTTTATTATTTTTCAGCATCCTTCTGTAGAACCACATCTCCTTTGCTACAAATCTTCGGAATGAGACGATTGAAGAGAAAAAAAAGTATTTAGTGAATAAAATTTCAGAGTTCATGCAGGGACGTTATAAATACAGAAGTGAAGTCTACTTTAGAAGGAACAAAAAACACAATTCAAGATAGGAAAAGACCGGAGAGGTGTAAGAACAGGTCGATATGCGAAACTATCTATCCAATACGTAGCATGCACCTTGAGCTGTCTCTTTTTTTTAACGATCAAATATTATATCTTTTTACAGTTGATAGTTAGGTACTTTACCCTCTTTCATTTGTCTGTGATGTCCCTTCAGTTATATTTCTATGTCTGTCATCAATAAAGTGTCAACTGTTTATTTAATTTTTTTTCTGATTGTGTCCACCAGTAATAAATCCTGAGATGTCCTCGATGTACAGATTAAATAAGTCCGTTGAGATGAATTTTCTTACACCAAATTTTATTTTTGCTTATTTCAAAAAAAAAAAAAAAAAATAGATAGATGTCCATATTGAGATAGATAGATAGATAGATAGATGTCCATATTAGATAGATAGATAGATAGATAGATAGATAGATAGATAGATAGATAGATAGATGTCCATATTGAGTTAGATAGATAGATAGATAGATGTCCATATTGAGATAGATAGATAGATAGATAGATAGATGTCCATATTGAGTTAGATAGATAGATAGATAGATGTCCATATTGAGATCGATAGATAGATAGATAGATAGATAGATAGATGTCCATATTGAGTTAGATAGATAGATAGATAGATGTCCATATTGAGATAGATAGATAGATAGATAGATGTCCATATTGAGATAGATAGATAGAAAGATAGATAGAAAGATAGATAGATGACAAGGCCGAGATAGAAAGATAGATATGAACAGACTTAGATAGATAGATAGATAGATAGATAGATAGATAGATAGATAGATAGATAGATGACAAGTCTGAGATTTATTTTAACAGACTGAGATAGATAGATAGATAGATAGATAGATGACCAGGCTGAAATAGATATTAGGTTGGTGCAAAACTAATGTCGTTTTTTGACGATTTTTTTGATTATCGTTCACCCATTTATCCAACTTTTTTGACTTCCCTATTTGCTTTAAATGGCGAACGACTGTTGAGTGGTCGACCGCGAGTTCAACAGCAACTTCTCGTGTGGTTTTGCGAGGATCGGCTTCAGTTAAGGTTTTCAAATGTTCGTTATCAACCGCAGTCGGCTGGCCGCGACCGTCTTCATCTTCGAGGCTCTCGTCACCATTGCGAAATTTCTTGAACTACCGTTGTGCCACACGTTCGTTAGTGGTTCGTGGGCCAAACGCATCATTGATATCACGAGCTGTCTCGGCAGCTTTTCGGCCTAGTTTGAACTGGAACAAGAAAATCGCGCGGATTTGAATTTTGTCCATGCTGTCGAAAAGCCTGCAAAAAAATGAATGAAGAGATTGAGAACGGTAACGAATAACAGGATTCGATAGAGTGAAAAATGCGCTTCAAAATTATATATAACATGGCTATATATATCAATGAATTAATTCAGAAATCATATATAAAAGTAACATATGTGAGAAAACGACATTATTTTTGCACCAAACAAATAACTCGCCAAGCCTCATACCAGTTTTGCCAACATGGCCTGTAAAACGCCGTCACTTGAGCAACGAAAGAATGGGTTTTGGGGTCCTACGAGACTTTAAGAATCAGTGTCGTCATTTGTACCTGGAGGCTTTCGATTCGGTAAACAAAGGCAGGCGAGTAAAGCTGATGTTTGCTGGTGCCTAGTTGACAGGGAGTACATCATGATAGATAGATAGATAGATAGATAGATAGATAGATAGATAGATAGATAGATAGATGGCAAGGCTGAGATAGATAGATAGATAGATAGATAGATAGATAGATAGATAGACTGATTTTAACACACGCAGACAGATAGATAGATAGATAGATAGATAGATGGCAAGGCTGAGATAGATAGATAGATAGATAGATAGATAGACTGATTTTAACACACGCAGATAGATAGATAGATAGATAGATAGATAGATAGATGACAAGGCTGAGATAGATAGATAGATAGATAGATAGATAGATAGATAGATAGATAGACTGATTTTAACACACTGAGATAGATAGACTGATTTTAACACACTGAGATAGATAGATAGATAGATAGATAGGTAGATAGATAGATAGATAGATAGATAGATAGATAGATGGCAAGGCTGAGATAGATAGATAGATAGATAGATAGATAGATAGATAGATAGATAGATAGATGACAAGTCTGAGATTTATTTTAACAGACTGAGATAGATAGATAGATAGATAGATAGATGACCAGGCTGAAATAGATATTAGGTTGGTGCAAAACTAATGTCGTTTTTTGACGATTTTTTTGATTATCGTTCACCCATTTATCCAACTTTTTTGACTTCCCTATTTGCTTTAAATGGCGAACGACTGTTGAGTGGTCGACCGCGAGTTCAACAGCAACTTCTCGTGTGGTTTTGCGAGGATCGGCTTCAGTTAAGGTTTTCAAATGTTCGTTATCAACCGCAGTCGGCTGGCCGCGACCGTCTTCATCTTCGAGGCTCTCGTCACCATTGCGAAATTTCTTGAACTACCGTTGTGCCACACGTTCGTTAGTGGTTCGTGGGCCAAACGCATCATTGATATCACGAGCTGTCTCGGCAGCTTTTCGGCCTAGTTTGAACTGGAACAAGAAAATCGCGCGGATTTGAATTTTGTCCATGCTGTCGAAAAGCCTGCAAAAAAATGAATGAAGAGATTGAGAACGGTAACGAATAACAGGATTCGATAGAGTGAAAAATGCGCTTCAAAATTATATATAACATGGCTATATATATCAATGAATTAATTCAGAAATCATATATAAAAGTAACATATGTGAGAAAACGACATTATTTTTGCACCAAACAAATAACTCGCCAAGCCTCATACCAGTTTTGCCAACATGGCCTGTAAAACGCCGTCACTTGAGCAACGAAAGAATGGGTTTTGGGGTCCTACGAGACTTTAAGAATCAGTGTCGTCATTTGTACCTGGAGGCTTTCGATTCGGTAAACAAAGGCAGGCGAGTAAAGCTGATGTTTGCTGGTGCCTAGTTGACAGGGAGTACATCATGATAGATAGATAGATAGATAGATAGATAGATAGATAGATAGATAGATAGATAGATGGCAAGGCTGAGATAGATAGATAGATAGATAGATAGATAGATAGATAGATAGATAGATAGACTGATTTTAACACACGCAGACAGATAGATAGATAGATAGATAGATAGATGGCAAGGCTGAGATAGATAGATAGATAGATAGATAGATAGACTGATTTTAACACACGCAGATAGATAGATAGATAGATAGATAGATAGATAGATAGATGACAAGGCTGAGATAGATAGATAGATAGATAGATAGATAGATAGATAGATAGACTGATTTTAACACACTGAGATAGATAGACTGATTTTAACACACTGAGATAGATAGATAGATAGATAGATAGGTAGATAGATAGATAGATAGATAGATAGATAGATAGATGGCAAGGCTGAGATAGATAGATAGATAGATAGATAGATAGATAGATAGATAGATAGACTGATTTTAACACACGCAGATAGATAGATAGATAGATAGATAGATAGATAGATGACAAGGCTGAGATAGATAGATAGATAGATAGACTGATTTTAACACACTGAGATAGATAGACTGATTTTAACACACTGAGATAGATAGATAGATAGATAGATAGATAGATAGATGTCCATATTGAGATAGATAGATGTCCATATTGAGATACATAGATAGATAGATAGATAGATAGATAGATAGATAGATAGATAGATGACCAAGCTGAATTAGATAGAACGCCAACCTTCACACCAGTTTGGTCGGCATGGATCGCTAATTAAGTTGTTCAGAAAATAATGTAGGTTTTGTTTTTGCATATTTTAACTTGTTTTTTTTTTAATAAAAAAAAATAATGTAAACAGGAAAAATGTATATATTCTTTAAATAGCATGTTGCATACTTTTTGTCTGAATGGTCCATTTACTTCCCTTACTGCCTACATATTTATTTTAGACATCTTCACTATGATATCCCAAAAATTGATTTCATCAAAAATCCTTTCATGAATATTATCTTTGTCTGTAGTGCAGCTTAAACTGCTAGAAACATTAAAGATGTATTAGGAGAAAAGTCTGTTAACGAATGCACAGTGCAATGTTGGATCAGAAATTTCGTCATGCTGAAGCAAACTTTGAAGATAAGAAAGGTCGTGGACATTAGCCTACTACTGAAGATGACAAACTGAAAACAGTTCAGGCAAATCCTCGTATCACTGCTCGGGAGCTTGCAACATTGACAGATGCGAGTATTGGAATAATTTCTGAACATTTGAGCTGAACTGGAACATCGAAGTCGGTGGACAAATTGGTACCGAATTGAATGAAAACTAAGAGAATCGTCGTTCCGAAATCTGTTTATGGCAATTATTCGGAGAAGCTCTTCGGTATGGTACCTAGACTTTTTGAATTTGTCTGAAAAAAACTATTAGGGATTATATTTTAATTAATTTCAACTTATTTTTTTTTACGTTTATTTATTTGTCATTTATATATTCATCCATTTTTCATGGTTTAAAATCTGATCCCAATGAATTTGATTTTATTCTCATGAACCCGTACTCAACCCCCATCATACCCGACGTGTAGATATAATCTCAGTGAAACTCAGAGTAGGGCTAGATAAGTGACTAGTTAATTATCTTTGTTAGTGTCAATATATTTATTTATTACAATGATGTTAACGCTGGTTAATTTCTTTTTGCCCGTGCTATTTTTGCTTGGGGGTTGTTATAAACTATCCACTTTTCATCGCATGTTATCGCACATTTCACAGATTCCGTTTTGGTTTTCGCAATTTGAGAAGAGTTTAGCAGATAGAAATGCGTTCCATTATTTTTTTGTTTTTGAATTTTTTTTTTACAGTAATGTTCATAGAAGGCCCAAGAGCCACTCGAGGTAGCGGGTTACAGAGTAAGAGGCACTGTTTATGCGTGTATGCAGGAAATATAACAGTTGAGATAGATAGATAGATAGACTGTAATAATCGGGGAAGCACCCTCTCGGGAGTCAGTTCGTTGGAAGGAGCTGTTCAGGGGAAACTTGCATATCACCAATGGAATTTGTTACAATGGCCGTGGCATGGCGGGTCTTAGTCGTGAAGGTTAGAACCGATCGAACGAAGGGATGCAGTTCGTGTGAACACTTTCCATGGAAATAGCGATAGAGCGGCGAGACGCATGTGAGTTTTCGTCTGTGGGGAAAAGGATTGTAGGGTGGAAAATCAACCACAAGTACACGAAGACAATTTTGGACTATTTATAATGGAATGTGATGACCGGGCCGTTCGTGTCCATACCTTTCTTGCTATCGAGTATGGCGGTTACAAAGCCTGCTTGCTTTAAAATAGTTGTCTTTTAGAAATACACTGATTGACCGTTTTGTTATAGTTTTTAGGGAAGCGAAACAAAATCTTTGTAATACATATATGCATTCACACACACACACACACACACACACACACACATACATATATATATATATATATATATATATATATATATATATATATATATATATATATATATATCCAGAGAGAGAAATAATAAAAATATATGAACAAGCTAAATCGACAGATTTTACTTTTGTGAAACCTAATTTTTACACACACACACACACATAGACATATAGGGATTTTCCAAGTGTTGCTTGGATGTGACACAAGACCGACAGTAAGGGGCATCCAGTGAGAATTAAACTCACTACTCAGCCGTAATTAATTGTTCTAGCGAGATAAGCTTGCTAAACATTACACCGCCTCAAGGTGACCGACACACACACACACACATATATATATATATATGTGTGTGTGTGTGTATATATATATATATATATATATATATATATATATATATATATATATATATATAGAGAGAGAGAGAGAGAGAGAGAGAGAGAGAGAGAAAGAGTGAGAGAGAGAATAAACGTTGTATATGAACAAGACTAAATAAACAGATCGATAGGCATAGAAGCGTGCATATAGTCGGTGAGACGGGAGAAGGTCACGGCCAATAGGCATGCTGTAGAAACCACATTAGCCTCTTAAAATATGCTAACGGGCCTCGTTTGAAAGATAATTAAGAGCTTTTGCCGGCCTGTCGGGACATACATGGCTTCGTCCTTAGAAGAACACCAGAATCTCGCAAATAATAACATAAAAAAGAGATAAAGAAAAAAATATACAGAAACGGATGAAAAGAAACAAAAAAAAAGAAGAGAGAAATAAAGGTAAACGCCCCCCCCCCACACACATATATAAACCAAAAGAAAACAATCCTCTAAGAGACATCTAATATTTTTTATAGTCCACTGTAAAGATACGTTTGTTTATTTTACTCGAGCGAAGAAAATAAAAACTCAAACAAATTCACTTATCAATGGCAAACCGGAAGTCAACGATCCGTGTAAGGGAGCATTCGTATTATGGGTAAAGAGCGCCACTCCCTCATTTCCCGCCTTTTCTCTCCACAATAAATAAAGATAACAGCAACTATAATAATAATAATAATAATAATAATAATAATAATAATAATAATAACAACTGAATTAAACCGAAAAACCTTAACAAGTACACCGACCTTCGGGTTGTCGTAGTCAGAATGTGGGTCTTTCAGGCCAGTATTGCCCCAGTTATCATTGGGACTCTGGGGGTCTATACCATCGGAATTAAGTCATACATAAAGAAAATAGGAATAAAGCCTAGTATCCCATCGCTTCAGAAGTCTACGTTGCTTGCAAATATACTGCGAAAGGTGCTATGTGATTGACGACATCGTACGACCCGATGGAGAACACCTATTATACAAAATCTCCATTTTAAACCGAAAAAAACTTGACGCGAAAGGCATGATAATAATAATTTTATGACGTCACCGAACACTCGTTGCCACTTTTGTGATGTCAACGAATAGCCGTTGTCACTTTCGTAATGCTCGTTGTAGTAGAGACTTTGTAATCGCAGATATAACTATACTAACGTCGTTGAACAATACTGGCGTCAGACGCCTTCGAATAACACTAGCACTAATAGTACTTGCTCGATAATACTCGCTCGAAAAGTAACCACCGACTAGTGATCTGAATAGAGAAATAGTATAGGGCTGGTTGATTTTTCACTATTTTTAGGGAATAAACATTGCATTCTCAATGTAAGTTTAGGATTGATACAATAAATGTTTTGTGATGTCAACGAACACTCATTGTCACTTTAGTATTGGCAACGAATAGTCGTTGTCACTTTTGTAATGCTCGTCGTAGTAGAGACTTTGTAATCGCAGATACAACTATAGTAAGGCTGTTGAACAATACTGGTGTCAGACGCTTTCAAATAACACTCCCAATAATAGTACTTGCTTGATAATACTCGCTCGAAGTAGTAACCACCGAATAGTGATCTGAACAGAGAAATAGTATAGTGAAGCGAATAACGATCTGTATAGTAATAGAGGATAGAATAGAAATACTGATCGTTTAGACGTCACGATAATTCATATATATATATATATATATATATATATATATATATATATATATATATATATATATACAAGTATAGGATTGGTGTATACGGAATAAATTCCAATAACCAACAAGTACTATTCTTAAAAGTGCGCTCAATACAGAGTAGAGCAAATATAATTATTTATCCGAAAATTATAACATAAAAATGTTATAAAATCACTACAAAAATAGCCATTTGGTCTCAAAACTTCTGGTGTCTTCTTAAGTGATATTGTTGAATGTAGAATAAAGGGTTTTAAAAGTTTCAAATCAATCATGGTTTTTTCATTGATTTGAACCTTTTAAATCTCTTTATTCTACATTCAACACCATCAATTGTAAAGACACCAGAAGTGTTGAAACAAAATGGCTATTTTTGTAGTGATTTTATAACATTTTTATGTTATAATTTTCGAATATATATATATATATATATATATATATATATATATATATATGAACCTAAAGACCCAGGCAAACCTACCTAGGTTTGACCTACGCGGATCGTCAGTGTACCCTTACGATGCGCGTAGCTGAAACCTAGGTAGGTTTGCCTGGCTCTTTAGATTCATAGTTAGATTTGCTCTACTTCGTGTATTGAGCACTTTACTGAGTTACTTTTACTTTACTCGTATTAGAGGGTTTTTTTTTCTTTTGTCTCTGATCTTGGATTCTGAACGATTGTTTTTGCCTCAATTTCATGGTCTTAGATTTCTTTCTTTTTTTTTCCCCTTATTTTTCCTTGGGTATTGGTTTGTCCATTTACAAGCCAAAACACCTAAGTTTTTCAAGACGAGTATAATTACTTATATATATATATATATATATATATATATATATATATATATATATATATATATGTATATATACACATTTTTCTTCACTATTACGTGATCTACTTATTCAAAATACGACCCCACCCCGTGTTTGGTCACTGGCGATCTATTAGGTTGGTGGAAAAATAATGACGTAATAATGTCGTTTTTGACGTTAAAAAATACGTCAAAAAACGACATTATCACGTCATTATTTTTCCACCAACCTAATATGTTCATACTCCAGTATCGTCATTTTATTCCTGACAGTTCAGACAATAATAATAATAATTCTATTTTCTCCTTCGGAACTTTTCCTTCTCCTCACTCTAGCGGTAGTTGGATAAAAATCGAGGCCCCCTCCCCTGCTTATTTATTTAGTTTTTTCTAATTAAT
>OZ010599.1:27095199-27150199 GCA_963932145.1 Acanthosepion lycidas
CAAGACACCAGAAGTGTTGAAACAAAATGGCTATATATATATATATATATATATATATATATATATATATATATATATATATATATTGTGTATATTTAGGCACCAATTTTTCATTGATGCATGTTTCATTAAATAATATAGACAAGTTTTGTCTATGTATTTTAAGTAAGTTCCTTTCATATTGTGTGATAAGCTTAATAACATTATCATGGAAAGACGAAAGGAAATAACTATATTGATACACGTTTAAATCCGATCCAAGCTTTCGGTTTTCATAAGCCATTATCATATATGGCAATTACATTTCATTATATCAAACAATACACGGACGAAACAATAATGATAGTCTCTTTTTGTTGCATGAAAAATTTCAAAACATCGACAAACTCGTGCATACGAGACGCGGAAGCGAAAATCGCATCACAGCTCGTGACGTCACACATGACCACTCGAGAGTGAAAACGAGAAGTATTAAGTATGGGAGCCGTTGGTATAAACGAATGTCTTCTGTTATTAATTATAAGTATTTAAGAATATTTTTAAAGATTTCATAGTTTATTTTGTTCAGGTTAGGTTACAACTGTTTTATGTATATAGCTTCAAGAATTTTGAGTTTTTGTTTATTGTTTTCATGTTTAAGTATAGTTGTGTATAGTTTTTTGTATGAATAATTTATGTAATATAAATTGAACTGCACCACATATTTGATTTAAAAAGAACTGATCCAACGTGCAACTTCTGGGATAATAGCTGCGACATTGCTCTATTTATTGAACAATTTAATTCATGCAACATCGACTGAAAAAAAATCTACAACAAAAGAATTCAACAATTGCCATATTAGTAAAAAACAAAAAAAAAACAACAAAAAACCAAAAAAAACGCACTCTCTTTTAAATTTTCCAAAATTCAACCTTAGCGTTGCGACCGCACGCTCCAAAATTTCTTACAAAATTTCTACAATAACACGTTTCTAAAAAAAACATATTTCGACTCACATCTAATCTTTTGTGTCCCATCATTACCCGGATGTATTTAAAAACAAAAACAAATCAGTTTCCATGCCCGATGATAGCTGTATGAACAGATGAAAGTGTAACGAGTATGCGCGGAAGCGTCCTCGAACTGCGTGTGTGTGTTGTCGCCAGGCACACATTGGAGTACCATAATGGGCTCGACCGAGGACAACAAGAAGAAGACGCGAGAGTCGTTTGGTGTCTTTTCTTGGGCGACAAAAGCCGTTGCGGTCGGTCGTCCGTCCGTCGGCAGCAGTCTTGGGTGCCGTTTTGCTCGTTTCCTGTCGTAAAGTGTTCGTTCAGAAGAGAAGGCGTTCGTTTCTGGTTCGCAAGAAGGCGTTCGTTTTTGTGTCGCAAGAAGTTGTTTTTTCCTCCCCGTTTTCTCGCAGAAGTTATTTCGGCATTATGGCCTTCGACCCGAAGCTGATACCACTGTTCGACGGAAGTGATTCTGGACAGTCGGTAGTGGAATGGTTGGAGAAGGCGGAACTAATATGTCAGTTGAGCGGTGTGAAGCGAATTGAGTGTGTTATCCCGATGCGTTTGACAGGTGGCGCATATGCTGTGTATCAGCAATTGAGTTAGGAGAAGCGCGCAGACTTTAATTGCATTAAGAAAGCATTATACACGGCTTTCGCCTTAGACCCCTTCTCTGTGTGGAAGCAGTTTGCAGCACGTCGCCTTCAGCCAGGGGAGACGGTCGACGTCTTTTTGGCAGAACTGCACAGAATGGCGGTTCTGTTTAGTGGCGTATCAGAAAAGTGTCTGCAGTGTGCATTCGTTGCTGGATTGCCTGAGCATGCAGAGGAGCTTTTAAGAGCGTCATCCCGGATGGAAGACCTGGATTTGTCACATGTGCTGGGACGAGCTCGCGCTATTTTGAAGAAGTGCACTGGTTCTACGGAGCAGGCCGCAGTGGCTGCACAGTTGAAGGAAACTGATGTGCACACGAGGAGCTATAAATGTGATGGACCCAATCATAAGACGAGCGATTGTCCCCTGAGTCGTGAACCATCCAAAGGTGCTGGTACCAAGCACCGACGGACCATCACTTGCTATCGATGTCATCGGCAAGGGCACATTGCTCGGTGTTGTCCGGGAAACGGGAAAGGGGGCGATAATTCAGCGCCAATCTCCTCCCCCAAAACGCTTGTAAGTGGCACATTGCCTGTAGTGACAGTTCGTATCAATGGAATACCACGTATAGCTCTGGTGGATACAGGAGGCACACAGTCACTAGTCCGCAAGTCATGCTGTCGAACATAGACAAGAAAATCAACACGCGTGCTTACAGTAGACGGAGGCGCACTTGACTGCTGTGGAATCGGAGTGGTACAAGTTCGCGTTGGTTCAAAGCTGTCCATCGCTATGGAAGCCCTCGTCGTGGACGGAGACCTGCTTGGATTTGACTTCCTGCTCGGACTAGACGCCATCAAACAGTTGGGAGGAATCTCTGTAACTGGCGCCGGTGAGGTGAAGTTTCCGCAGTGTGTCGAACCAGTCGTTCCTGCCATCACCATTACCGAGCCCGACTTTAAAGTAGAATACGATTCGACCACTGGGAGGTGAACTGCATCTTGGAAATGGGCTGGCAACGGGTACGTTAAGAAATAGACTGGCAGAATATCCAGCTCCTGCATAAATTCGGGAGGAGTATGATCAGGAACTCCAGATTTGGATAGATAACGGCTGGCTGCTTCCTTACCCGGAGGAGGAGCTCGGACCCCCAAAGGGTTTAATCCTCCTCATGGCAATTCTGCAGGAAAACAAACAGAAGGTTCGGTCTGTTATGGACTATCGGGAACTCAATGAGTACGTTGACGCGTACGCGGCCAACGCAGATGTTTTTTTCTCAAAAATTATGGGAATGGCGTCAACAAGGACCAAATGCTGCAGTGCTGGACCTACGCCGGGCCTATCTGCAGGTACACATCAACAAGTCCCTTTGGCCATTCCAAACAGTGGAGATTAAGGGACAAAGGTGTTGTCTAACCCGCTTAGGATTTGGGCTCAATGTTGCCCCTTTAATATGCGGGACATTGTTAATACCGTCTTGAGCCAGGATGAGATCGTCAACGCAGCCTCCTCCTCTTATATTGACGACGTTTTTGTTAATGAGAGTGTGTGTTCTGTGGTCCGCGTCAAGGAACATTTGGAGCAGTTTGGTCTGTCAAGTAAGACCCCGGAGCGGCTAAGAATTGGCACACGCGTATTGGGATTGCATGTCTGGGAGGAGCAAGGAAAACTGCGATGGCGTCGTGGATGTGAACTTCCGGTAGTCCCCGATAAACTTACCGGCCGAATTGTCTTCTCGCTGTGCGGGAAGTTGTCTGGTCTTTTTCCGGTATGCGGTTGGTTACATGTCGCCACAGCATTTGTGAAGCGGGGGGCAAACACTGTTACCACTGGATGGGACGATGACGTGCAGGACCCTTTTCTAGCCCAGATAATCGATGTCATTTTTAAGAGACTAGCCCAGGACGATCCAGTGAAAGGTGAGTGGTGCATCAGTGAGCAAAATGTAACTGTGTGGGTAGATGCAAGCTGCTTAGCCGCCGGTGTGGTTGTGGAGAGCAATGGCGCCGTGGCAGAAAACGCAAGCTGGCTCTGACCGGTGCACGAAGACAAGCACATCAACTTGGCTGAGCTCGATGCTGTGTTCCGAGGTGTCAAACTTGCATTACAATGGAAGGCTAAAACCATTCAATTACGGACAGACTCAACATGCGTGCATCGCTGGGTAGCTGACCCTTTGTCCGGACGGAGGAGAATGCGCACCAAGGCAGCCTCGAAGATGCTAACCAGACGTCGGCTAGCCACACTCCAAGAGTTGGCCTTAGAATACGAGCTGTACATTGATGTAGAGCTTGTCAAGTCGTGCAACAATCAAGCCGACCAACTTACTAGAGTACCACAGCGATGGTTAAATGAAATGCGCAAAATGACGGAACCCAGAGAACCTATGTGCGCTGTGGCTGAAGAGCGAGATGTTGCTCAAGTACGAGCCATTCATCAATCCAGCAGACATCCTGGTGTGAAGCGAACACTCTATTTTGTGAAGTTGATCGACCCAAGAGTAACAAAAGCTGAGGTGCGTGCGGTAGTTAAGGGATGCAAGGAATGCGAGTCAATCGACCCGGCCCCAGTGCGTTGGAAACCGGGTGGCTTGATGTCGCGGAAAATTGGCACAGGGTTGCAATGGATGTAACCCATTTCGGACATCAACTATACCTGACGCTGATAGACTGCGGCCCCAGTCGGTTTGTCATTTGGGAGCCCCTGTACCGCAAAGACTCTGCTAGCATCATCAAGGAGCTGGAAGTAGTGTTTTGTGAAAGAGGGCCGCCGGTTGAGCTGCTTGCAGATAATGGTGCAGCGTTTTGTGGAGAGAGGTTTGCCGCATTTGCAAAGATGTGGAATGTACAAATACGATTTCGCTGTGCCCACGTACCATCTGGGAATGGGATAGTTTAGAGATCCCATCGTACAATAAAGCGCATCGCGACGAGAACACGGTGTTCAGTTTTGGAAGCTGTATATTGGCACAATGTTACCCCAAAGGACAATAAAACAGCTTCAACTGCACCGGCGAATGTAACCTACACCTACAGGGTCCGCATTAAGGGTATCGACGCAGCTTTGGTGCGTGACGACACAGTTGTCAATCCTTATACGGTAGGAGAGACTGTCTTGGTGAAAAATCCGCACGGAAGGTGTACGACACAGTTCAAAAAGGGTACAGTGAAACAAATTAATAGTCCACACTCTGTCTCTGTTGATGGAATACCGCGCCACATAAGAGATGTGCGTCCAGCGTGCGGGAAGAATTATTCCATCAGCAACCACGTCAGTTCTTCTTCTGATGATAATGAAGCCCCGATGGTATATATAAAATCATAGGAAGAGCACACCTCAGAGAGTAGCGGGCCTGATGAACCTATGTAGGATGAGCTCAGCGAGAGGTCTGAAGAGAGCACCACTGAGGAAGCGCTTGAGACCTTACCACTGAGACGGCCTGCCCCACATTGCCATTTGTGTGATCTCGAGATCAGGGAGGAGTGTAACGAGCATGCGCGGAAGCGTCCTCGAATTGCGTGTGTGGTTGTGTGTTGTCGCCGGGCACACCTTGAATTACCATAATGGACTCGACCGAGGACTACAAGAAGACGCGCGAGTCGTTTGGTGTCTTTTCTTGGGCGACAAAAGCCGTTGCGGTCGGTCGTCCGTCGGCAGCAGTTTGCTATCGTAAAGTCTTCGTTCGGAAGAAAAGGCGTTCGTTTCAGGTTTGCAAGAAGGCGTTCGTTTCAGGTTCGCAAGAAGGCGTTCGTTTTTGTGTCGCAAGAAGTTTTTTTCCCCCCGTTTTCTTGCACTAGCAAAAAAAGACCTTATACAAGTTGAATTTATTAAAAACAGAGATCATAGCATTCATCTTGTAGGTGGGTTAATGTAATTTTAATAAATTTTTTTGCGAGATATATTCTCGCCATTTATATCATTAACTTCCCTAATCTGTTTTTTGTATGAATGATTCATGTAATTAATATATATATATATATATATATATATATATATATATATATATATATATATATATATATATATATAAGCTCCAGGAAAAAACTGTTCCAAGTTGAGCACTTTAAGGATTGATGACTTTTTCGTTTATGGAAAAACAATATATTCTCAAAAACAAAAACAAAAAAAAAAAAACCTAAAAAAACTATATAACGTATACTATTGGAATATTCCTGAAAAAATTCCCTACATCAAATAGTGATTTCATTGAATAAATTTACTTTTGGTAATATATTTTGGTAAATATATCTGTTAAAATATGATGCCAGTCTTATTTCAAATTTTTTTGTGTGTCTGTGTGTGTGTGTGCGTGTGCGTGTGCGCGCGCACGCGCGTAATTTAGACGACAATTTATCCATCGCACACTGTATATATATATATATATATATATATATATATATATATATATATATATATATCCCTTGAAAAGTAGACATGAACCACGAAACTATACCAATATCTATTTTAAAAAATAATAGCTAATAATTCTAGCACTGCGAAAATATTTAACTAAAATAAAGAATATGTAAATCGACATTAAGATAAATTGGATATTAGAATAAATAAGAATATATAACTGCCAACAATATATGCAAAAATAAAACAAAAACAAAATATAATTTGGTTTATTCCAGCCTATAAAAATATAATGAAACAAAAATAGGGAAATTATTCTTTAAATTAATTGATAAACAGTTGCCTAAAAATAGTAAACTATCAAAAATCATTAATAAATGTACAATAAAAATCAGCTACAGTTGTAGTAATGATATGAAGAATATAATATATAAGCCTAATGAGAAAATATTAAGCAAAAATAATAAATTATAATAACAAAAATCAGAATAATAACAGTTATGATAGTCGAAATAAAAATAACTGTCCACTTGATAATAAATGTTTAATCAATAATGTAATATATAAAACAACGGTGTCAAACAATGTTAAAAAAGAAGCGAAATAGTATAGAAACTACGGAAACAAGATTTAAGGAAAGATTTAACAGTCTTAAAATATCACTCATACATACGCAAATAATACATTTTCTAAATATATATGGAGTCAAAAAGAAAAGATATGCCTACAAAAATCAAATGGGAAATAATAGGAATGTACGTCCAAATCATATGAAATATAGAACATGTAAATTATGTCTAGAAGAGAAATGATTAATTAATTGTAACAATAAATTAAATTGTTAAACAAAAGAAATGAAGTAATGGGTAAATGTAGACATTTTAACAAATATCTACTTAGTAACTTAAACACCAACATAACATAATTTTCAATTAACAAATGCACACACACACACACATATATATATATATGAAGTTAATATATATATATATATATATATATATATATATATATATATATATATATGTATATATATATATATACACACACACACACACACATATATATATATATATATTGTAACCATATAAATATATTTATATATATATATATATATATTGTAACCATATTTATATATATATATATATATATATATATATATTGTAACCATATTTATATATATATATATATATAGTGTAACCATTATATATATATATATATATATATATATTGTAACCACATATATATATATATATTGTAACCATATATATATATATATATATTGTAACCATATATATATATATATATATATATATATATATATATATTGTAACCACATATATATATATATATATATATATATTGTAACCATATATATATATATATATATATATATATATATTGTAACCATATATATATATATATATATATATATTGTAACCATATATATATATATATATATTGTAACCATATATATATATATATATATATATATATATATATATATATATATATATATATATATATATATATCTTAGTATCATATAACATAACGCTTGGTGAAAGAAGACGTCTTCGATAATCTAACTAAATTAGGTAACTCCACGAAATGTAAACAAACAGAGATAGCATGATGAAAAAGACGACGAACTTGACGAAAACAAGTTTTTATCGTCTAATGTTCATATTATTATTAAAGAGGAAAGATCAAAGTATTTTGGGGGTATTTTTTTTACATTTTTAATCGTTCCTAACACGTCCGGAATTTTCGTTAAAAATCTTGTTTTTTTATTTGTCAAAAAAAAAAGGGACAGATAATCAATCATTTTTAATCATTTTTTTTCCATTTGATAAAAAAGATGAAAATCTGACTTTGATATTCTTTTAAAAATCAATTGTCATTTTTTCAAAACTGATTTTAATAAAATTAGAAATTATAATGTTTATTTAAAAAATTTCGAACAAAGCTTAAATTAGCTTCTGCACCGAAAAAATGTAATTTCAAAATAAAACAAAGCAGGTCATAACATTTCGCGTCATTTGACAAGTGACGAAAGACATTTTCATGACATTTAGATAACTTACGGGAGGATAATTCTTTCTACGGATGGAAGGAAGTAAAATTATTTAGATTTAAGTGAACAAATTATTTACCTCATTACTTTTAAGGAAAACTTTCAGCGCTCTAATTTTTCATTTTTTTTTTTTTTGTACATAGCTTTCATCTTTACGTTTACGATGCCTTATGGAAAATATAAAGAAATTAAAAAATAAGACTGTTAAGAGTGAGATTAAATTTCATAAGAAAAAGGTATGTAATTAATTTATTGGTACCTTTCTTATGAAATTTTATCAGAAGTGTACATACAATACTATAATTTTATGTACATTTATTACATTTTACTGTGTAAATTTGCATTTCCATTCATTTTATTATTAATTTTGATATTTCATTTATGGAAAAATGTCATAACTGAGATTAATATCAAAATAAGATCATATAAATTAAAGTTTAGCAGTAGTTAAATTTCATAAGATGATACTGATACTTATAGGTACCCTTCTCAGTAGAAATTGAAAAATCAAATTAACTTCTCTATACGTGTTTCGCAAAAGTAAAGGCCTTAACAGGGAGAACAATGCTGAACTCAAATAATGCAACTAAATTGTATCCTGGTTGGTGTTCCGTACTTTATAATTAACGCCCGATTATAAGCACAAAAATCACATTTTTTAATTACTGCGGGTTTTCTGATGATCCAAATGATACAATTTTCAAAGCGCTAGACAATGACAATCTCAAATGAACACTTTGAGAGGTTGACGTTGCTTTTAACTAATGTTATAATATTTTTAAAAACTTAATGTAAAAATCTATTATAATTAAAGAAATAACAAATAATTTTATTAAAAATTCAATTTTCATTGAAAAAATTTTTTTGCTTTGAGAAAATATTGTCCATATTCATAAAAACAACTAAAAACAAATAAACGCATTTGAAATTAAATAATATATTTGTTTTATTACGTTTTGTATGTTACAATTGAGAGCTGATTTTAGGTACCGTGGAGCTAATTAAAAAAAAAGAAAAAAAAAGAAAAGATGATTTGCATTCTTCAAAGCCTTGTGCATTTAACTATTGTAATCACTAAGGTTGATGCGCTCGAATTTCTCGAGTTTTTCATAAAATTAGTTATGGGGGTGTTAATAAATATAAAAAAAAAATTTCTGCCATGACTTTAATAAAAAAAAACTTATTTATAATAATTTCGATCATCTGTGAATATTTGCTGAAAGTTTCATTAACATCTGACAATTATTTTTATTTTTGCAAGTTTTTTTTTCCAAATTAATGTAATACAAAAAAAAAAAACGTGCTAAAAATTATCTATGTTATCTGTTGGTATAAAGAGAAACAAGTTTTTTTTAATCAAAATTTAGAATGTTCTAAAAAGAAGCAAACATTTTAAAAAATAATTTAAAAAAAACTTTGGTCTTTTCTCTTCATAAAAACATAAGCATTTAGACGATAAAATTTTCTTTTCATAAAGTTTGGCGTCTTTTTCATCAGACTATGCTCTATTTTTTAGCGATTTCGTGGAGGTACCTAAACTAAATGGCACATTCTCTCTGTCAGTCCCTGTATCTGAAAGCCCTATAACTCGGGCTACACTTGCTCTTTATAGGCACATTATACCTTTTTGGAACCAGAAAGATCCCGGGATTGGACATTTGAATATTCAGCATTGAGATTTATCTCCAGATGGAGTGGGAACAATTAATTATTCAAAGTTTAAAATAAGTAAAAATTAAGTGATTTTAAAAGTTTTTAATTTTACATTGAGTTTAAAGTAACACGGTAACTTTGTGAATTCATTTTTTTTTTGTTTTACATTCAGTTTAAAATATCTCCATCTTTATGAATTGAGGAAGTCGATTTTATTTCTTCAAAATAAGAAGGAATTCAGAGTTACTGTAACAAGTTTCGTGGCGTTTTGAAACTCCACAAGGTTTGTGATTTGAAGAACTCAACTCAATTGAAGGTACACTTTTCGGTCTGAATATGAATTTCGGCCCAAATCTGTCTTTTGTCTTATAACATGAATTAGACTTAATTTAAGTTCAAAAGTTCCATTGTATGAATTGAGAAATTCAAAGTTATTTCTTCAAAATTATAATTGCCGTTTTCTAAGCTGGACCAGAGATCCCTCTCGTTTTAGTCTGGAGACCCTTTTTTCCCTACATTGGAGCAAAGCTTAAAAGACCGCAAGGAATGCAGTTTTTAAGCTAATACCTAATAGAACACGTCGTCCAGTAAATTACTGGAGTTTAAAAGCAACCAGATTCTTGTAAATACTTTTTTTATTTAAAAAAAAACTTTAAAGGTTTCATAAAATCTTTTATAACATTGAAAACATAAAATCGAACAACTTAACTTTAATTATTGTGATGTTATAAAGAATTTTATTAAATTAAAATATTTCAGCCTGTTCATATCTATCTATCTATCTATCTATCTATCTATCTATCTATCTATCTATCTATCTATCTCAGTCTGTTAACACACACACGCACCCACACACACATACAGACACACATTCATATATATATATATATATATATATATATATATATATATATATATATATATATATATTAGGTTGGTGCAAAAATAATGACGTTTCCTCACATATGTTACTATGTGAGAAAACTTCATTATTTTTGCAGCAACCAAATATATATATATATATATATATATATATATATATATATATATATATATATATATATATATATATATATATCAGTCTGTTCATACATATCTATCTACCTGGTCATCTATCTACCTGTCTATCTCAGCCTGGTTATCTATCTATCTATCTATCTATCTATCTATCTATCTATATATTATATATATATATATATATATATATATATATATATATATAGAGAGAGAGAGAGAGAGAGAGAGAGAAACAATTTTCACTGTATAATATTCGATCTATATAATTAATTTAGTACTCAATTTTGTGCATTGACAAACCGATTTCATGTTATGGTCGATACCTTTGCATTCACAATCACAAGAATACCCTTGCAAAAAATATAAATGTATCTCATTTTCTCCCTCTTGTTGCATCATAAACCGTAGGGCGGACTGGCCTCCCTAAACTTGTTGGCAGCCATTTCAGACAACTCTGAATTCAAAACGGTTGAGAAATCTGGATTCTCTGTTGCCAAGTCCGTTAGTGACCGTCTTCAGCATCGTGCCAGCAAATCCTGCGACGGCGATGGGCCCAAGTTTATTGGTACTGAGTTTTCCATTCGATTGTTTCAGCAACGTGGAGAGTTGGTGGGGGTGCCTATTGCATTGGTAACAGCTTGCTGCCCTCCCTAATCAAACTTCTCGTGCCTTGTGCGTTGGAAACGTCATCCAGGGGCACAAATTCAAGAGTCCCCCGAGACTGACGGATGATTAAGAAGATACTATCTCGCCCACACTCTCTTTTTCGTTCTCTCTCTCTCACTCATCTGTCTGTGTGTCGCACACTGTCTCTGATGTTCTTTGCTCGTTTCTCTTCCACTCTTGTAGTTTTTTAATCCTCTTCCTTTTTATACAGTCTTTCCAAAAATGACAGCGATAGAACTCAGGATTTTTAGATTGGAATAAAGAAAGGTATGACAGAAAAGAAAAAAAGTGATAGATAGATAGATAGATAGATAGATAGATAGATAGATAGATAGATAGATAGATAGGAAGGGAGAGAGATAGTTGAATCCCGTTTTAAAGAGATCTAGAAAGAAATCAGTATGAGAAGAAAAGGACAGAAAGAAACGGGGAGATTGAAATAATTAGGGAGAAAGAATGGAGATAGAAAATAAGGGAGAAAAGAGAGTGTGAGGTAGAAATGAAGACAGAGAAAAACAGAGCAAAGCAACATGAAAGCAAGAGATCAGATAGACAAAGGAAGACTGAAGAAAGATAAAGCCAAAAAATAAAAAGAAAGAAAGAAAGAAAGAAAGGAAGAAAGAAAGAAAGAAAGAAAGGAAGAAAGAAAGTGATATAAAAATAAAGAGAGATGAAGATAAAGAGACATTGAAAGAAAGAGGCGATTAAAGAAAGGAATAAAGGAAGAAAGGAAGGAAGGGATATAGAAATAAAGAGATATGAAGATAAAGAGAAATCGACAGAAAGAGGCGATTAAAGAAAGAAAGAAAGAAAGAAAGGAAGAAAGAAAGAAAGAAAGTGTTATAAAAATAAATAGATATGAAGATAAAGAGACATCGAAAGAGAGGCGATTAAAGAAAGAAAGAAAGAAAGAAAGAAAATAAGAAAGAAAGAAAAGAAGAAAGAAAGAAAGTGATATAAAATAAAGAGATATGAAGATAAAGAGACATCGAAAGAGAGGCGATTAAAGAAAGAAAGAAAGAAAGAAAGAAAGAAAATAAGAAAGAAAGAAAAGAAGAAAGAAAGAAAGTGATATAAAATAAAGAGATATGAAGATAAAGAGACATCGAAAGAGAGGCGATTAAAGAAAGAAAGAAAGAAAGAAAGAAAGAAAGAAAGTGTTATAAAAATAAATAGATATGAAGTTAAAGAGACATCGAAAGAAACAGGAGATTAAAGAAAGAAAGAAAGAAAAAGAAAGAAAGAAAGTGATATAAAAATAAAGAGATATGAAGACATTGAAAGAGAGACGATTAAAGAAAGAAAGAAAGAAAGAAAAAAGTGAGATAAAAATAAAGAGATATGAAGATAAAGAGACATCGAAAGAAAGAGGCGATTAAAGAAAGACAGAAAGCTAAAAAGAGGAAAAGAAAAAACAATAAATAAATAAATAAAGAAAGAAAGAAAGAAAGAAAGAAGGAAAGAAAGAAAAAATAAACAAAGAATGAATGAACGAATAAGATTATGACAAAATAAAAGGTAAACGAAAGAAAGAGAAGAATAAAATTGCAGAGAAAGTACGAAAAAAAAGTAAAGAAAGTGATATGACGATACGGAGAAGAAAGTTGAAGACGAAGACAAAAAAAAAAAAAAAAGAATGAAAAAGAAAGAATAGAAAAGGAGAGAGAAATCAAAAGAAGTGATGATTATAAAGAAATATAAATATAAATTGATAGAAAGAAAGAGGTAAAGAAACAAAGACAAAGAGAAAAAGAAAAATGAAGACAAAGAAAGAAAGAAAGAACAAATAAAATTATGGTAGAAAGAAAGATAAAAGAAAGGAAGAGAGAGATAAAAATACAGAGAAAGAATGAAAAAATAAAAGAAATAAATATAACGATACGGAGATAAAAAAGTTAAAATAAAGAAAGATGAAGATGCAGACAAAAAAAAAATAAGGAATGAAAAAGAAAGAACGAAAAGAAAGAAAGAAAGAAAGAAAGAAAGAAAGAAAGGAACAAACAAACAAACAAACAAACAAACGAACAAAGAAAAAAAAAGAAAGAAAGAAAGTTCAGGGTGATAAAAAGAAAGAAAGCAAGCAAGTAAGCTCAGGGTTAAAGAAAGAAAGAAAGAAAGAAAGAAACAAGGAACGAAAGAAAGAAAGGAAAGAAAGAAAGAAGGAAGGAAGGAAGGAAAGAAAGAAAGAAAGAAAAAAAGAAAGAAACAAAGAAACAAAGAAACAAATAAACAAACAAACAAAGAAAAAAAAGAAAGAAAGAAAGTTCAGGGTGATAAAAAGAAAGAAAGCAAACAAGTAAGCTCAGTGTTAAAGAAAGAAAGAAAGAAAGAAAGAAAGAAAGAAAGACAGAAAGAAAGAAAGAAAGAAAGAAAGAAAGAAGGAACGAAAGAAAGAAAGGAAAGAAAGAAACAAGTATACGTAAGCTCAGGGTGAAAGAAAGAAAGAAAGAAAGAAAGAAAGAAAGAAAGAAAGAAAGAAAGGAACAAACAAACAAACAAACAAACGAACAAAGAAAAAAAAAAGAAAGAAAGAAAGTTCAGGGTGATAAAAAGAAAGAAAGCAAGCAAGTAAGCTCAGGGTTAAAGAAAGAAAGAAAGAAAGAAAGAAAGAAACAAGGAACGAAAGAAAGAAAGGAAAGAAAGAAAGAAGGAAGGAAGGAAGGAAAGAAAGAAAGAAACAAAGAAACAAAGAAACAAAGAAAGAAACAAATAAACAAAGAAACAAAGAAAAAAAGAAAGAAAGAAAGTTCAGGGTGATAAAAAGAAAGAAAGCAAACAAGTAAGCTCAGTGTTAAAGAAAGAAAGAAAGAAAGAAAGAAAGAAAGAAAGAAAGAAAGAAAGAAAGAAGGAACGAAAGAAAGAAAGGAAAGAAAGAAACAAGTATACGTAAGCTCGGGGTGAAAGAAAGAAAGAAAGAAAGAAAGAAAGAAAGAAAGAAAGAAAGAAAGAAAGAAAGAAAGAAAAGAAAAATTCCAAGACAAAGAGAGAAAATTAAAACAAAAATGGAGGTGGGGAAGAAGCTAGATGAAGAAAAAAAAATGATAAAGGGATAGAGAGAGGAATATAGAGTGAAAGGGGGTATGAACGTAATTTTCTTTTGGGTCAATTTCCAAACTGCCGCTCACATTTCGGATTCACTTCCCCGCACTAATGTTTAAAAATTCATTTTATTTATTAAAGAAAAAATATCCACAATAAAAATGTATTGGTTTATTTATTTCTGTGTTGACTCTATATTCTTGGCTTCAATTTTCCGTTCTTTTATTATTATTATTATTATTATTATTATTATTATTATTATTATTATTATTATTATTAGTAGTAGTAGTAGTAGTAGTAGTAGTAGTAGCATTATTATTATTAATAGTAGTAATCGAGGTAGCAAATTTATTTTTTAATTTTTGCCTCATTTTTTAAAAAGTATTTTTTTTTTTTTTGTTTTTTTACTTGAATTTGATTTTTGTAAATTTTTCCACTTGCTTATAAATGTATTTATGAAAAGCAGATGGCGAATAAAGTTATTTTTTTTTTCATTTTTTTTTTCCATATGTGTCGTTTTCTGACCTTATGTTTGTTGATTTCTTTGTATAATTTAACATAAATTAATTACGAAGACGATGCCATTGTATCCAGACTTACACGCTTTATTTCATTTCATCTCTTTTTATTTTTTTACTTTTGGGAGGATTCTTTATTATTTTTGCACTTTTTTTAAAAATTTTTTTTCCCCTTTATTTACTATTTTCCTTGTTCCAATCTTTCCATCTCAAATAAAGAAAAAAAATGAAATACACAGATACACAAAAAAAAAAAAACAAGCAAAAAAATGAAACAAAATTAATACAATATTTTCCAAGGCACAATATTTGATTCAATCGCGTCTTTTTTTTTTTTCTCAATATTTAATTTAATTTTTTTAGAACTTCTTTTTAACCTCTATCTTTTATTTATTTTCACCTTTTAAAATGTATTTTCTTTTATTTAGTCGATCTTTGGCGATTATTTTAAATAATAAATAAAAAAAAATTAAAATAGTGAGAAAAGCCCGAAAACCTCAAAATATTAATTTATTATTTTATTTCAGACTAAAACTTATAAAAACATATACAGAAAGAAAGTTACGGCAGAATAATGATGCCGTATATTCCTGGCCTTGTGCCAGCCTAAACTACGCTTAGAATATCAATCCAGATAAATATATTTTGGCACAAGGTTATAACAACGGGGCAGTTTTCTTTATGTTCAGTGTCCTCTCAGGATGTAGGTGACCATGGCTCTCCACAGCTTCCTGTCCCTTGCAGCTCTTAATAAATTTTGTCTTTCTGTTACATCTTCCAAACACTGCTCCACCATTCATTCATTCAAGTTCACCAGTTTGGTTATGCGTTGTTTTCATCTGTCCTTTTTGACATCAATCTGTCTTATGAGTATCGGATTTTCCAAGTGTTCTTTTCTCATTATGTAGGCTTTAAATTTCAACTGCCTCTTCCATATATTTTGTAATGTCATAGAAATCTCGTTGCCACTTTTGTAATGTCAACGAATAGTTGTTGTCACTTTCGTAATGTTCGTTGTAGTAGAGACTTTGTAATCGCAGATACAACTATAGTAACGCCGTTGAATAATACAGGTGTCAGGCGCCTTCGAATATCACTCGTACTAATAGTACTTGCTCGATAATACTCGCTCGAATAGTAACCATCGAATAGTAATCAGTATAGAGAATAGTATAAAGAAATAGTTAGAGATGGGGATCCGTATAGTAATCGAGGATAGACTAGAAATGGTGATTGTTTAAACGCCACACTAATTCCTATATATATATATATATATATATATATATATATATATATATATATAAAGCATTTCGCCCCAAGCAAGGCGGGGGTGCCACTAGTACGCAATGGATTACAGAGAGTGGGAGCGAGAGTAAAAAGGCGTGATAGATGAAAGGATGAAGAGAAAGACAAGGAATAGATCAAGGTATCTAGAGATGTCGATTGACATTACATTTGAATAGTTGAAGATTATAGCTATCAGGGAAAGAAGTAATAGGAAGGGAATTCCACAGACGAGAGGTGCAAGACATGAAGCTAGGGGAGTAGAAGAGACGGCTACATTTAACTGTTTCGACAGTAAACGGGTGGGACCGATATGCCAGCCTATTATCTCGCTTAAATTCATGCAGTCTGGGAACTAGCGAAAGTAGCTCGTCGGAGCAGTGACCGTGAAAGTATTTATAGAAAAGACAGAGGGAAGCGACGGCACGTCTGTGAGAAAATGACTGTAGACGAGATGCCAGTTCAGAGCCAATCACATTGCATGTTCGTCTCTGGATTTTACGAGGACCTGAAGGCGAACAGCGGGGTTACTAGACCATATATGGCAGCAGTATTCCATGCAAAGTTGAATGGTTGATTTATAGATTTTAGGATAGACACGGACGAGAAAAACTTTCTGGCACACATTTCCTTTTAGATCAGGTGATCTGCTTATTCAAAATTGGATCGCCTCTGTTTGATCTCTGGTGATCCGTGTTCAAACTTAAGTGTCGGAAGCGATAATTTATAGCATTCCATTGTCTCTAGAACTTGCACAGATTTTCATGTGTCCCCCTAGGACGTAACTGATCGTGTTTCTCCACAACTTCCTGTCCCTTGCAGCTTTTAATAAATTTTCTGTTTTTTCTCCTAAACTCTGTTCCGACATTCATTTGTTTAACTTCGGAATGAATAAATTACCACATATACTCGTGTATAAGTCTACTTCATGCGTAACTCCTTTTTTTTTTTTTTGCTGAAAACCCTGATTTCTTTCATATTGCTCGTGTATAATACGGCCTCAGCTTCTGATCAATATTTATAGGCTTGCCGTAGACAAATATTTCCGTACTGGGTATCATTTACATTATTCGGACTATTGTCCTCATCTTTGTCGCCATATTTATTACGTTTCTTCAGGTGGTTAAAATGTCGAACTTAACCCTTTATTTCGCTTACTGGGGTAGACTGTTCTAGTTCCACGTGCCATGTTTAATGGATGCTAGTTATCAGTTATCTCCTGTTAATTCCCCTCTCCAAATTCTCCACTGCCTTCACCGGGTATTGAACTCACACACTTTGGGTCTTGTCACTGGATCTAACCAACGCCTTTATCCACTGTGTTGGAGAGGGGAATTTACAGAAGATAATTGATAACTGACATCCATTGAAGATGGCACATAGAACTAGAACAGTCTACCCAACTGAGCGAAATAAAGAGTTCAGCTCGACATTCCAACCACCTGAAGAAGGCCGGAGCATACAACGGCCTAAAAGTTATAATAAATATGGCAACAAAAATGAGGACAATAGTCCGAATAATGTAAATAGTGTACATAATACCTCATCTCAGAAATATAGACAGATACTGAAAGGCCGAAACGTTGTAATAAATATGGTGACGAAGATGAGGACAATAGTCCGAATAATGTAAATAGTGTACATAATACCTCATCTCACAAATATAGACAGATACTGAAAGGCCGAAACGTTGTAATAAATATGGCGACAAAGTTGAGGACAATAGTCCGAATAATGTAAATAGTTTACATAATGCCTCATCTCAGAAATATAGACAGATACTGAAAGGCCGAAACGTTGTAATGAATATGGCGACAAAGATGAGGACAATAGTCCGAATAATGTAAATAGTGTACATAATACCTCATCTCAGAAATATAGACAGATATTGGGCATCATGATGGATATATTTTATAGCGAGAAACTGGTTCTCCTTTTTTTTAGTTTGTAAACTACTCTCTCGAGTAGTTTGTAACACGTTTATTTATCATCTCTCAACTGCGTCTCTATCTTTGGGCAGAATGTGCTCAGGGGCGGCTCCATCAAAGGACAGAGTCGCAACTGAGGAAAATTATACTGACAGGTACCCAGCTGCCCGAGGCTGTGCCCTCTCATTGCACCAGAAAGAGATCGTCTTTCCTCATTATATACCCTAGAAATGTCAACTGTCTCTTCCCAGTGTTAAGTATAAATTTTCTTTGACTCATCGTAAAATATCTGAGACGAAGATTTACATACAGTACATTTGTTTTCGTTCATGTCTAACTACGGTAGCACCTTTAACCTGGGAGTTCATCCTACGTAGCCTACGTTTCTAACCTATTTTTCCTACTTAAAGACCAAAGCCACATTCACTATGTGCTTTTTAAATTTTTTTTTAAAGTGATAGTCAACTTTTACAAGGCCCGACGGCCACTCGTGGTAGAGGGTTATGTTCGGAGGATATTTGTGTGTATAGGTGAGGGAGATAACGATTAACCCTAGCCATAAATAGGCTAATATTCGAGTAATCGTAGGAAAATCCCGTTGGGAGTCAATTCAACACTTAAAATCAAAAAATACTTCATATAAATGAAGAATTAATAAATTATTTTTCTTACCTCAAATGTGCATTCATCTTCATTTCGCAAATGTTTACATTACTGATGTATTCCCTTTCCAATGGCAAATTTTTTGTCAGGATTACCTGTACATAATGCAGGGTGTTCCACGAGTTGATCTACATACTTATGGGTTATACTAATTTAAGTTATTCTAAGTAAAATGTATATATATATATATATATATATATATATATATATATATATATATATATATATATATATATATATATATATATATATATATTGGTTGTTTTTTGCTTCATTTTGCTAAAAAGTCAGGTTGATTTAAATATGATCTCCGGTGTGTGTGACAAAATGATTCTCCGCTGCGTCTCTGGCTGCCCAGCAGATGTTGGTTAACTCATAATGATGAATCTTATTTTACATTTAAAATTTATCTCTGTATAGTGGGAAGAAGCTGCTCGATTGGAACCTACTTCTCCCCGATTGAATTTTATTGCAATTTACCTTGAGCTGCTTGATAAGCTCGAAAGAAGAATCAGCAATATTAATGGTCATGATCTGGCAGCTCGGCTTCAGCCACTTTCCCACCGCCATAAGATTGCCTTTCTGTGTAAATACTTACATGGTAATTGTTGGGATGAGCTCTTCGCTATGGTACGTATACTTTTTAGATTTAACCGCAGTACTAGACTAGCGTTGAGATGTCATCAATTTACAGTTGAGCCGGCTAGATTTTTCTTTTTTATATATATACAGTGAGAGTCACACTCTAGACGCTCGAGGGCCACTCGAGGTAGAGGTTTACATTAGTAGGCCAGTTGTATGTATAGCTGAGGGAGATAACGATTAACCCTAGCCTTGAATAAGTGAAGATTGTAGTGACCAGGTAAACATCCTATTGTGAGTAGATTCGGCACTTAAAATCAACAAATACTTTATATGTATGAAGAATTAATAGATTTTTCTCCTATCTTAATATTGCATTCATCTTTGTTTTCGCAAGTGTTTACATCACTCATTTTTGAGTGGCTCTCTGAGGCTGCTGTTGTTGCCCGTGGTCACCGGGTGTTGGCTAACCTAAAGTGATGAACATTATGATTTACCTGTGTATAGTGCTACCGGACACCGAAAATGCATGATTTTTAACCTCGATTGCGCTTACGCCTGTCTATATGGGTGGCTAGCTAACTGCTGCCCAGGGACATTTGTGATCCTTCAACGCCTATACAGCCGACGTATTCTTATTCATTTTACCACAAGCAAGGCAACTAGGATTCAAGTGCTTACTGAGAGTAAAAGAAACATAGATGGAAATAAAAGGACAGGAATTAAGAAGACAGAAGATGAAGACTGAAGATCGCAGTTGACAGGAAGAGAGTTCCACAAGCGAGTTAAGAAAATATTAGCATATAACTTATAGCTACAAATAGCAATTTGAACAGTGGATTTATGAGACCTAACTACCAATCGAGTACTGCAATTAAAGTCAAGTATCGGTTCATCAGAACTGTTTCCATGGAAAATATTTATAGAAAGGACACAGGGAAGCTACTTTACGTTGGTTGGAAAATGATTGCTTCCGAGATGCCAGGTTTTTACCGATAACGTTGCCGATTCTTCTTGAAAAGTCACAAGTCGTACTAACTTCCATAATTTAAAATCACAAGGTTTAGTTCAACACGTGGTCTGGATTTCAGGCACATTCCCAATAGCCTGGCATCGTCTCCCCAACAGTTTGAAAAATCCTGCAAATTCTAAAATTAAAATTCCTAGGTGAAAATGATCATTTACTAAAGGTATCGTAGTTCCAATTGTAAAGTATATATATATATATATATATATATATATATATATATATATATATATATATATATACTTTACAATTGGAATTACGATACCTTTATAGGAGAGACATCACGTGAACTATATATATATATATATATATATATATATATATATATATATAGTTCACGTGAACTATATATATATATATATATATATATATATATATATATATATATATATATATAGTTCACGTGATGTCTCTCCCACGTAAATGTTTTGCACTGTAATATCTGTAATATCTTGCTGCGTCTCATCGACTCATACAAAGTGACGACCACAGACATTTGCCACACACACACACATACATATACATGAAAATATAAAAGTCCAACCAAATACAACATTATTGCTACATTTCACCGACATAAACGAGGCTGACATCTATAGACATTACACACACAAACACAAACACGCACCTATATAATTACATGAATTAACGTTAACGTCCAAAATATACCTAGATAAATAAAAAGCTTCTTTACTTACGCACACTTACACTATTAGGCACTTAAATAACCAAAAGTTTCCTCACAGATATTTGTATATTATCGTGACACGTATCTGAAGAATAAGAACTATCCCCAAAAATCTTAACATACTGGTTCTCTGTGTCTCTCTGCTTTTTTCATTTCTATCTCGACCCCTGATGAAGGTTTAATAAAAGTAAAACATGTTGATTGAGATGTGTATCCTACTTCCCATTATTCCCCCCCACACGTATATATATATATATATATATATATATATATATATATATATATATATATATATATATGCATGTATGTATGTATGTATATATGTATGTGTCTGTGTGTGTGAAATTATATAGAAAATAGGAAAGAACTCGTTAGGTAAATAATCCAAAGTTCCAAAGTTCTTTAGTACTTTTGTTATTATTTTTAAAAAACAGTGCTCTATACAAAAGTAGAGCCTAAATATAATTATTTATTTAAAAATATGATTCCATCGCTACACAAGTGTTTTCGGCTCTTGTTTTGAAACATGAGAACTCTTGTGTAGCGATGGAATCATATATATATATATATATATATATATATATATATATATATATTGACCACTAATATTATATATATATATATATATATATATATATATATATATATATATATATATATAGCGCCTCAATAAAGTTCATTTGCACTTTAAAAAATTTATAATTTTATTTGTATTTGCGATAGAAATAATCTGTAAAAAATGTTATAAAGTTTAATGCACCTATTTTTAAGTATAGCTAAAATAACTAATGTGATTTCAGGCATTACTGTAAATCAGTTGGCAAATGTTTTCCGTGAACTGCAAAATCGTATTACCCTTTGTATTGCTAACAATGGAGGACATGTGGAAACTTAAATAAAATTTCAATAAAACCTTAAAAATATAGATTTACTTCTTTCTAATCCTTTTCACAAATAATTTCTATCACAAATACAAATAAAGTTGTAAATTTTTTAAATGCACACGAACTTTATGGACACACTTTATAGTGATTTTCCAAGCGTAGCTTAGATGTGGCACAATGCGGAAAGTAGGGGGCACCCAGTGAGGATCGAACTCACTGCTCAGTCATAATTGTTCTAGCTAGACCAGCTTGCTAAACATAACACCGCCTCAATGGGGTCTCAAAGTTAGGAATATATATATATATATATATATATATATATATATATATATATATATATATATATATATATATATATATATATATATATATATATATATATATATATATATATATATATATATATATATATATATTCCTAACTTTGAGGCCCCATATATATATATATATATATATATATATATATATATATATATATATATATATTCTTTTTAAAAAGTTTGAATTACTTCTACCGGTCTACACATTCTGTAGACTTGATAAAGAAGAAATGCTCTTTCGTATGGTTCGAACTTGCGTAGGCTATTTCGATTGAAATCCTTACTTTTTATATCCGATATTATTTTTCCTTACTAGAAATGATATCTTTAGTTGGCACACGTGTTTCAATTGAGAATTCTGTTTATTTATTCACTTAAACAGTGAAATTGATGTCAAACGGCCTAAATCGACATTCACCATGTCCCATCCGGATGTCTCCACAAATTCTGTCCTTTGTAGTTCTTAATAAATTCTTTCCTTTTCTTATCTCTCCCAAATTTTGTTTCGTCATCCATTTACTCAAGACCGCTAGGTATGCTATGGTTTGTTTTCCTCTGGTCCTCTTGCCGCTCGCTACATTCTAATGTCAGTATCCTTCGGTAGAACCACAATTCTGTTGCTTCAAGTATTTTCTTCATCTGTGAGGAGATTGTCCAGCATTCAATGACACATAGGAAGAATGATATATGTAACAGTTCAGTACTCTTTTCTTTGATTCTGTTGCTTCAAGTCACTTCTTCATCTGTGAGGAGATTGTCCAGCATTCAATGACACATAGGAAGAATGATATACGTAACAGTTCAGTACTCTTTTCTTTGATTCTGTTGCTTCAAGTCACTTCTTCATCTGTGAGGAGATTGTCCAGCATTCAATGACACATAGGAAGAATGATATACGTAACAGTTCAGTACTCTTTTCTTTGATTCTGTTGTTCAAGTCACTTCTTCATCTGTGAGGAGATTGTCCAGCATTCAATGACACATAGGAAGACTGATATACGTAATAGCTCAGTACTCTTTTCTTTGATTCTGTTGTTCAAGTCACTTGTTCATCTGTGAGGAGATTGGTAAGCATTCAATGCCACATTGGAAGACTGATATACGTAACAGTTCAGTACTCTTTTCTTTGATTCTGTTGCTTCAAGTCACTTCTTCATCTGTGAGGAGATTGTCCAGCATTCAATGACACATAGGAAGAATGATATATGTAACAGTTCAGTACTCTTTTCTTTGATTCTGTTGCTTCAAGTCACTTCTTCATCTGTGAGGAGATTGGTAAGCATTCAATGCCACATTGGAAGACTGATATACGTAACAGTTCAGTACTCTTTTCTTTGATTCTGTTGCTTCAAGTCACTTCTTCATCTCTGAGGAGATTGTCCAGCATTCAATGACACATAGGAAGACCGATATACGTAACAGTTCAGTACTCTCTCTTTGATTCTGTTGCTTCAAGTCACTTCTTCATCTGTGAGGAGATTGTCCAGCATTCAATGACACATAGGAAGACCGATATACGTAACAGTTCAGTACTCTCTCTTTGATTCTGTTGCTTCAAGTCACTTATTCATCTCTGAGGAGATTGTCCAGCATTCAATGACACATAGGAAGACCGATATACGTAACAGTTCAGTACTCTCTCTTTGATTCTGTTGCTTCAAGTCACTTCTTCATCTGTGAGGAGATTGTCCAGCATTCAATGATACATAGGAAGACTGATATACGTAATAGCTCAGTACTCTTTTCTTTGATTCTGTTGTTCAAGTCACTTGTTCATCTGTGAGGAGATTGTTAAGCATTCAATGCCACATTGGAAGACTGATATACGTAACAGTTCAGTACTCTTTTCTTTGATTCTGTTGCTTCAAGTCACTTGCTCATCTGTGAGGAGATTGTTAAGCAGTCAATGCCACATTGGAAGACTGATATACGTAATAGTTCAGTACTCTTTTCTTTGATTCTGTTGCTTCAAGTCACTTCTTCATCTGTGAGGAGATTGGTAAGCATTCAATGCCACATTGGAAGACTGATATACGTCACAGTTCAGTACTCTTTTCTTTGATTCTGTTGCTTCAAGTCACTTCTTCATCTGTGAGGAGATTGTCCAGCATTCAATGACACATAGGAAGACTGATATACGTAATAGTTCAGTACTCTTTTCTTTGATTCTGTTGCTTCAAGTCACTTCTTCATCTGTGAGGAGATTGGTAAGCATTCAATGCCACATTGGAAGACTGATATACGTAACAGTTCAGTACTCTTTTCTTTGATTCTGTTGCTTCAAATCACTTCTTCATCTGTGAGGAGATTGTCCAGCATTCAATGACACATAGGAAGACTGATATACGTAATAGTTCAGTACTCTTTTCTTTGATTCTGTTGTTCAAGTCACTTCTTCATCTCTGAGGAGATTGTCCAGCATTCAATGCCACATAGGAAGACTGATATATGTAACAGTTCAGTACTCTTTTCTTTGATTCTGTTGCTTCAAGTCACTTCTTCATCTCTGAGGAGATTGTCCAGCATTCAATGACACATAGGAAGACCGATATACGTAACAGTTCAGTACTCTCTCTTTGATTCTGTTGCTTCAAGTCACTTCTTCATCTGTGAGGAGATTGTCCAGCATTCAATGACACATAGGAAGACCGATATACGTAACAGTTCAGTACTCTCTCTTTGATTCTGTTGCTTCAAGTCACTTATTCATCTCTGAGGAGATTGTCCAGCATTCAATGACACATAGGAAGACCGATATACGTAACAGTTCAGTACTCTCTCTTTGATTCTGTTGCTTCAAGTCACTTCTTCATCTGTGAGGAGATTGTCCAGCATTCAATGACACATAGGAAGACCGATATACGTAACAGTTCAGTACTCTCTCTTTGATTCTGTTGCTTCAAGTCACTTCTTCATCTGTGAGGAGATTGTCCAGCATTCAATGACACATAGGAAGACTGATATATGTAACAGTTCAGTACTCTTTTCTTTGATTCTGTTGCTTCAAGTCACTTCTTCATCTGTGAGGAGATTGTCCAGCCTTCAATGCCATATAGGAAGACTGATAACAGCTCAGTACCCTTCTCTTTGTTTCTTACGAAATGTTAGTTTCTTTAATTATCCAGTTTTTTGAACCAGCTAAAGATTTGATTTCTGTCGGTAGACACATTTTGTCCGACAGTACATTGGGATAGGAAAATACACCGTCCAAAAGCTAGTCAAAGGAAAACAACGTATAACATTCCTGTTGAACTTGAGTAAATGGATGGCGGAAGAAGGTTTGGGAGAGCTAGGCGAAAGACAATCTTTATTAAGATCTAGAAAGGACATTTGTGGAGAGTCATGATCGTCAACGTCCTGACGGGACACGGTACATTAAAGAAGGGCACGTCGATATAGGCCGGTTGACATTAATTAGCTTAGCTTTTGGAATGCATTTTTCTGCTATTTTTGTTCGTCTTCTGATTTCCATGGCACAAAATATGTCTACCGACAGTAATCAAATCTTTAGTTGCTTGAAAAAAAAAATAAAATGAAAACGGGTTCGATCCCTGCCCGGAGGCATGAAAATGAAGGCTTGTCTAGTGAAACACGTGTACCTACTAAGCATTACTTCATTTAAATAAGCAACATGCTGTGTTTAAATCAAATGATAAAGTTTCCTTCTAATTTTTTTGTATAATTCTCATTTTTTGATAAATTGTTTGACACGCGCAAGAAAATCACCTTTATCCACTGTGCATAAAGGGGTTAGTTAGATCCAGTGTCAGGACCAAAAGTGTGTGAGTTCAATACCCGGTTAAGGCAGTGGAGAAATTTCAGAGGGAAATTAGCAGGCGATAACTGACATCCATTAAACATGGCACGTAGAACTAGTCTACACCAGTTAGCGAAATAAAGGGTTCAGTTCGACATTCCAACAACCTGAAGAAGGCCTGAAACTACAACAGCCGAAACGCTGTAATAAATATGGCGACAAATGTGAGTACAATAATCCGAATAATGTAAATAATGTATATACGATAAAGTTCATAATTTTGTTTTGTTTTACACGAATATTTAAGTTTAGACATGTAACATACTAAAAATCTTTAGTTCTTGATAATGAGCGATAATGACAGATGTAAGGCAAAAAATTGTAATGACCAATAATGACCGATAATGACTGATGATGACGGATAATTTCTGATACGAGTCAAATAATTGATAATGACAGATAAAGACCGATAAAGACCGATAATGATTGATAATGGCCGATGCGAGGCAAAAAAAAAAAAAAATCTGCTAATGCCAGGTAATGGCCTCGCATCGATAATTATCGACTAATGCGAGGCAAAAAATCCCCTAAAACCTGTTTAATGACAGTTTTGAAATTGATAATGACCGATGCGAGTCCAAAATTTTATAATGAACGATAATGACCGACACGGGACAAAAATTGATAATGACCAAAAGATGATTGATAATAACCGATGAAAAGTAAAAAAAATGATAATGACCGATAAAAACAACTAATAATGACCAATGCGAGGTAAAAAAAAAACCCTGAAAATGACCGATAATAACCTCGCATCGGTCATTATCGACTGATAAGAGGCAAAAAATTCCCTAAAAACTGTTTAAAGACAATTTTGAAATTGATAATGACCGATAATGACTGATACGTGGCAAACATTTATAATGACCAAAAGATGACTTATAATAACCGATGCGATGCAAAAAATTGATGATGACCGATAATGACTGATAATGGCCGATGTGAGTGAAAAAATTCATAATGAACGATAACGAGTGATAATGAACGATACGGAGCATACATTGATAATGACTGATAATGACCGATAATGACCGATGCGAGTCCAAGAATTGATAATGACCGATAATGACCGACATGAGACACAAATTTATAATGACCAAAAGATGATTGATAATGACCGATGCGACGCAAAAAATTGAAAATTACCGATCATGATCGATACGAGGCAAAAAAAAAATGATAATTAACAATAATGACCAATAACGACCAATGCGAGGCAAAAAAACAAAACAAAAAAAAAACTGATAATGACCGATAATGACTGATAAAGACCGATGACAGTCCAAGAACTGATAATGTCCAATAATGACCGATATGGGACAAAAATTATAATGATCAAAAGATGACTGATAATGACCAATGCGACGCAAAAGAAATGATAATGACTGCTCAAGACGATACGAGGCAAAAAAATGATAATTAATGATAATGACTAATAACGACCAAAGCGAGGCAAAAGAAACTGATAATGAGCGATAATGACCTCGCATCGATCATTATCGACTGATGCGAGACGAAAAAAATTCCCTAAAAACTGTTTAATGACAATTTGGAAGCGTCAACGTAAGAATATATTTGGAAGTTAGAAAAATTCGATAATAAAAAAAGACAAAAATAAACAAACTGACCATATTGGTTGCATTCAATAAAACTTGTTCAGATGTGTGAGTAAGTTGTCACGAAAAAATGCTGGGGAAATTGTGCAGACTGATTCGTTTGGGCATCTATCTGCGTTTCTCGTGTCTCGCCGGATATGCCATGCATTTGTCCAAATTGATCTAGCAGTAAATAAAGGACTTCTTTTTTTATTAAATTTTAGTGTATCACGTAAAGCTATTGCTTGCATAAATTTCTCAGAAATTCGGTAAAGCAAATCGTGTACAAACACAACACATACACAGATATGCACACACAGTGCTATACATATATTAAATGTATGTGTGTACACAACTGTATGTTCGTGCTTATTAGATTGCTTTCGTACACACACATACATACATACATACATACATACATACATATATATATATATATATATATATATATATATATATATATATATATATATATAAAGATACAGTCCAATTTTACTCGATGATAAAAATTTATAAAAGGAAAAAAATCCATTGAATTAATTTAATTCTATATATCAAGAAAAAATGTGGAAATAATTTATATCGAATATGTGTGTGTGTGTGTGTATGTATGTATGTATGTATGTATGTATGTGTGTGGATTAACTCATGATACATTTTTTAAATGTATCTTGGGAATATTTCGAAATTGAAAATTCTGTAAAGAAATTCAATTTTTATTTTCCAGAAAAAAAAAACACATTGGAAGATGACAATTTAAAAATAATACAAGTTTGAAGAAAAAGAAAAAGAAAAAGAAAAAGAAAAAAGAAAAAAGAAAAAAGAAAAAAGATAGCCCGCCATTTGTGCATGCCCCTACCGTCTGATTCGGGTTTTACTTATTTACTTACATTTTTTCTTTCATTTTTTCCTTTTTATTTTTCGTTTCATTTTACATTTATTGTTTCTCTTCGATATCGAAGTCCATTTCCTTTGCCGTGACCCCAACCTCCCCTTTTAACGCTTCCCCTACCTTCCTGTCCTCCTCTTTTTTTTTTCTCCTCCGTCTTTTAACTATCCTTCTTTCTTTTTCGTCTCCCTCATCCTCTTCATTTCCTCTTTCTCCTTAACTCTCCTCTTGCTATCTCTTTACCCTCTTAATCTTTCGCATAACATTCCCACAGTCCCAACGCCTCTTAGACTTCCTCTTTTTTCTCATTCCCTTCTCTCTTCCTACACCCTTTTTTTTTTACTGTCATATCAAATTCAAACACCGGTTTTCGTAGAATCACCGAAGTTAAGCAACGCCGACTCTGGTCAGTACATAGATGGATGACCTTTTAGGAATACGAGGCGCTCTAAGCTTGTATATGCGGTTGGTTTAATGGGCGTATAGGCATATCACGTTGAAACAACAGTTCTCGTACGATAACCGAAGTTAAGCAACGTCGGTTCTGGTCAGTACCTAGATGGGTGACCGTTTAGGAATACCAGGCGCTCTAAGCTTATATATGCAGTTGGTATAATGGGCTTACAGCCACGTCACGTTGAAACACCGGTTCTCGTACGATAACCGAAGTTAAGCAACATCGACTCTGGTCAGTACTTAGATGGGTGACCACTTAAGAAAATAGGGTGCCGTAGGCTTGGATGTATGAGTGTTGTAATGAATAATAAATTATTAATTTGAGAGTCAAGTTGCATTTCTAGTTGGGTTGGCTATATTTACTTATGTGCAAATACCCTTCGAAAGATATGAATCCACCTCTTGAACTCCTAGCTATGAATTAATTAGTAAGACTTGTATCATTATTATCGCAACCAACCATAAATAATTCTTGCAATTTAAAAAGAAATATTTGCTAGTTTTAAATAACCTGCAAAACGGTTTATAAGCCGTAAAAAATGAATTAATCAATCAATCTATCGCATACGCTATCCTAGTCTCACGAACAATTAACTTTCCTCCTCTCTTTTCTCACCTTCCTTGTTTTCTCATTTTCTTCTCTTTATCCACCCTCTTTCTTCTCTTTTTCTTGTTTCTCTTTCACTCTCTTATATCTTTTCCTCTGCCCATCCCTTATATTCCCCCTTCGTATCCCAAACGGGTTTTTCCTTTTCTCTTTCCTTATCTATTTCCCCCTCTTTATTTGTTCCTTATTTCTCTTCTATTCTCTTCTGTCTCTCCCGTTTTTTCTTCTCTTCACTTATATCCCCCACTTCGTATCCAAAACTACTTTTTCCTTTTCTCTTTCTGCCTCTTTCCCTACTTAACTCCTCCCCTCTTTATTTGTTCTCTATTTCTCTTTCATTGTAGTCATTCTTTCTCGTTTTTTTCTTCTCTTCCCTTATATCCGCTTTGCATCCAAAATTACTTTTTCCTTCACTCTTTCCATCTCTTTTTTTAACATCTTCCCTCACCCCTTCATTTTTTTTCTTATTTCTTTTTCACTCTCCTCTTTCTCTACCGTTGTTTCTTTACTTCCCTCTTCTTATCCCAAATTATTTTTCTTTTTCTCCTTCCATATCATTTCTTACCCACCTTCCCCTCTTTATTTGTTTACTATTTCTCATTCATTCCCCTCTCTATATATACCTTTTTTAATTCTCTTTCCCCTCATCCTTTTTCGTAGACCCAACTGCTCTTACTTTTCCTTAGTTTTTCATAACTCTCCTCCTCTTCATTTCTTTTTTGTCTTTTCCCTTTTTATACATCTTTCGTTATTCCTTCCCCCACTCTCATACTATTTTCTTCGCCGTATTTTCCTTTCCACGACCTTTTCAATTCATTCTCTTTACATCCGTCCTCCTCTTCCTCACACTTTCCTCCTACTCTTTTCTCCCCTATTTCTTTTTTCCCCTCTCTTCTTGCCTCTCTTCCATTCTCTCATACACATTTCTTCAATCTTCCCCCTACACCAATTCTTCCTCTTTTTATCTTCCCTCACTCTTTTCACACCAATTTTTCCATTCCCTCCCCTTCCTCCTTTCTCTTCTTTTCGCTTTCTCTTTCTTTTTCTTGCCTTTCCTTTTCCTCTTCTCTGCATGTTTGTCTAATCTTTCTGCCCTTTATTCTCTTTCTAAATACCTCCTCTCTTTTATCATTCTTTCTTTTGTTTCTGTTCTTTCTGCTTAAGGCCATATCACGATTAAACACCGGCTCCAGTACAATCAATAGATTTAGACAAACGTCGGGCCTGGTCAATACTTGAATAGGTGACCGCTCTGGAATACCAGTTGCAGCAATCATGGATGTGCAGATGGTAAAATGCGATTACGGGCGCATCTCGATTAAACACAGGTTCCCGTACGACCACCGAAGTTGAGCAATGTCAAGCCGTCTCACTACCTATATGGGTGACCGCTTGGGAATAACAGGTACTGTAAACTTCGATGTGCGTGTGGTAAAATGGGATTACAGCCACATCAATTTGAAACACCATTTCTCGTACGATTATCAAAGTTAAGCAACGTCAAGCCGTGTCAGTAACTAAATGGGTGACAACTTAGGAGTACCAGCTGATGTAAGCTTCGATGTGCGTGTGGAATATGGGATTACGGCCACGTCAATTTGAAACACAATTTCTCGTACGATAACTAAAGTTAAGCAACGTCAAGCCGTGTCAATAACTCGATGGGTGACAACTTAGGCGTACCAGCTGATGTAAGCTTGGATGTGCGGATGGTAAAATGCGATTAAGGGCACATCACGATTAAACGCCATTTTTCGTACGATTACCATAGTTAAGCAACGTCAAGCCGTGTCAGCAACTAGATGGATGACAACTTAAGAGTACCAGCTGATGTAATCTTGAAGGTGTGGGTGATGTAATGGATTGCAATTGTTAATCGGAGAACCAAGTTCCAATTCCAGTTGGGTTCGTTATATTCAATTATAAGCAAATACTTTTGTGAAAAGATATGAATCCATCTCTTCTCCCTCCTGGAATTGGAATTTGACTCTTCGATTAACAATTCCGATCCATTTACCATAATATCTGGTGCCGTCGCGACTTACAGCACCTGGTATTCCTAAGCGGTCACCCACTTAGGAACTGACCAGGCTTGACGTTGCTTAACTTCGATGGTCATACGTGAATGGTTGTTTCACTGTGATGTGGCCGTTAACCCATTTCAGAGATGAAATAATGATTATCTTCGGATCATCAAGTTCACTAATCCTGATTGCTAAGTTGAACCATTTTATTCTACGGTAGTCTTCAGATGTTTACCATCGTACTTGTTAACCTCCTTAGACAAGAGACACGTGGCCTAGTGAATTGATTGGTTTCTGATTTGTTCTTTATGGCTTATCAACCTTTTTTAACGTTATTTAAAACCGAAACATATTTTTTTTTGTTTATAAGAATACTTTGTAGATAATAATTACTTTCTGATACAAATCCGACTATTTAACCCGTATCTGGGAGAAGAAGAAGTGAATTCTTACCTTTCCTAAGAGTATTTTCGTGTAAGTGAATATAACTGTAACAGCCTCCAGTTAAACGCTTAAGGCTTTAAAAAATAACTATTTGGTCAGATGGTTATCCGCTAAATAAAACTGGGACTGTTCTATTCCGCTGTAACCTTCTGCGGTAGACCAGCGAGGCAGAGGTGAGGCGAGGTAAACGGGTGTCATTCATTTTGTGTCTCCGCGAGCTGTTTCTCGTCCTTTTCTGTCCGCTCTTTGTGGGTCTCTCTGTTTTCGGCTGTTAGTGATCACTGTCATGTCAGTGTTCTTTGTCTTGTCAGCTTTGTCTAAAAAAGTAATTTATCAAAAACACAGGGTCTTGTTCAAATCAGTGACCTTCTCTGTCAGGATCGTTTGACATGTTTCTTGTGAAGTCCACCTCATTTAGCTGATCAAGTTAATAACTGCTGAAACAATTTCTCTAACATTGTTCATATATTTTCACGTAAAAAATATCGGCTGACACTGATATCGCTACATAACGAATCCGACAGGAATTCGAACTCGGTTCTCCGATTTCTGACTACGAGCCATTAAGCACTGTACCACCCGCACATCCAAGCTTACAGCACCTCATCTAGGTACTGACCAGCTTCTTAACATTATCTGGTAGGGTTGAAAAGTCACATACTCAGGTTCAGTGGTAAAATAAACAAAACGAACGAGTGACAGCAAGGTGAATAATACTGGTGAGTACGAACTTATATGAAATTTTACCTGGCATCTCAGCTTCAGTCACATTCCCACCGCCATAATATAGCTTCCCTGTGCACTTTCTATAAATATTTTTATGATATTTGTTCTGAGGAACTTTCCTCTAGTTCTTATTTTTATTCTCCAAAGGACACACACAAATTGTGCATATAGGAACTAATTAAGACTTCATAGAGACTTTGTGGTATTATGGTGGCTGTAGTAAGAATGGTAAGAGTGTGTTGTTTCAGTGTAAGGAATACTGTGGTATATTTGAGTTACTAAGCTTAAGATAAGACAGATTAAAGATCAACCCTCCCCTATCTTCTCTTTGGGCCTTGTGCAACATTTTTGTATTTTTTTAAAATAAATTTTACTTTTCTCTATGGTACCTAGACTTTATGTATTTAGGCGCAGTTTCTTTCTTTTTCTCTTTTTTTTTTGACTCTCCGGTCCACAGGTATGTGCACATGTTTGTTTGAAGTGGGGGGCATGTATACGTATACAGACATACACACACTCATACATATATAGATGTAGGTAAGTATTACACTGTCAAAGTGTCGGTGACTAAACCGGCTACTCGACTTCATCTTTTTGCATTGGTTGGAGCGATAAGACGCGCCTAAACTCTTCCTCGAAACAAAGCAATATTCGCATCCGTCGCTCTACATGATTACTGGAAGCCTTCATCTATCTAAGTTTTTTTCCAAAGAAGAATCTGCTATGTTATTGGTTCTGACCTGCCATCTCGGCCTCGTCACTTTCCCATCGCCATAACGTATTTCCCTTGTGCCTATTCTATATATACTTTAATGGTAATTGTTCTGATGAACTCTCTTCTACTTGCTATTCTTATTCCCCCCCTACTCCTATGGGAACTAATTAGGACTTCATAGAGACTTTGTGGTATTATGGTGGCTGTAGTAAGAATGGTAAGAATGTGTTGTTTTGGTGTAAAGAATACTGTGGTCTGTTTGGGTCAGTAATCGTTGCTAGCTAATTTTAAGATAAGACAGATTGAAAACCACCCTTCCCTGTCTCCACCGTTTGGCCTTGTGCCACATTTTTGTATAAATATTAATTTCCTCTTTTTCTTAAATTACCTAGTCCCGCATCAATTTCGTCCAGTTAACTGATGTTTCTGTCACGATTAAGGATGGGAAGTGGGGGTATTACTAACATAATTTTGTTTTAGTTTTTTGTATATAAAATTGTAATCATTGCAAATATTCATTAGGGTTTTAAAAGTTGTTATTTTTATTCCCCACACCCAACAGACAAATTGCATATATGAAAATTATTTAATTGTTCATAGAGATTCTGAGGTATTATGGTGACTGTAAGTAAGAATGTGTTGTTTAAATGTAAGGAATACTATATGTTTGAGTCAGTAAGTGTGGCTAGCTAAGTTTAAGATAAGACAGATTGAAGACCAGCCTTTCCCTTTCCCTCTTTTGGTCTTGTGCCATATTTTTACATTTTCTCTATGGTACCCTAGATTTTATGAATTTTGTCATCATTTTATATTTGTACCTTGATGTAACCGTAAGTTCTATGCTAACAGTTTCTTCTATAGTACTTCTTACCCGTCGAACCCTCTTTCGGTATATTGCTTCCCAGTCAGATTTGATCTTCAAAAATTTAAAAGCAACGTCGATCGTTATCTTCTGTCTACTTAATTCCCGTTCTTGCACGGTAGAATAATGGTTAGCGGCTCGGACTAGGACATCAAATAGCCGAGATCAAACTCCAGCCGTGTTCATTACATTTACTTACGTGCTAAAATCCTTGGGTGAGGTATGAATCCATCTTTTCTCCCCACGAGGCAAAATATGCCATATGGCTTTGGGCGGTAACTTGTATAGGAGAATAAGTTCAAATCTACTCTTCTGACGCCTCCGCTTGAAATTTTATTCATTAATTATTTATTTCCTCTCTTAATAGGAGTAAATAGGTTCGTTTATCGTCCGGTTCATGATCCCTCACGGTCTTTTGAACAGGAGTACAAGTTTATCCCTTGTTTAGGATTGTGTTTTCAGTTCCTTCTAAAATCTACTTCCATACTGTATTTATAACGTCTCCAACTGGTCTCTGAAATGAAATTCACTAATTAAATCCTGACCTCGTCAAGTCTAGACTTACCCGTTATCTTTCCTGAACAGCCCTAAGAACTTTATTTCTTGCACTTTCTTAAGCTCATCCGACACCGCACAGTATATATATATATATATATATATATATATATATATATATATATATATATATATATATATATAAAGAAATATAGTCTTAAGGTGTGCTATATTTATGGAATAAAGTGCTCAATATCAGAGATAGAGCGTGTGTAAATATAAAAGTGAACATAGAAGTCAACACTTAGAGGCGACAGTCTGTTTCATGCTATATGCAATCGTCAGGCCACGTGTGCTGTTATTTTTCTCGGCTATTAAAAAAAAAAATGATATATAAAATTAAATCCGAAAGATCCGAACTCAGCTCAATACAAAATTATAATTATTTTTAAAAAATATGATTCCATCGCTACATAAGAGTTCTCATGTTTCAAAAACAGGCGCTAAAAATTTCAATTTAATTATAAAAATTAAATTGAATTAAAGTATCAAGCTCAGTTTCATCTTCAAGCGAAATTTTTGCAAAGATTCACAAAGTTTCGCAGGATATTACTGTTCATTATTGTCTAGACCAGGGGTAACCAAAGTGAGGCTCGCGGGCCAGATCCGACCCCCAATGTTAGTTCATCCGACCCGTCGCTTCACTGTGCCACAAATGAGCTAGAATATAACTACCGTCATAATAATTGCAATTATTGTTATTATCATTCCGCAAACATTACTAATCATTTCTACCACTTTACAATAACTATTTTCTACTGCAATTGTTATTATCATTACCCTCCCACCATTAATACCACATCACAATTACTATTGCCGTGTTAGTCCGCAATTACCATCAATGTATCAGCCCACAATTCTAATTACTTCTCTCTTCCTCAGCAAAATTAATGCCACCCATAACTACTATTAAGTATTCAAATTGTAATTTCTACCATTTACATATACGCAATCGCCAAAAAACATGCAAATAACCAGCTTTAATAAGAAGAAATCAGCCTTAAAAAAATTTAAATAATAGCAATTTTAACCTATCATAGTCATACACAGACCCTATCATAAGTATATACGTGTGTGCGAGAAAATATTATTCAGCGAACAAACATAGAAAAACGGTCTACGCGTTAACAGCGCAACAATCAAAAAAATATTCGCTACACAATCCAACAATGAATACAGCAACGAAATGCGTACATATGTACACAACGACACATATATACGTATATATGCCAAGTCCCATACTGTTTACATACGTTTATGTTTGTGTAAGCTCCGATGGGTGAGCGTGCGTGTGTGTGTCTGCGTACATCAATGAATTTACGGACGTGTATATATGCTTGCGTAAGCATGAGTGACGTCCCGACGGCAGATTTTCCTCCCACTTCCATAAAAACACCGAAATACGGAACCCTACATAAATCCCAAATTTAATCAGTTTGTCTGACGATCACATATTCCGTGGTGGAACTCAACTGAGTTTCTCTATAACCATAGTAACTGTGACTGTGTCCCCAGGAGCCACGAATATTTTCACCAAGCCGCTCAAACAATGATACACAAGTGATAGAAATTATTAGGAGGATTTGAGATAATTATAATTAAGTAATTTATTGAGTCTGGAAGAAACCTTAACAGAATGCAGAAATATGTGAGCGAGCGGCCCGTTGGAACAATTGGTATGACGTTTGCATGATTATCTAACTGTCAGGGGTTCAATTCTCGGTAGTGGATGCGCACTGCTAATGAGTCCCAAATATAGGACGAAACGGCCGTCCAGTGCTTTCTGCATTCTGTTAAGGTTTCTGTCAGACTGGGTGAATTATTTAATCATATTTATATTTACACACATGTATATATATATATATATATATCAAGCCGGAAATCCGCAACTACTGCCAGCATTTTGCAGTTCTCAAGTATTCTACAAAATTCTTGAATTTGCGAAACCTTTCGATGTCACCTGTGGCTAATTTTGCAGTTTTCATCGCCCTCTTATTGATCGTCTGTATCCCAACGCCTATATGATGCTCACTGCTCACTAAGAGGCACTGACTCCCAAACCAGGGGTCACCAAACTTTTTTTCTCAGAGGGCCAGATAAATGAAAGAATGACGAGCCACGACCGGATAAACATTTTGCTCAATACAATACAGTTAATGCACAAAAATAAAGACAACAAACATACTTATTTACTAAAAAGTTATCCAAGAAGGCGACAATAGCAATAAAATAGTTATATCACACCAAGTGCACACATATCCAAATCTCAAAAACTAAGCAGCTCAAAAGGTTACTATAGGTTGGTGCAAAAATAATGTCGGTTTTTGACGTATTTTTTTTTTTTACTTTTGCACCAACTTGCCTGGCACAGGGTCCCGTCCCTGTGCTGGAGGTATCACGGCTACGACTAGCTTGGACTAGCTTTGACCAGTTTGGACGAGCTATGACAAGCTAAGACCAGCTATGACTAGCTTAGACCAGTTCTGACCAGCCTGGACAAGCTATGGCCAGCTAAGACCAGCTTAGACCTGCGGACCGAGTGAAAACACTTGGGTCTCCACGTTAAAAACTGACCTTGTGTCAAACCTGACTCAATGGGGGGGGTCAAGTAAATATCTATAATTAATACAGTGTAACCCGGATATAAGACACCCGAATATAAGAGAAACAAGGATATAAGAGAGATTTTATCTGATTCCAAATTAGAGCTATACTTACCTAAACAAAATAGACCAAACCGGGATATAAGAGAAACCCTTATATAAGAGACTTCGTAACCGGTCCCGACAACTCTCTTATATCCGGGTTACACTGTATTTGTTTTTGTATTGCTGCATCCAACCAAGAATAATTCTTTCAAAAGTTCATCAGTGAACCTCGTTACATGCGTTGACTTTACATACTTTAGATTTTCAGGTAAAATATATGACATCATTCGCTGAAGTCAGTCCTTTTTATATACAGCACTCTTCAAACCGTTCTAAACACGCAATGCAAGTTAAAACATGATTGCTGCAGAGGGCTCGTAGTCGCTTTTCTTAGAAACTTTATTGCAGGCACTTACACAAAGACGCTCAAAAGTTGCAAAAAGTTGCCGAATTTTTTATTTCACTGATTTTCCTAAAATTTATATTTACTGTCAGATGCAAAAATTAGATTGTCCAACTTTTGTCATTTTACATATATTTTTCACCATATTAAGTCAAACTACAGTGTAACCCGGATATAAAAGACCCGGATATAAGAGACCCGGATATAAGAGAGATTTTCTCTGGTCCCAAATTAGAGCCATACTTACCTAAACAAAATAGATCAAACCCGGATATAAAAGAAACCCGGATATAAGAGACTTCTTCTCCGGTCCCGACAACTCTCTTATATCCGGGTTACACTGTACAATCTATTGATAACTCCATATAAATAATTCTCTTCTAGCTCATTGAAGTGAAAGCGGCGGGCCAGATGAACTGACATTGGGAGCCGGATCTAGCCCGTGGGCTTCAGTTTTCTGACCTCTGATCTAAACAATAACAGAGTAATACCCGGCGATACTTTTTAGATTTCCCTAACATTGTGTAAAATAAGATGCTGGGAACTTGTGCCTTTATTGAAAAAATGTCTTTGCCTTATTCTTGTACTGTTAAGAAAACAACAACTTTAAACAGGAAATGCTAAAAATAAAAGAAAAATGTATAATCTCTCGGAAAAGCTTAAAGAAATCTCGCCCAAACCATCGTTTTCATAGTATCCGGATGTAAAAATGGGATGCTACACCATTATTGCCGTCTCCTTGCCCCAACCTGCAGATGTAAACCTCCCAGGAGAGACGGTCTTAGACGGTTAAGGAAATGGCGGGAAATAAGTTGGCGGAAAAATGCGTTGTGTTGAGAATGTGGTGTGGAGAAAGATGTGGGCAAAGTTTGGGGCTTGGATAAATCTGGATGTTATGGGAACGGTGTGACTAAATGCGATTAAAGAAGAAGAAGAAGAAGAAGAAGAAGAAGAAGAAGAAGAAGAAGAAGAAGAATAGGAGGCGGGGAGGAGGGGAATATAAAAGTGAAAGGGAAGAAGAATAAAAGAGGAGACAAGAAAAAGAGGAAGAAGAAGAGGGGGAGTATAGAAACTAGAAAGGGAAGAAGAATAAAAGATAGGACAAGAAGAAGGAGAATAGGAGGATGGGAGGAGGGGAATAAAAATGAAAGGAAAGAAGAGAAGGAGGAGGACGAGGAGTGGAATATAAAAACGAGAAAGGGAAGAATAGGAGGAGGGGAAGAGGAGGAGGGGAAGAGGAGGAGGGGAATATAAAAACGTGAAAGAGAAGAATAGGAGGCGGGGAGGAAGGGAATATAAAAGTGAAAGGGAAGAAGGATAAAAGAGGGGGCAAGAAGAAGAAGAATAGGAGGAGGGGGGGAGGGGAAAATAAAAATGAAAGGGAAGAAGAAGAGGAGGAGGAGGGGAAGAGGAGGAGAGGAATATAAAAAAGAAGAAGAAGAAAGGAGGAGGAGCGGAATATAAAAACGAGAAAGGGAAGAAGAGGAGGAGGAGGAGGGGAAGAGGAGGAGGAGGGGAAGAGGAGGAGGGGAATATAAAAACGTGAAAGAGAAGAATAAGAGGCGGGGAGGAGGGGAATATAAAAATGAAAGTGAAGAAGAATAAAAGAGGAGACAAGAAAAAGAAGAAGAGGGGAATATAGAAACGAGAAAAAAAGAAGAATAAAAGAAGGGACAAGAAGAAGAAGAAGAGGAAGAGGAAGAGGAGAATATAAAAACGAGCAAGGGAAGAAGAGGAGGAGGAGCATGGGAAGAGGGGGGAATATAAAAACAAAGACGAAGAAGAAAAGGAGGAGGAGCGGAATATAATAACGAGAAAGGGAAGAAGAAGATGAAGAGGAGGAGGAGGGAAGAGGAGGAGGGGAATATAAAAACGTGAAAGAGAAGAAGAAGAGAAAAAAGTGCAATAGTGAATAAAGAAGAAGCAGGAAGAAGTAAGAAAAAATGAATGAGGCTGTAAATAAAAAGAGAGATTTGAAGAAAAAAGAAAATGAATGCAACGAAAACAATGATGAGGAAGAAGAGAGAAGGAGAAATAAGCAAAAAAAATGATAAAAAAGAAGAAAGAAAGAAGGAAAAAAAGAAAAAAAAAGAACAAAGATAAAATAAATGCTGAGATTCTTTCTTAAAGAATTATAAAATGCAAATATAAAATAAGCAAGAATATGAACGACAAAAATAAAACGACATAGAAGAAGAAGAAGAAGAAGAAGAATGTGAAGAAGAATAATGTGAAGAAGAAGAAGAATGTGAAGAAGAAGAAGATGAAGAAGACGGAATGACATTGATTTTAAAGATAAAATAGGAGCAAGAATAATTCCTATAAGAAAGTCATATGTTCATTTTTCCCTCAAGCTATGGGTTAAATAGCAAAGTTTCTCAAGCCTTGGTCGGCAGCTAGTCAAAGAAAATGAAAAGTGAATCCTAACTTCCACTATCTATCCCAAGAAGACATGACAAATTACAGATAATAGATAAAAGTAAAGTGCAGAGAGCCATCAGAGCACACGTTCTGAAGGGAAATTTTTTACAATAATATTCACTAAGTACAAGACCCAAGATTCACTCGAGGTAGAGGATTACAGAGTAAGAGGTAAGAGGCATAGTTTATGGGGATATTTTTGGAAGATAACGGTTAATCCTAAACTTTAAAAGATTAAGATCGTAGTGATCGTGGAAACATCCACGTGGCAGTCGGTTCCAAAAAGTAGGAAGAAGCTCTTAGTTTGGAACTTACATCTCACCAATGGAATACGAACGGAATGCGAGCCATTCGTTGCAATGGACTTGGCTTGGCGGATCTTAAGGTGGGGTTTCGAACTGATGGTACAAGGGAATGTAGTTTGAACACTTTCTATGGGAAAAGCGATAGAGAGGCTTGTAACGGTTCATCTGTCAGAAAGGGTTTGTAAAGTAGAAAATAATTAATCACCCACAAGGCCGTGGAGACGTTTATATTCTCTATCGAATTTGTAAAGTGAAAACTGTATAGCTCATGTCCATATATGGCAGCAGTATTTTTTCGACCTGATCTGACCATTGTAGACGTTGAAGATACCATGAGGTGTACTACAGGGAACAGACTACACCCTTGTGCAACTTAATTGCAACCTTTTCAACATACCGTCAGTTTTAGACGCACTAGATTGACAGAGAGTAAAAGATTTCTATTTTTTCCTCAGATTACGTCATTTGCATTGGTGTGCAGCAATATGAATCTATTTTCTGGTTGTATGATGTAATTTCTTTGACCTTGAAAAATATTGCATCAGATTTTCATCACGCCCAAACACTATTGTCTCGACTGTCAATTAGTTGTCCTACGACCATTGTCTGCGATGGACATTACTCCAAGAGGATTTTCGAAAATTATAACGCTGCACGATATCAATAACAAGCCTTACCAGTGAGCAAATCAAAGTACTATCGACGGGATCGGAAACTCTCTTGATTTAAATCCAATCGAAAATCTGTGATTAATCTGCAAGCAACGATTTCATGGAACGGACAGACGAAGTACTAAAATGTGTACTGGGGCATGTTTCATTGGGAAAATATGAAAAAGAAAGTAAATAATAACGGAATTATTCGTTTTGTTTCAATTAAATTGCACAAGGGTGTATATTATCACCGTCTTTAGGTATGGGTCGAGTTTTATTTGAGTTATAGCCTGAGATTAATTCCCAGCATTGAAAGAACAGAGAGAGACCTAGTTCATCACAATTGTATAACGAATGCGATTACAAGACGGAAAATGTTCCGAAGAAAGCGTCATCACGCAAGATATGGTATGTAGTGTTGGCATGAATCGTATACAAACATATGCCATCAGTAAATACCGTATCAAATAGGAGAACATATGACATATATACCATATCAAATACGAGAATATAAAACATAAATACCTTATCAAATGCAGGAACATACGGCATAAACACCTTATCAATTACGAAAATATATGTCATAAATATCTTATCAAATACCAGAATATATGACATAAATACCTTATCACATACGAGAACATTTGACATAAACACTTTATCAAATAATACAAAATATGACAGAAATACCTTATCAAATACGAGAACATATGACATAAATACCTTACCAAATACGAGAATATATAACTTAAATACATTATCAATTAAGAAAACATATGACATAAATATCTTATCAAATACGAGAATATATGAGATAAATACCTTATCAAATACAATAACATATGACATAAATACCTTATCAAATACGAAAACATATAACATAAATATCTTATCAAATACGAGAATATATGACATAAATACCTTATAATATACGAAAACATGTGATATAAATACCTTATCAAATACGAGAATACATGAGATAAATACCTTATCAAATACGAGATCATATGGCATAGATACCTTATGAAATACTACAAAATATGACAGAAATACCTTATCAAATACGAGAACATATGGCATAAATACCTTATCAAATACGAGAATATATAACAAAAATATTTTATCAAATACGAGAATATGACAAAATACTTTATCAAATACGAGAATACATGAGAAAAATGCCTTATCAAATACGAGAATATATGGCATAAATACCTCATCAAATACTACAAAATATGACAGAAATACCTTATCAAATACGAGAATATCAAATTCTCTCAATAAAAACGTTATACATTCTTTTATTGAAACTAACACGTCGCTGAATCTTGACGTGCTTGCCTTACTTTCATCTTACTCACGCGCAAATACCATTAGAAAAAGTATGAATCCAACGTTCTCCCCCAGCTATGGGTTAATAAGTAAAAAATTATAAATATATAAAACTGCATCTGTCTATATTTCTGAGATGAGGTATTATTTACACTATTTACATTATTGGAACTTCGGTCTAATCAACTTTTTTATTGGGTCGGGTCGTTGTTTTTTTCTTTATCTCCATATCAACCTCTATGGGTTATTTAATGACGAAATGTCAATATTTTGAACGCAGATTTATATACACTATTTACATTTTTCGGACTATTGTTTTCATCTTTGTCACCATGTTTATCACAACGTTTCGGCCGTTGTACGCACCGGCCTTCTTCAGGGGGTTGAAATGTTGAGCTGAACCCTTTATTTCGCTCACTGGTTACACTGTTCTAGTTCCACGTGCCATGTCTCTTTGGGTCCATTCCCTGAATCTAACTAACGCGAGTGTGAGTTGAATACCTGGTTAAGGCAGTGGAGAACTTTCAGAGGAGAATTGACAGGAGATAACTGACATCCATTAGACATGGCATGTGGAACTAGAACAGTCTACCATAGCGAGCGAAATAAAAGGTTCATCTCGACATTCCAACCACCTGAAGAAGGCCAGTGCGTACAACGGCCGAAACGTTGTGATAAACATGGCGACAAAGATGAGGACAATAGTCCGAATAATGTAAATAATGTATATAAAACTGTGTACAAAATATTTACATTTCGTCATTAAATAACACATAGAGGTTGATATGGCGCTAAAGAAAAAAAAAAAACAACCATCCACCCGAATAAAAAGTGGATAAGAGCGAAGAGGGACCCGATCACATCGCCATTCATTGAACTACGTCAGAGAAAGGACCTTTTTTTTTTACCGTTATCGAATATACAGGATGAGGCAGAAGTCGCGCACCTCAGGGATATTTTTTTTAAAAGTATGCTTACACATGAATCTTTTATTTACTAGTTATTTAATTGTTATATGTGCTGTTCAAAATCCCCCCCCCCTCATTTTCAAAACCCATTTCAATTTTGTACTTTTAGGATTCATTAATACGTCAGAGAGTATCCTGGGTAAGACGTTAAACTACATCCACATCCTGGGTAAGATGATAAACTACATCCACCAGCAAGGCCTCTGATCAGGAGGTTTTGATGAGCGTAGAACCACCTCTAAATTGCTGGTGTTCCCAGGTCCACCCTGACCCAGAGTGGTAGCACCTGTTGGGGTCCCAGCTATGTGCAAATAGTTAACTATTACCAGCAATACTTTTTTGAAAAAATTACTACCAGCAATACAATTTTGAAGGAAAAATATTACCAGAAACAGATTTTTGACAAAACAAAATATTACCAACAATAAAAAATGTTGTTGGCATTAAATAGCCTATTGAGGTTGATATGCTGTAAAACAAAATAAATGAAACCAATCTAAACCAAAGAATACATATTCTATACATATGAATTTATCCTAAAAATGTTGTCGGCATTAAATAACCCATTGAGGTTGATATGCCGTAAAACAAAATAAACCAAACCAAACGTCAGAGAGTTTCCTCTGTCATTTAATCGCATTTACATTTAATTCTTTCTTTAAGTTCCTCAATATTTCTTGGGCGCGTCTGATAAACAACTGATTTCAAATGGCCCCACAGAAAAAAATCCAAGGGTGGCCATTCAACAGGACCTCTTTAACTTATCCGTTAACCCCTATAGTGCGCGACTTTTGCTTCACCCTGCGCATTCTCATTGGTGCCCACGAGTATCTGAGTGCATGCGTTTACGTCATTCAGTTATGTGCCATGACGAGGCAGACATTTTTTTTTCTCTCAGTTAGGTACACCAGTTGTCATCCAAGGCTATAGAACCCGGTCTGTCCTGCTATTTAGTTGGTGGTGTGGAGAGGAAGAGGATTCATACCTTTCCCAAGAGTATATGGATTTGACTGGGATTCGAACTCGATTCCTCAGTCCGAGCCGATATGCATTATGCCACCGTGCCTCCATACGTATGTGTTTGTATTGTGGGCTTTCACGTTTCGAAAAGGCAGATACGTTGAAAAGGCCAAGATAGATAGAAAGTTATGGAGAGTCATCACCGCGTATTTCCTTTACATGGAATAACTTAAGATGTACTTTTTTGACGATAGACCATGAACTCGATCTTCATTCTCTTAGTGACTATTCCGTTCTTGACCTATAGTTCATTTAGTTTGACTTCTGAATTTCCTTGGAAAGAGATGGGAAAACTCATTTGATGGAGATGTGGTCGCACCATGGCCTGGTCTATATAAAGTGGGCCGTATCACAACAGTAATTACGCAAAAAACAATTAAAAAATGGCAAACATATAGACTAATGCTAATTGTACATCTATTTGTATACTAGCAGTAGATCCCGGCGTTGCCCGGGGATGTAAAAGTAAGAGATAGTTCAAGTATCGACCATCATAAAGACTGAAAAATAAAATTGACAAAGATTATTGTTTAAGGTTGACGGACACGCATGTCTTAATTAGTTTTTTTTTTTTATGAGTCTACCGATTGAATAGAATTTTATTATAAACAATTGTCTTGTAAATGCAATTTTTAAAGCATTCTGAATGTAAAATTAAAGAAAAACGTGTCCAAGACAATAAGAAACACTACCTGCCAAAAAAAAGTTTTATTGAAATCGGTTGAAAAATGTAGGAAATCCGATCCCATATATAAACGAACACACACACACACACAGACACACAGACACACACACACACACACACACACAAAAAAACCCCAAAAAAACAAAAAAAAAAACAACTTGGGGTTTATAATAAGTATAACTCGATCTGAGTTGTCCCCCTTTCATTCTGGCGACAGAATCGTGTTTTATCGTGTTTTCAAATTGATTTCATGTAAAAACAATTGTGATTTTCCAATTTTTGGCGCTGTCAGAACCACCGCAAGGTAATTTTACGTAGTCCTGTGAAGTTTTGTTGAAATCGGTTGAAAAATGTAGGAAATCCGATCCAATATATAAACGTACAGACACACACACACACACACATAATCTGCGTTTTATAATAAGTAAGATGCTCATGCTGTCAAAAATTACAGCAATTGTTAGAACGCTTTAATAGTGAGATGCACTGAAACAAAAATCTTGAAACAATGCACTGAGATTCTGTTGTAATCTTGGGAAGGTTACTGACTAGAATAATCACACGAAGGTTGGTAATGAACGATAATACTTAGGACAAGAACAGCACATATAAGATTCGCCAGCGGCGTGTAGAAAAAGTAATCAACTGCTAGAAGTGAGTCAAGTGAATTCCACAATGAATCTCCAACTGCAGGATATCTAACAACCGCCCCACGTGGTCAGATGTGGCACAATGCCGAATTTAACGTGTGGCATCTGAGTCCGTAGGCTCGGTCAAAAATTCCCCGTAGACCCAGTATAAAATGGGGTCGGGTAGCTGTTTCCCGAGACGAGAGTCTGCTCTTCTACATCGCCTCGTCTGGGGTCCTCTCTGCCCGCAGGGAGAGAGTTTGACCAGCACAGTCTGAGACGAATATCCAACTGCAGGATATCTACCAACCACCCCTGCGGTCAGATGTGGCACAAAGCTGAATTCAATAATGGGCATCCGAGCCCGTCTTTTCTCTATTGAGCCACCAAGGTTAGATCAGAGGAAAAGTAAACTGTTAGGTTCTGACCAACAGAATTTTGGAGGTGTAGCTATAAACTGTCGTATCGTCGGAGTATGTTTTTTAGGCAAATCTTTAATAAAGACAAGAAAGAACAGGGAACTCTTGAGGGTCGCCGGCATTGATTTTAATGGCTTCGAATTACTGTCCGTTAAGAACGACCTTTAAGAACGTACCTAACTGTTAGGAAGGATTTGATAATGTACTAGAAATTAGTTTAATCTTTAATATGTTTATAATAATTTTCCCGCTGCCCCACGCAGCAAGATGTGGCACAAGGCCGAGTTTAAATTGGGGGTATCCGAGCCTGTAGACTCGGGCAAAAATTCCCTAGAGACCATGTAAAAACGGAGTCAGTTTCCCGAGACGAGACTCTGCCCTTCGATAGAGCCTCGTCTGGGGGATACCCTTTTTTCATAGGATTATTTACAATAATAAAACAATTGTGCCCTTGACGAAGGCTGAACAGTGTTCTTTTGCTTGCTAGGTGTTATGAGACTCGTTGATATGGAGGACACGTCAAAAGGAATTCTACTGGGACGAGAAGTTCACTTCTTCCCTACTGATCTTCTTTAATCATCAGTTTAAAGTTAAGATCAGGACGGAAAGGCGACGGACTCCCACCACCAGAATTTGTCAAAGGTGGGTTAGTCTTGCAAGTTTGTGTCGAGTAAGAGGGGTCGATTTTGGAGTTACACTTTGATGCCGATTAGACATAAGGATTTTGTTCTAACTGTATTGAATATTGGGAACCCAGTTCAAAATTAGGTTAGTTTAGGCATATGTTTTGTTTTTAGTTTCTTCATTCAAAGTTAACTTACCTAGGAGATGTATGCACAATGATCTCTTTTTTTTTCTGTCTCCACTTCTTTAGTTTAATCTCACCAGATGTAACCAGATATGTCAGTTCTCTGGTGGAGGCGGAACGCCTTTCGTATTTTGGGTGTGTCTTTTTCGTAAATGTTGATGTGTTTGAATGTGTGTGTCCGAGTGAGTAACTGGACGAATGACTGTTTTATATCATCAAAGTTAACTAATGCTCCTGTCACAAGGAGTATGTGTTTTTATTTTTTATTACTAACGCTATTTTACACTATTTACTTTATTACTATTGTCTTCATCTTTGTCGCCATATTTATTACAACGTTTCGGCCGTTGTACGCTCTGTGTATTATAAACCTAATGTCTTTTTTTTTTACCAGTTCTCATATTGCAATTTTGTTGTTACCATTGAATGTTTTTACCAGAGTTCCTATTGCAATTTTTGTTGTTATTATCACTTTTCTCCAGCACTCCTTATTTGGAATGTCGAACATTTATTTCGCTCACTGTGGTAGCCTGTTCTAGTTCCATGACCCATGTCTAACGGATGTCAGTTATCAGTTATCTCTTGTTAATTCCCCTCTCCAAGTTCTCCATCGCCTTAACCAAAACCGTATTGAACTCACACTCTTTGGGTCCTGTCACTGATCTAACTAACGCGTTTATTCACTGTGCCATGCGTCCTCGGGGACATCTGTGTATGAATTTCTGGGTATTACTGGTAATGTCTTCAGCAACAATTTTCTTACCAGTTCTCATATTGCAATTTTGCTGTTATCATTTCAAGTTTTTACCAGAGCTCATATTGCAATTTTTGTTGTTATTATCGCTTTTCTCTGGCCGTTCTTATTACGAGTTCTCATATTGTATTCATTTCTATGCTTGGTTGGCTCAGGAGATTTTTGTGGCCTAGCACATATGCTGATTCCTTAAGTTTACGAATTTTCCAGTGGTTCTTTGTCTATGATCTCAACCTGATTCCACAGAGGGCGATGACCTCCCTTTTCTCTCCATATATGGTCAGCCACGCCTGATTTTTCCACTTCCCCTCGTGTTACAGCATTCTGGTGTTCTTGAAGCCTTACCTTAATGGGTGCGACCTGTCTTGCCTTTATATTACTCCGAATAATGTAAATAGTGTACATAATACATCATCTCAGAAATATAGAGGAACGCTATTTCAATTAGTTTCTTTTTAATAGATTATCTCATATTGTATATACAAATTGGAGATTTTTAAATTGTTGTTTTATTTCTCTCCCTGCACAGACAAAAATTGAACATATGAGGACTAATTAAGACTTCATAGAGACTCTGAGGTATTATGGTGGATGTAGTCAGTATGGTAAGTAAGAATGCGTTGATTTGAGTAAGGAATATTGTGGTATTTTTGGGTCAGTAATTGCGGCTAGATAAGTTTAATTATAAGACAGATGTAGAACATGATTTCCCCCATCACTTTTTGGCCTTGTGCCACATTTTTATTTATAAAGAATAAATATCGCTTTTCGCTATCTTGCCAAAGCCTTCCAATTAAAGCGTAGTATTAGACTGGCGACAAGTTCTCACTAATTCAAATTTTAGCTGGCTAGATATAACTGTAAATTTTATGATAACAGTTTATTTTCTCGCTTGTGGAATTACCTTCTGGTTCCATGTTTTTGGCCAACTGCTAAAATTTAATGCAAGTGCAATGTTCGTGTTTCTAGCTCTTCCGCACCCATTAACTATTTACGTTTCTATTGCATTACTGTCTTGTTTGGGGTGAACTTGATTGAACATATATATATATATATATATATATATATATATATATATATATATATATATATATATATATGAAGAAATATAGTCATAAGATGTGCTATATTTATGGGATAAAGTGCTCAATATCAGAGATAGAGCGTGTGTAAATATAAAAGTGAACATAGAAGTCAACACTTAGAGGTGACAGTCTGTTTCATGCTAGACGCAATTGTCAGCACTCGTCACCTGACGATTGCATCTAGCAGGAAACAGACTGTCGCCTGTAAGTGTTGACTTCTATGTTCATATATATATATATATATATATATATATATATTATTTATTCGAAAATTATAACATAAATATGTTATAAAATCACCACAAAAATTTTGTTACAACACTTCTGGTGTTGAAACAAAATGATGGTGTTGAATGTAGAATAAGGAGTTTTATAAAATGAAATAAAGTTTTATAAAGTGAAAAACATTTTTTTAGTGATTTTGTAATATATTTATCTTGTAATTTTCGAATAAATTATATTTGCTCTGCACTGTATTGAGCACTCTTTTAAGAATAGTATTTTTTGGTAATTGGAATTTATTGCAATGTAAGGAAAGTAGAAATAAGAGTGTACGATGGATATCGGTTGACCCTGCAAGATTTTAGTAGTCAGGGTTTGATTAATTGGTTTCTTTACGGCTTATCAACCTTTTGTACGTTATTTTAAACACGAATTGGATCAGTGTAACAAATTTACAGCTAGAATTGAATTAAAAGAAAACGTCCAACCAGTATTTAAAAAGAAGAGAAACGTACCGTTTGCCACTATAGAAAAAATTGACAAAGAATTAAAGAGAGCTTTGAAAAAAATAATTAACAGACTTGGAAACGTTATGTACACAGTACAAGGCGAAAAGTTTACCCACAGAAGACATATTGACCAAATACAAAAAAGACCGGCTGAAGAGCCAAGCTCGTCACCCGCTGAAAATGACGATTCAATGGATGCAAACTTTGAAGCTTTTGAGATTCAAAGACCACAGAAAGACACAGAAACTAGAAGGTCAAACAGGAAGAGAAAATTTACCGAACCTCTGATTATCGACCATAAGAGAAACAAAATACTAACTCCACCCCTCGAAAAGGAATCTACGGGGGGGTGTTGAGGGTCCACCCCTTTTTACACAAATGGACTCACCCAGTATATACATATACTACGGCTACGTGAAGACCCGAGAGAGCAAGACCGAAGAGTCGAGTCCAGGGTGATAGTCTAAAAGGTTGTAGGTAACCGGAAGAGGGAGGGTGAGGTAACGGCGTTGTAGGAGTCACAGTGAGCGAGCACGTAGACTCATACCGCGATACTTCAATACCAAAGACTGTATATATATATTTTGCTACTAACCTGTATTCCTGGAACTACTAACCTGCATTGCCAGTTTGTATTATTACGTTAATACATTATTTTCATATATTCATTCCTGGCGTTTGTTATTTATTAGTACCGGATTTCAACCCGGAATCCACAACAGATAATAATAATAATAATAATAATAATAATAATAGCTAACCGCCCCGACATTTTTATTAGAGACCGCAAACAAAACAAGTGCCTCCTTATTTATATGCCAATGTATCTTTGAAGATCTTCGAAAAGCTATCAAAATACAAGGACCTAGAAATCGAAATGTCAAAAATGTGACACATGGGAACATCAAAAATCCTTGTTGTAGTTGGAGCCCTCGGATTGGTTGGAAAAGATTCCAGTAGACTAATTGAAAGGAATTTCTGGAAGCCGATGCCTTAAAGAAATAAAATAATTGTTCCCATGAGCATAGCCCACAGCTTGCGAAGGTCTTTATCTATGTAAAACATTTTCTTTTTTTGGCAGTGGAAAATGTCATGATGCCATTTCTAACCTTAGGTCTTTGGGCGAGAGCCGGAAAGAAATGTGTACGCACCAGAATTCAAAGAAAATAATAATAATAATAATAATAACAACAACAATAATAATAATAATAATGCCGATAACTTAGTGGTAGAGTCATGACAGAGTGGGCCAATATCTGCATTCGAAAATCTACAACTTCTACGCAAAGGAAACTGAAAGAATTTCCTCATAATAAAAATAATATATATATATATATATATATATATATATATATATATTATTATTATTATTATTATTATTATTATTATTATGAAGGAATATGTATACGCATACTCGCAAAAACACAAGACCTGGTTACGGAGATAGGATCTGTAATAATTTTATGGGACTACATAATAAAATACACACAATCAAGGCTAATCGGCCAGAAATTGTTATTAGAGACCGCGAAAAAAAATTGCCTCATTGATATGGCAGTCCCTGCAGACTGCAATGTATCTTTGAAGATCTCCAAAAAGCTATCAAAATATAAGGACCTTGAAATCGAAATCTCAAAAATGTGGCAAATGAGAACATCAACAATTCTGGTTGTAGTTGGAGCCCTCGGATTGATTGGAAAAGATTCCAATAGACACACTGAAGGGGTTACTGGTAGCCCATGTGTTAAAGAAATACAGAAAATTGTTCTCACGAGTACAGCCCATCTGTATCTATGTAAAATATGTTGTTTTTTTTTTTAATTGCTAAGTGGAAAACATCATGATGCCATTTCTGACCTTTGGTCTCTGGGCGGGACCCGGAAAGAAATGAGTACACACCGGAAATCAAAGGAAATTAAATAATAATAATAATAATAATAATAATAATAATAATAAGAAGAAGAAGAAGAAGAAGAAGAAGAAGAAGAAGAAAAAGAAGAAGAAGAAGAATGGAAAACCCGGTCAGAAACGCCTAAACTGCCAGCTGTATACAATCGTTTTCTTAGATCAAAATTTAAAAATTGTCTTCATTGCCAGAAGCGTGTAGGTCGTAATAAGGAACATCATTCTTCGAACCTTGTGGATTGGCGCTAACAAATCACGCCCAGAGAACTATGCTAAATAACAGAAACCAGATGAATTATTTTAACAGCAGAAACAATTTTATAATATCGTCCATTCAACTGGAAGAGAAAATAAAGACATAATAACGATGATGACGTTCTACACGACTTCGAAGGATAGGTTAGAATGGAAACGCCTATCAGTAATGGAAAGATAGTTACTGGACGTAAGTAAACTATTTTCCTGAAAGAAATATGTTAAGAGAAAGATTTCATAAATTTCGACCGATTGTAGCGCTAGTGAAGCCGAATGTCTCCTTGTAAGGAAAGAGTTAATATTAACTTTTGCGACATTTTATATTCTGGTATAGGCCACATTGCAAAATAATTAACAAAAACACTAGCAAAATATTTTAGCGCAACTTTTAAGAAGCCATCAGCCATGGTACTTACGTTAAAATGTTATGGCGACATCGTCAAGAGTTTGAAAAATATAAATAGGAAAAATAAAATCATGAAAACATTTAGCTATCATTTTTTTTTTATTGATATCATTGTCATCATTATCATTATTCTCAGCGACGAAGATTTTCCCATGTTTAACGATTATCTTTTGTGTGTAGCGGTAATCCAAATTTTGTTGGACTTGTAGAGAAAATATTCAAAGAAATAAAACAATTAGGAATAATCAGAGAAAGGAAGAAGAGAGGTCTTTGCCCGTATTTTTTAGGACTTCTATATCTTTTTAAACCTCCATTTTTGTGTATCGTGTGTGTGTTTTTGCGAGTATGTGTATACATATTCATTCATAAATATATATATATATATATATATATATATATATATATATATATATATATTTAAGTTGTAAGGAACTTGGTAAACCGAATTGGTAAATCCAAAGAGGATGAAATCCTGAGAGCTCAATGTTAGGACAGAGCTAATATGTAATGAAAAACAAACCACTTTAATGTACCATTACGATAATTTATTTCACCTAAATCCTTTTTTAAGGATTCAGGATCATCAGGTAAATCTTCCAACAACGAATTGAGAAAAAAATGGGATTAGAAATTGGTGGGTAGTGTAATTTTTGTAATTTAATAGAGGGGGTTGAGAGTGGTAGTTAACCAGACAATATAAAGTATAGGGAGGGGTTAATTTTATATCTCTCTTAAGTATGTTTTATATTGGAGTAGGAGGAGTGACAGAAAACTTGACCTCTTTAGATGGTTAATAAAACGGAAATGAATTGTAGAAAATGTATACAAGTGAGTCTTATGGTAAAGAGAGAGATAGGGGGAGGGGGAAAGAGAGATGGAGTTGTTATAATTTTGTTTTAACAAAATTATGTAAAAGATAGTTTACAATGTTTGATAGAAAATTCGATGTCTGAAAAAAATTTTGTTATTAACTTAAATGTTTAATTTTTTAAGTAAATAGTTTCAGGACTAAATATAACTATTATTGTAATAAACATATTTATCTAGGACATAAAGAAATATTTAAAATCTTAATAGTTTATTCACCCGACTAATTGTATTTCCACAATATAAAAAAAAAAAAAAATATATATATATATATATATAACATCTATTTTAATATTTAAAATTAATTTATGAATGCAATTTATTTATTACATTGGTAAACTAAATTAAAGATTAGGTTTCATTATTTAATAGAATTTGAGGGTAATATTAATTTTCATTTATTCATATATGCCTCACAAATGTATTCATGTGAATCCCTACATACATACGATCATTAACAAGTAAAAAAAAAAAAAAAAAAAAAAAAACATTTGAGATAATTTACACAAAAATTCATTTATCCTCGTACATAAACTATATATACATTTTACAATCTTTATTTATATTTCAAAATATATATAGATTTCACAGTTAAAATTTAATTTTATCTGTGTGATTTCGGAAGTGTTTCATTTTAAAGGAATTTAGCTAATATTATTACTATTATTAATAGTCAAAGAATGGTATATTTAAATTTAAATTATCAACTTAGAAATAAAACTCCCTTCAGAAGAAAACAAAATTTAAACTATAGAATATTACAAAAGAAGACCCAATATTTCCTTTAAAATCAATTCATGTACGTACGCACACATATACATACACACACATACACATATACATATATATATATATATATACCCATATACATACACACACACATATATACATCCGCACATACATATACACATATACATACATATACAATTCATATATCCATATACAAATCTATATATCAAAAAATTAATCTAACCATTTAATCATCCGTATATATATATATATATATATAGAGAGAGAGAGAGAGACATACTCATATACACATACACACCCTTAAATAGATATACATTCATATATAAGCACAAAACCCTACATACAAAACAAAATATAAAAAGAATACATATATACATACATATACATATACATATGTACATTTACCAAATATAAATTCTAAGGTAATTACGTCTATATACATATATAGATTACAAGTAGTTTAAAACTATAAAAACACACATGTTTAAGTACATGTACACACATATATACTCGTACATACATATATAATATACATATACATACAAAACAAACATAAAAACATTTATACATATACATCCACACCCATGCAGCATACACGTTAAAAAAAAAAAAAAAAAAAATATATTCAGTATTCAAACATGCTTCATATTAGTATATCTATACTCACACACGTGCATATCTATTTATACATATATATCCATACTACCATACATATGTGTCCACAATATAAATACATAGTTACCCTTATCTATAATGTTCACATAATCTATAATGTTCACATACATATGTGTCCACAATATAAATACATAGTTACCCTTATCTATAATGTTCATATATATATATCTAAATAAGTTCACATAAAAAAAATAAAAAATAAAAAAATAAAAATAAAAAAAATTGTAAGTTCCAACACATATATCAAAGAGCACAGTGTCAGTATTTTCATATATTCATTTAAAACAATTTATATTTTC
>OZ010599.1:27167699-27182699 GCA_963932145.1 Acanthosepion lycidas
CATGAAAATGAAACTCAATTTTAACCCATTTTGAAAATTTATTTTTATAAAACATTTTAGTTTGTTTGTTTGTTTGTTTGGGTTTTATGGCATATCAACCACTGTGGGTTATTTAATGCCAAATCCAGTTTATATGAATTTTAAATGCCTATTTTGTATAGAATAAAAAACGTATAGCTGGCAACATTATTGTTTCAAAAAAAAAAAAAAAAAAAAAAACGTAGAGCTGGCAACATTATTGTTTCAAAAACGTAGAGCTGGCAACATTATTTTTCTGAAAACATTATCTGAGACATTGCTGTTGGATGTAGTTTATCGCCATACCCAGGACGCGGATGTAGTTTACCGTCATACCCAGGACGCGGATGTAGTTTACCGTCATACCCAGGAAGTAAAAAAAAAAAAAAAAACATTTTAGTATTGAAAAACTCCAGGGAATTTATCTTGAGTAGCGAAAAGGCTATAAAAATTTGGTCAACTGAGTTTTCTTTTTATGTTATTCGTGTATATATATATATATATATATATATATATATATATATATATATATATATATATATATATATATATAAATGTGGGTATTCTGTTATGGCGGTTAACCTCCATAACAGAATACCCACAATGCACCACTAACCCGTATATATATAAATAGCCGAGAAAAATAACAGCATATGTGGCCTGACGATTGCATATAGCATGAAACAGACTGTCGCCTCTAAGTGTTGACTTCTATGTTCACTTTTATATTTACACACGCTCTATCTCTGATATTGAGCACTTTATTCCATAAATATAGCACACCTTAAGACTATATTTCTTTATATATATATATATATATATATATATATATATATATATATATATAAATTCATTTATATATGAAAAGTTTAACTATATATATATATATATACATAATTATTTATTTAAAAATATGATTCCAACGCTACATAAGAGTTCTCAAGTTTCAAAAGAAGAGCCGAAAACTTCAATATAATTATTTGAATTAAATTGAATGAAAGTACCAAGCTCTGTTCCATCTTCAAGCGAATTTTTTTTTTTTTTTTTTTTTTTTTGGAATAACTTATTCCTGAAATTTACGCGTTTCATAAGCATATTCATTATTGAAATGAAAATTTCTATGGTAACGGCTAGAGCAATTGTTTAAAGAAAAGGGGCGTAAGGTGTTAATAATTTGTATCAATATCTCAGTTACATTCAAAGAGGTCAAGTCAGGGTAAGGTTGGGCGTGTCTAAATTTAAAGCGGAAGATGACATCGTCTAGTCTGGTTAAGTGTCTATGGAGATTTATGCTCTACTTTTGTATCGAGCACTATTTTTTAAAAATAATAACAAAAATACAAAAGAACTTTGGATTATTTACCTAACAAGTTCTTTCCTATTTTCTATATATTTTTACACACACACACACACACACACACACGCACATATATATATATATATATATATATATATGTGTGTGTTTGGGGGTGCGTGTGGGGGTGTTTGTGAGAAATGATAAGGCGAACACGTTTTTGGTTATAATGTGGATTTAAAAAAAACATATATTATATCTTCGTTTCCATATTATTTGCTACACGGGTTTCAGATCTTGTGACTTTCATCTGGGGTAGAATGTTTATCTCCACATTTTATTTAAAGGAATTAATCTTTTTCTTATATTTTCTGATGTTTAACCATTGTTTTTTGTGTAGTATTAATCCAAACTCTTCTGGAACTTTGGGAAAAATGTTCTTATTTCTGAAAAGTTTTTTTTCCCCCCGCTTAATTTCTAACAGCAAATTGAAAGAAATGTCTATTTTACAATATATTTGCTATTGTCATTAGTAGCGTTATTCAAAATTCATTTTCAAGAACACAGATCATGTACGTTTTCTGCGTAATAATAATTAGTAGCATCAAGTAAAAGAAAATTAATATAATTTTTTTTCATGATAAATTTCTAAGGAAAAATATAAGGAAAATTAGTTTTACTTAAAAAAGGACTAAGATATTATTCATGCTATTTTGTTTTCCTTATCAGGGATTAATAATGAAAGAGTAATATCATCGCTATATGGAACTAAATAAAATGGCTCTCCAAAATATATATCCTTATCGAAGAAAGGTATTAGACAGATAATTTCGCCATGAAGAAAGAAAACATTACGTTAAAACGTCAGTCTTGGTCCAATAATAATACACAAAAACATAAGAGGTTCGGGTATAAAAGTGTTTATCCCTGTAAAACGAACATAGAAACAATCTTCCCCATTTGACAAGCTAAGTTCTCGATCGCTGCATTGGCGGTCTTGTTCATCGGTGGCGAAAATGCATAGCCAATGGTAATGACTAGATTAATTTTTTTTCAGTAATTTACAACACACATATATATATATATATATATATATATATATATATATATATATATATATATATATATATATATCCTAGTTTCACAGTTTCCTATTAAATCTAAAATTGTTGCAGAGATTGGAATTTTCTGCTGGAATGACCCGATTCCACGCTTCGCTGTCATCGATTCATGAGTTAAATCGGTCCTGATGATGCCATTCTGTTCAGTCGAAACGCAACCGCAAAAATGCAGAAAGTAGGAGTTAATATTCTACCGATTAATTTGAAAACTGCCTCTTAAAATATTCCTTTCTTTACTTCATATCCCTAAAGCTGAATGTCATTTATTTTATAATGGGTACAGTAATAAATAGGGAAAATTATCTAGTTAGCACAGCCTGTTTCTATCTATCTATCTATCTATCTATCTATCTATCTATCTATCTATCTATCTATCTATCTAATATTTGTCACGAGTAAAGTCAAATTAATTTCTTTTCCACTATTTACCAGAAAACTAACTAAAAATGTTATTTCCATTATGAAAAATGTTATTTCCATTATATTGAATTTCATTTTATAATCTGCGCAGCATCAGACAACGAATTATATCTATCTATCTATCTATCTATCTATCTATCTATCTATCTATCAATCTATTCTATTCTATTCTATCGAGGACTGTCTCTTCATTATCTATCTATCTATCTATCTATCTATCTATCTATCTCAATCTATTCATATCTAATTCTTACATATCTATCTATCTATCTATCTATCTATCTATGATCTACATTCTAGTAATATCAATTATTATAACTGATCCACAGAGAGCTCGATGTGCTTATTTTAACAGAGAATGTATATATTTTACAGCAAAAAGACAAAAAAACAAACAAATATTACCTCCACATAGATATAGTCTATTTCAAGCCGTTTTCTACACGGCTATCATCTGCTCCTAAGTGTCTGTCTCGGTGCGTAGTTTTAAATTTATTTTCCAAACCCAGACCCCTTCCAAGGGGATAAGATACCATACGCCCCCACCAGTCACTAACACAAACCTACTCTCATTAACAAAGGCATCTATCAGAGGAGGAGTGATTTCGAAAATAAATTTAAAACAATGCTCCGAGACAGACAGTTAGAGGCTGGAGATAGCCGTGTATAAAACGGCTTCAACTAATTTAGTGGTTTTTATCAATAAATACTGTTTCATGTCATTCCCTCTTTAGCCAGCTTACCCTGAATATCCGCTTAGATGAAACCTAGGTATGTAGTTCCTGGCTCTTTAGGATTTATTTCATTTATCCCAGCTCTACTTAGCGTATTGAGCACTCTATGTTTTAACTTTATTATGCGCTTGGGATTTTTTTTCTTTGGACTAGAAACATAAGGCACTGGACGATTTATTTCGGCCTGTTTTAGTTCTTTGATTTTTTTTTCCAATTTTTTTCTTCGGGTAACAGTTTGTTTTAATAGACTTACAAGTTGTACTATCCGAGGTTTTTTCCATCGGAGTATTATTAGTAGTTTAATAATATATATATATATATATATATATATATATATATATATATATATATATATATATATATATATATAAAGAGAGAGAGAGAGAGAGAAAAAAATAACAGAACGACAGATATACAGAGAGACTGACAGAGAGACAGAGAAAGAATTAATATTATATATATATATAAGATAATAATATTATATATTATATAATAATATATATTATAAATTAATAATAATAATAATAATAATTATATATATATATATATATATATATATATATATATATATATATATATATATATATATATATATATATATGTGTATAGTTAGTTAATTAGTTTATGAAAAACCAGGTAATCCGTATGGGTAGACACAAGGAGGATAAAATCCAGAGGGCTCGATGTAAATCCAGAGCAAAAAATTTAATTCCACCTTTGGAAGTAAAGTCTGATTGATGGTCCACAGTCCTTTAAAAGGGCTGTGGCGAAATAATTTTTATTTAAATTATATATATATATATATATATATATATATATATATATATATATATATATATATATGAAAAGTTTGTCACTTAGCTGAATGGTGGTACCATCAGAATTCCGATTCCAAGACGGACCCCGTCCATTCTTCAAAAATTTCATTTGGCTTTTGTTTTTACAATTTGCAATTACCATTAAACAATCCCACGTATCTCGAAAGAAATACATTTTAAATCTTGTAAAATATCAAATAGCCGTCCCATGCAAACACGTTTTTGTGGCAGGCTTTAAACCTTTGAATATATGACCCATTGTCTGTTCGTGAATCTCACACGCCAACCGCAACCGTAGGGAAACTGTAAAATCGAGCACTGCCTTAAACCTTTTAAAAGGAATGGCCCTGACACATGAGACCTTTGCCTGGTGGTTTTCGTTGAACCGTAAGTGAGATCTCGCAGGATCACGCGATGGTAGTCAAAGGCGAGACTTGAGGCGTCATGAGAGTGTGAGATTAGCGTGGACAACGCATAAACATCTGGTGGGCTGTTAGACTGAGGGCGGGAACAACTATATGTCGATCTATTGGACAAGTATACCGGAAAAGGGAAGTAGACGCCGCTAGACATTTGGCATATGACAGGTAGATAACACCTAATATATATATATATATATATATATATATATATATATATATTAGGTTGGTGCAAAAATAATGACGTAATAATGTCGTTTTTGACGTTAAAAAATACGCCAAAAAACGACATTATTACGTCATTATTTTTGCACCAACCTAATTATATATATATATATATATATATATATATATATATATATATATATATATATGTATATATATATATATATATAGATATTAGGTTGGTGCAAAAATAATGACGTAATAATGTCGTTTTTTGGCGTATTTTTTAACTTCAAAAAACGACATTATTACGTCATTATATACATATACTTTGGAATTAAGATACGTTTAGTTAATGAGTATTTTCAACTACGAATTTTGATTTTAAAATTCGCAGGATTTTTCAAACTCTTTACGGCATTAGTTTGTAGTAGGATACTGGTTAGTCGAGTAAAAACAGAGCGAGGGCGTTAAAAGGGACATGATGGAATATACGGTCGAAAAAGGCATCGTTACAGGAATTATATTATGGAGGAGGCAGAGGAGCCTGGGTGGAGAGAGGAAAGGAGAAACCGATGAGCTGACCTACACCCTAATGGTCACACGGCCAAGATTTGATTCAAGGGGAATCCACGGAAATTAACGAAAACGTGAAAAAACAATCAAGACGTAACGTTAGGAAGGTGAAAAGAGATAATGATTGGGGGGAGTGTTTTCAAAGATTTAGATGGAATTTGTATATATATATATATATATATATATATATATATATATATATATATATTAGGAGGATTTGATAATTATATTTAAGTAATTCATCGAGTCTGAAAGAAACCTCATCAGAATGCAGAAAGCACCGGACGGCCGTTTCGTCCTATATTTGGGATTCATCTGCAGTGCGCATCCACTACCGAGAATTGAAACCGTGACAGGTTGTCAAGCAAACATCATACCAACTGTTCCAACAGGCCTCGGTGACAGTGCAAATCAGACTCAATATAGCGCCGCTCGCTCACATATTCCGTGGTAGAACTTTTACTGAGTTCTCTGTAACCATAGGACTGTGCCCCTTGGAGCCACGACTATTATCACCAAGAGCATTAGAAGCCGGTTCAAGCAATGATGTACATAATAGAAATTATTAGGAGGATTTGATAATTATATTAGAGTAATTATGAATTACTTAAATATATATATATATATATATATATATATATATATATATATATATATATATATATATATATATATATATATATATATATTAGAAAGGAACAGATAGTAAGAAGGCATTTTTAAAAAAGCCAAAACAGAACGACCGGTTTCGTCCCAGGACTTATCAAGTATTTATTCTGGGAATTTAAAAGGGTGTAAATTATTTAATTATCGAATGTAATTAAATGGGGGAAAAATTATGAATTACAAGGAGACTAGAGTCCATTAATATTCAGACCCAGCAAGCATTCCCTCTGTTTACAAAGGGAAGGCTCACCGGATCTGATATACAAGGACTCCAGGACACTGAGGTGAAAAGTGGAGTGGGACCTCAATAAAATAATAAATATAAATATATATATAATAATATATATAATAATATATATTAATAAAAAGAAAGAAAAGTAAGATATATAATCCGGTGTTCTTATAGATATTTTTATTTTTACAAAATAGTGCTCAATGTAAATTTAGAGAGCATTAATATTATAAGTTAATAGACTTAAAATATGGTTTATATATATATATATATATATATATATATATATATATATATATATATATATATATATATTAAGAAAATATACGGGAAAAAACAAACAAAAATCCTTATATGCAATAATGCTGTTTTAATGTTAATATGTCGACGTCGGACGTTTCGGTCAATAAACCATCTTCAGGACATAATCAATATAAAATATAAAATATAAATAACATTATCAAACTTAACATGACAAAAACGATGGACACAAGAACAAGACATATCCAAACAGATAACTAAAAGTTTATGCGACGTCGACATATTAACATTAAAACAGCATTATTGCATATAAGGATTTTTGTTTGTTTTTTCCCGCATATTTTTCTTCATACTGTCGGATTCTATATCCATATATTTGCTTACATATATATATATATATATATATATATATATATATATATATATATATATATATATATTGGCCTGACGATTGCGTCAGAGTGCCGCCTCTGAGTGTTGATATATATATATATGCGTACCCATGCGTTCGTCCACGTTAAGAATGTCTCTACTCATATTGCCATCTATACTTACATACACTTAGATATCTACATCCATGCACATAAATACATATGCTAGCCGACATATATCTACAAATACCCTGTCTTAGTATGAAATATTTTCGAAGGATAATTAGAGGAGTTTAGTTAAGTTAGAAAAACCCGGGTATTAACTTAACTATAATTAGAAGAAATTAGAAGACAAAAAGGAGAACGAATGAAAATTATTTTAGGTACAATCACTAGTTATTTCCTTAGATATATATTCCTAGGTGACTTCTTCAACCCATAATGTAATATGTGCTGGTAAGTGACCCTTTAAAAACTACCTATTAAATTCATATATTAACGTATGTACCATATGTTAAATATTAGAAAGCCTTATGAACATCGTAAAATTTGATTATTTAAGATTGGATATGCTGAATGTATATAATAATTATATATAAGATATAAGGGTGACATATATATATATATATATATATATATATATATATATATATATATATATATATATATATATATATATATATATATATATATATATATATATATTTGAGCAGATAAGAATGTACGTGAGAGATTCATGGAAGACTAAAGTTTAAAGGCAGTAAATTCGACGTGGCTGATGGAACGATTCTCTGTGGCTCGATCGGTTAAGAGCACGTCAGGCTAAATGACGGTTCCGTATAGGATACAGGTTCGAATCCTGTCGGGAAACGAATATTTTGTATGAAAATTTCTCGGACATTCAGGCCTGTAAATGTTATAAATACTGTTTATTATATATAAAAACAAACCCCCTACCAAAAAGAAAAGAGCATTTACTTATATATTTGTATCTTTAAAAAGAATGTATGAATATATTTATGTTTAAATATATTTAAAATATATATATATATATATATATATATATATATATATATGGGTGTGTGTCCACGCATATCTACATTTACACCCATATCTATACATGCACACATACACCCATATATACCCCAGCACGCACATATATCCGCATATGCATCCAAATTTAATCTTCCGAAACATTCTATTTAATTATTCTAAAGATTATGTAACTGTTTGTAATTATATATTTACTCATTTCGTATCAAGAGAAAATGGTTGAATCAGTCGATATAACAATACAAACACTATTTCTACACTTGTAAAGAATGTCTTCAAACATAAAGTAATTGACGTAATTTTTCCGTTGACCTATAAATATACAATAGCGTTTAAAAATGCTTCTATTTGCTAACGATATTTTGTTTGTTGTTTATCGATACTTTGTTGCGATAAGTTCATTTCTTTTTTTGTTGTGAAAAAGTCCACATTGGACAAAACACATAAAAAACACGTCGACTAATAATACCGTTTTTGTATTGTGCTTTTCCTTTGTCCTTTTTCCGCGGGTTAATTCGCAGAATATATATATATATATATATATATATATATATATATATATATATATATATATATATATATATATATGTACATATGACGCTTTCAAGGAGGCAGTCTGACTCGTCTAGAATCAGGTCGGGGTTGCTGTTTGAGCCGATATGATGCAAAACCCGAAATCGGCGATGAGAACAGTGCACCACAGAAGACCACCCTTGATGCATCGAAAATGTATGATTTACACACACACACACACACACACAGACACACACACATATATATATATATATATATATATATATATATATATATATATATATATATATATATATATATAATAAATCAAATAATAATTATATATAATTATATGTATATGTGTGTGTTTGTGTGTACAAATATATAGAAAATAGGAAAGAACTCGTTAGGTAAATAATCCAATGTTCTTTAGTATTTTTGTTATTATTTAAAAAAAAATAGTGCTCGATACAAAAGTAGACCATAAATATAAAACTTATTCAAATAATTATATTGAAGTTTTCGGCTCTGGTTTTGAAACATGTGAACTTTTATGTGGCGTTGGAATCATATTTTTGAATAAATAATTACATATATATATATATATATATATATATATATATAGAGTTAAATTTTCCAGAATAATTCTGTGTATGGTTACTTGGGTCGATAAACTGATTCAAATTATTTAATAGGAGGCATACATATATATATATATATATATATATATATATATATATATATATATATATATATATATATATATGTATATGTAACAACTGACAAGTTACTGCGGTTAGGCTTTTAATTTCATTTTTCTTGTCATATATTTAGTACGACAAGTATAACCGGACCTACAAAACATTCGGACCACTTGTAAGAAGAATAGGATAAGAGCACATTTAGTGTTTTTGAATGAAACTTGCATTTAAAGAGGGATACACACACACACACACACACACACACATATATATATATATATATATATATATATATATATATATATATATATATATATATATATATATCCACTAAAATACGATAATCTTCATTCTACACGCTCCAAGGCTAAGCGCTCGAGGGTGTTATGAGGTATATTGACAGCTGAGAATTTGTCTTCAACTTGACTTTGTATCTTAGCCATGGGCGTCCTACATTCCTGTAGCCCTGATGTAACTGGATTTAAATTATGATCTTGGGTATCCTGTCATCAAACATTCCCAAGACATGACCAGTCCACCGTAAGTGAGACCGTATGAGAAAAGTCGCGATTCCTCCAATATTACACCTGTTAAACAGGTCTCCGTTAGATGTCCTATCTTGAAGTTTAACTCCACAGATGGCACGCAGACAGCTTTTATGGAAAACGTCCAGTTGGCGTTTATGGTACCTGTATGGAGTCCACGACTTTGAGCCGTACAAAAGTATGGCAAGGGCAACAGCTCCGTAAACCCGAATTTTCGTGTCCTCGCTCATTCAACAATCGATGGCGAAATTTGCCGAAAGCACTGGTAGCCTTACCAATCCGATGCATGATTACATCATCTTAAGTTCCGCTGTAGTTGACTTTGCTACCAAGATAGGTGAAAGACTTTACATAGTTCCGGGCTTTGTCTTCTACTTTCAGTGGTCTCTCTGGAAATTTGTAGACTTGTGTTTTTTTTATTTCACACCACAGAGTTGCTTCGGAGTAGGACAAGGTTGGTGCACGACTTTAGTTTCCTTTATACTGAGTGTAAGACCGAAGACTTTATATATATATATATATATAAATATATATATATATATAAATATATATATATGCGTGTGTGTGTGTATATATATATATATATTAACAACATTTAGCGGCCTCAATGTCCGAGAAATTGTCATAGAAAATATGCATCCTCCGACAGGAATCGAAACTGTATCCTATACGGAACCGTCATATAGCCTGACCTGCTTTTACCGATTTCGACATAGAGGAGCGTTTCGGTTAGCAATGTTGATTTTACTGTTTTTAAACTACAATTCTCCATGATTTTCTCACGTACATTCATATCTGCTCGATGCGTATCCAGATGTAAACAAAGGACGTCACACATTATGAAATGGACAAAGTCCGACAATTATTTTAAGACATTTTTATGTTTATACATTGTTTTTATAGATACAAATATTTAAGTAAATGCTCTGTTTATAATAAACAGTATTAAGAAACATTTACCGGCCTGAATACCCGAGAAATTGTCATAGAAAATATGCGTCTTCCGACAGGAATCGAACCTGTATCCTATACGAAACCGTCATATAGCCTGACGTACTTTTACGCGGATGTAGTTTATCGTCATTCCCAGGACGGCCACGTTAAATAGAAAACATAGATAACAACAACATATTCTGGATTTATCTCATTACAAAATTCAGACAAAATTCTCACTTTATTGATTTGAACAAGAACTCTAGCGTCACGGCATCGCACACGACAAAATAATATAACTGTCAATAAATAGCATATTAAAAAAAAAATCTTTCGGGATACTTTCTTTCTATGTGCCGTGACATTTCAGGACGCTGGCGATCATGGCTTTCCACTTTACTCTATCCTTTGCGGCTCTCGACAAGTTCCTTCCCTCTGCTTTCTCCCCGTTCTGTCATCCGCTTGATCAAGCCCGCTATATATGCCACGCGTTGTTTTCCCTTGTCTCTTTCTCCCTCTATTCGACCCGTGAGTATCAGATTCTCTAGGCCCTCCTTCCTCATTATATGTCCAAGGAATTTCAGCTGGCTCTTCGTGATGTTAAGTATAAGTCTCTTTCTTGTTTGCAAACTTTCTAAGACCTCATCCTTACTGACAGACCGTCCAACATTCGCTGCCGTAAAGAAGCACAGATGTCACATAACAGCTCAGTATTATTTTCTTTGTTACCAAAGAAAGCCTCCTGTCTTGCAATACGCTGCACAGCTTTTGGAATGCGTCCTTTGGTCATCCGAATACATCTACGGATCTCAGTCTCGCATTTAGCGTCCTCTGTGAAAACGTTTCCCAGATATTCAAACTTCCCCGTCTGCTTGATACTAGTGTCCCCGACCCTTCAGTGTTTTGCCAGTATATGGAGAAATTGCGACGCGAAGAAGACAATTTGAAAATTGTTGAAAGTACGTGGCTCGTCAATTCCATCTGACAAAAAATTAATTCCAATTAATTCTTTGTTTAAATTACTTCTTTATCATATACTAGTAGTAGAGCCTGGCGTTGCCCGGAGATGTAACAGTAAGAGATAGATCATGTATCGACCATCATAAAGACTGAAAAATAAAATTGACAAAGATTATTGTTTAAGGTTGACGGACACGCATGTCTTAATTATTTTTTTTTGTTTTTCTTTTACGAATTGGTCAAACTCAAACAAAAACATTGTTTTCAATCGTTATGAGTCTATCGATTGAATAGAATTTTATTATAAACAATTGTCTTGTAAATGGAATTTTGAAAGCATTCTGAATGTAAAAATAAAGAAAAAAGTGTGCAAGACAATAAGAAACACTACCTGCCAAAAAAAAAATGTGAGGTTTGTTGAAATCGGTTGAAAAATGTAGGAAATCCGACCCAATATATAGTTTATGCAAACTTAGGTAATCCGTATGGGTAGACCCGAGGTGGATGATATCCGGAGAGATCAATGTAAAATTCAGAGCAGATATGCTTGAATAAAAACAGACCACGTTAAGTTTCCATGTAATAAATTATTTCACCATAACCCCTTTGACAGGGCTCTGGATCATCATCATCACCACCTCACTTCCTCACTTCGTTAATTTTACGTATACTTGATGAGGTCCGTCAAAAATGTGTGAATTTCTTTTCATTTTTCATTTCAATTTTTGGAAGTAGAGTCTGATGATCCAAAGGCCTGTTAAAGGGGTTATGGTGAAATAATTTATTACCTGGAACCTTAACGTGGTCTGTTTTTATTCAAACATATATATATATATATATATATATATATATATATATATATATATATATATATATATATATATACACATACACACACACAGGTGATGGTAAATTACTGGCGAGTGAAAGATTTATTTAGATTTAAAATCAAAATAAAACCTTTTCACGGAGAAAGAGTATAAAGATTTTGGGCTTTACTCTGATCAACCAATCGAATATAACCTACGTTAAAATTTCAACTAAGCGAAGAAGCAAAAATTAAAAAAAACATTATTTTTTAAATGGGTCATGACTGTTAACGCCACCCAGAAATAAACTGAAGCGGATACAAACGGTTACATAAATTATACAAACCAGACAATGTCGTTTTCTAAGAAATAAAAATCGGATGGAAAGGTAATGTATAAAAATGCTCAACCAGTTAAAGCTTTGTGAATTTCCTACATAATCTTTATTTAATTGATAAATAGCTGCTTTAAAAAAACAAAAAAACACAAACTAGTAAATAATTTAAACGTATAGAAGTATTTGGTAAATTAATATGCAGTTGAAGGAAGATTCTTCATATGAGATCTCAAGTAAAATATAAAAAATTTTAACAAAATACTAATTCATCCTTACAAAATGTTACTAATGGATGTAGATATTTTCAAATATTTTCGGTGTAATATCCTAATATTAATATTAATATATATATATATATATATATATGTGCACACACATATATATATATATATATATATATATATATATATATATATATATATATATGAAACAAAAAACAAAAAAATCACTACACTGCTTTCTGTAAGTTGATTTAAAACCCAACAGACACATGTGTGTGTATATTAATATATATATATATATATATATATATATATATATATATATATATATATATATATATATATATATATAAAACAAATACTTTCTGGCTGTCGCATCTGATAATGTTATTTAATTTAGTGTCCCTCTTATGCTAAAAAAGTTCAAAGTTCATTTTCCTTTATCTTTTTTATCCCAACCTGAAGAAACTGAACCTAACAGACATCGGTGAAACGCGTCGTTTATAATCTTTCACACTTATCATGTCCACATTTGTTTCGGCTACTATGCACCCAATATATATATATATATATATATATATATATATATATATATATATATATATATATATATATATATATATATATATATATATATGAAATACATAAATCAGCTAACCTGAATTTTGGTCTCTTGAAAAGACAGGTAGACATTTATCTTTACGCATTGAAAGAAAAGTTTTCAGATCATTTTGTAGGTAAATCCAGATGGAATAATAACAGCTCAAAGGTCAACCTCAGTCGAGAGCAAACTTAGTGAAATCCTGTTCAAATTGAAATTGAAAAGGTCAGCGCCTCTTTTCGGACAATTGGAGAGTTGGTTGCACGAATGTTGACCTTTTTATGCACAAAGGAACTGAAAGGTGTCCTTGTGAGGAGAGAATGAATAGATTTACGGACACGAGCCAAGCGGGTGATAATAAATTCTTCGGTAGTACAAAAGAGTGGATTTGACTCAATATAGAAGTTACACGAGATTATAAACGGACAGGCTATATTTAAAAGATTATATAGCGCCAAACACCCGATAGGCTTCTCTTTTTTTTTTTCGTTTAACTCTTTTTCGATTTCACGAATATAATCGCTCTACTAGATTGGCATTCTCATAATTTTACTGTTGAAGTTGACAGTTGTAATCACAAATTCTATTCTGTTTCGTTTTTCGCACTTCCTTCCGGATTGCTGTTTTTCAGTCAACCACGATCTTCAAATATTGAAATATTATATCAATCCGTCTCTTCGAACTTCTTCATCCTGTTATTTTATTGTCCTCTCAGTTTTTTCACTCTCAGTAACCCCTAGTTGGTAACTCAGTAACTCCTAGTTGGTTTATTGCGATGCTTGAAGGTAAATGATTAATAATAATAATAATAATAATTAATTATAATAATCCCTGCAGATTGTAATGTATTAGGTTGGTGCAAAAATAATGACGTAATAATGTCGTTTTTGACGTATTTTTTAACGTCAAAAAACGACATTATTACGTCATTTTTTGCACCAACCTAACATCATTGCAGATCTTAAAAAAAAAAAAAAAAAAATCAAAATGCAAGAATCTCAAATGGAAATCTCAAAAATGCGACACATCAGAACATTAATAATTTCAGTTGCAGTTGGAGCCCGCGGATTGATTGGAAAAGGTTCCGGTAGACATATTGAAGGGATTCCTAGACGCCCTGAACATGAAAGGAATGAAAAAAATTGTACTCACAAGTAAAGCTGACAAATTACGAAGAGCTTTATTTTTGCAATATGTGTGTGGTTTTGAGGGTTGACATTTTTTTTTATTTT
>OZ010599.1:27187699-27192699 GCA_963932145.1 Acanthosepion lycidas
TAGGTTGGTGCAAAAATAATGACGTAATAATGTCGTTTTTTGACGTAATTTTAACGTCAAAAAACGACATTTTTACGTCATTATTTTTGCACCAACCTTTATAGTTAGAAGAGAAATTTGTGGTATTTCTTGTGGGCAGGTGTATGCGTTGAGAGATGAATGCGTGTGTCTACTGAAATGGCTTCAACAAACACAGCAGACTCGGGATGTGAGTCCACTTAAAGAAATGAGGGAAAGGTCAAGACCCAATATATATGTACAAACAAATGATAATGTATTAACAATAAAGGCTTACAAGTGACAAAAACAATGATGTGTGTAAGAAATGAATGTGAAAAACTAATGGTCCAAAGTATATGTAGTGAGGGGATGGGCGTATGTGTGTGTGCGTGTGTGTGTCTATTGGTCATGCATTTCGCAAAGGGAACGCGTTCTCCCAGAGAGGTCAAATTTGACGAATAGGCGGATAAGGTGAGGAGAGAGTGATAAAAAAAAAATCATCGCAGTGTATTTATAGTCCTGAAAGCGTCCCCTAGCAGCGGTTTCGAAAATTAGGAGTAGGTAACACAACATATTATACGCGACGCTTGTCAAAAAGCATCGGGTCTGTTGTTTTTTTTTCCTACGTTTTACGTCGTTTATGTCATAAATCATGATATCTGGTGTAGGGCTGGATCTATTTTTCTTCTTAACTATATCTTCGATTGTCTTGGAGCTGGTGGTAAAGATCTTAGTGTTGGGAAAACAAATTTATTTCCAATTTTTTTTTTTTTTGACAGATTGTTGGAGAGCAGGCTTATAATGTTTTATTGTCGTCGATGGTGGTGCTTAATTTTCTGGACTTGTAGACTTTGTATTCTGGTTACCTAGCGTTGATGATGAAATGGTGTGGGTACTGAAGAAGTCTAAACGTTTTTTCAATGTATTTCTGGTCTTCATGGAGGTATTGTGGGTTACATACTCAAAGTTCCTGTGGCGGCGCGGGGCCTTTGAGCGGCGCGGGGCCTTTCGGCGGCTCGGTGCCTTTCGGCGGCTCGAGGCCTATCGATGGCGCGAGGTATTTCGGCGGCGCGGGTTTTTTTCAGCGGTGCGGGGTCTGTCAGCGGCGTGGAGTCTTTCGGTGGCGCGGAGTCTTTCGGCGGCGTGGGGTCTTTCGGCGGCGCGGGATCTATCGGTGGTGCGGGGTCTTTCGGCGGCGCGAAATCTATCGGCGGCGCGGGTTTTTTCCACGGCGCAGGGTCTTTCGGTGGCGTGGGATCTATCGGTGGCTTGGGTTTTTTCTGCGGCGCGGGTCTGTCGGCGGCGGCCACTAGTGTTCAATCGTCGTCTACGTCGCCATCGTCGCTTAAAGAGCTTCACGTCGACGTCGCTATGAATAGTCCTAATTTTATTTTTTGGCTGCGGCGAGAAAAGAAATTGATTAAATCATTTTTGTTTGTTCGGTTGCGGTAAAAAATTAATTTGTTATCGTTACGATAAGATACCGAGAAAAGGTAGATATTTGTCTATTTTCTGTTCATGTGTCAATTCGATGGTAGGTACTAAGTTATTAAGTTTATTTATGATGTTTACTAGAAATTCATTGTGATGATATATTCGAACATCATCATCTATGTATCTAAGCTAAGTGGAGTTTTTAGCTATGATGTGTTTAAATGGGCCAGAATCTAAGAAATCTAGAAAAATACAGTAGACCAAGCAATGGATTCAATATAGACTTTCCACTTCATGCTAACCGAGAATGTTATCCCGAGAAAGCGCAAAGAATCACTCTTCTGGAGGTTAGCATCAGCCATAGCGATAGAAAGCAGAAAAGGGTCTTTCAGATGATTAATAGAGACCAGTTTTGTTTTCGAGGCGTTAAGATTAACAAACCATTCACTGCCCCAGTTAACAACAGACTGTTAGTCTTTCTTTTTTTTAGATCAGCCGCTAATTTGTCATTATCGATCTGATCAGGTTTACTACAGAGAAAAGATTAAACTGTTATGTCATCAGCAAAGATACCAACTGTGTTTTTGTTTTTGGAAGTAAATATATCGTCGATAGTGATACCTATTTTCTTTGGCCATGCGGACTGTGTATTGCTGATACGTTTTCGGATTTTTATAAAGAATCTCTAAATATAAAGCAGGAGCACGCGAGGCAGCATTATTAGAGGCATGGATGAATGCTAGATTTATAAATATATAAGTTAGGTTCAGGAGGTAAAAATTCTCTAACACGACACAGAGAACCAATTTTCTTAGCAAGCACACATAGCAATGGATTGAATATAGTCTTTTCCCTTCATGCTAACCAAGAATTTTACCCCGAAAAGGCGCAACGAATCCCTCTCCCAGAATGATAGCATCAGCCATAGCGATGGAAAGCAGAAAAGGGTCTTTCAGATGATTAATAGATACCAGTTTTGTTTTGGAGGAGTTAAGATTAACATTCCATTTCTTGCCCCAGTTAACAACAAACTGATGGTCTCTTTTTTTTTTTTTTTTTTTTTTTTTCTTTTTTTAGATCAGCCGCCAATTTGACTTTATTGATCTGATCAAGTTTATTAAAGGGACAGAAGTAAATGGTTGTGTTATCAGCATAGAGATCAACTGTGTTTTTGTTTTCGGAATTACCTATGTCTTCCATAGTGATGTCGACATTGGACATGCAATATCTGTATACTTCTTTTATAATATTGAGGATGAAATCATGTGGGTAGTGAAGACTTCTAAAATCTATCTATTGTATTTCCCTTCTTCATCTATTTATTATGGGCTGCATTTTCCAAGGATAAAAAAACATAACGTATAATTAGAAAATGTATTAAAATATTTGTCGGGTTTAATCCATTTCATCTAATATGTTGTCATTGTTTACGTTAGGTTACGTTTCATAGCAGAAATGAATTATCGAGAAAGATTAAGATGTGTGTTTATAAGCAGTAATTTGGACTTTGTTAACCGGAAATGTTTTTGCTACTGAATGGTTAAACATCGTCAAGCAAATATGACGGTTTCCTTATGCGATACAGGTTCGATTCCTTGTCATAGGACGCATATTTTCTACGGAATTTCTCGAACATTCAGACCGATAAATGTAATTAATACTGTTCAAAACTCAAATAGGGTTTATCCATAAAAATTAACGTATAAAGAGAATATATATATATATATATATATATATATATATATATATATATATATATATATATATATATATATATATATTAAAGACATTTTTTTATGTTTAACCTTCTTTTTATAGATACAAGTATTTAAGTAAATGCTCTATTTATATGAGCAGTTATGAATGTGCGAGATTCATGGATGATTGAAGTTTATAAGCAGGAAATTCGACCTTGCCTACCGAACGATCCTTGGTGGCCGAGCGGTTAGGCACGTCATCGTAAATGACGGTTCAGTATAGGATGCAGGTTCGAATCCTGTTCAAGGACGAATATTTTCTATGAAAATTTCTCGGACATTCAAGCCGGTAAATGTTATTTAATACTGTTTATTATAATGCGTCCCTTTGGCTCTTAGGAAGTGAGTGAGTATGATATGTGTAAGTGTGTCTATTACTATGGCTGTGAGTATAAACTATATAGTACTCGTTGTGACCTTGATCTCTGAACTTAAATACTTGTATCTATAAAAAGAACGTTAAACTTAAAAAATGTCTTTAATAAATAAATTGTCGGACTTTGTCCATTTCTTAATATATATATACATGCATACATACATACATATATATATATATATATATATATATATATATATATATATATATATATATATATATATATATATATATATATATATATATATATATATTGAACAATAAAGATTTAGATTCCTCGACTAGTTTCGTTTAGCAAGGCCATCATCAGGAGAAAAAATATGTCCTGCTTGCTGGTAGCAGTGAACTGCAGAAATGAATATCTTGATGGAGAAAGTGAACTTTTGTCTGTAGTTTTCATTTTTTTGTTTTGTTTTTTAAACATGAATTTTTGTCAGTCCTTGTGTTGTTCAAACAGTCTCTATTAAATTGTTATTTAAGATAAGAGCTGGATGGATTCATGCTGCTCTGAATTCCCTTGGTCATTTTTGACAGTTTTATTGTTTCCTGGAAAGGGGATGTGTCTCCATTAAGCGTGTGTATTATTTGGTTCGTAGGAGTGAGTGAGTATGATGTGTGTAAGTGTGTATATTTGTGTGGGTGTGTGTATAAGTGTGAGGCATCAACACCTCCGCAAGCATGTCTCTCTTGTGTGGGTGAGAAATGTGGGTTGGTCCTGATTTGTGGAATTATATATTAATACTATCTATATTGTTAAATTTGTGATTAAGCCCGCCTGGATAGTGCGTTTTTAAACGTCGGACCCAATTATTTTCATGGCACTCTAAAATCTTTCTAATGTTATCCTTGCGTAGGATCTCTTTTAAGTTGTTATTTAAGATAAGAACTGAATGGATTCATACTGCTCTGAATTCCCATAATCATTTTGGTAGTTTTATTGGTTCCTGGAAACGGGATGCGTCCCTTTGGCTCTTAGGAAGTGAGTGAGTATGATATGTGTAAGTGTGTCTATTACTATGGCTGTGAGTATAAACTATATAGTACTCGTTGTGACCTTGATCTCTGAACTTCACTTAGTTAGTCGCCTTGGACATCAAAGATATATATATATATATATATATATATATATATATATATATATATATATATATATATATATATATATATATTTATAAATAAATATATATATATATATATATATTTCAATCTTCCATGAATCTCTCACGTACATTCATATCTGTTCAAAGCGTATCCAAATGTAAACAAATGACGTCACACATTATGAAATGGACCGACAATTATTTTAAGACATTTTTATGTTTATACATTTTTTTTTTATTCTTACAAATATTTAAATAAATGCTCTGTTTTATAATAAACAGTATTAACAACATTTACCGGCCTGAACGTCTGAGGAATTTTCATAGAAAATA
>OZ010599.1:27197699-27215199 GCA_963932145.1 Acanthosepion lycidas
ATGTGGTTTATACTGAAAATATGCTGAGCAGACCTTAATTACAGTTTTCGGGAGAGAGCGCGTTATCTGGTGTGATCAACGATTTGAACAAGGCCAGCACGCTCAAGTCCTCGGCAACGATCACTTGTGGCTTTGTGCTAACACAGCTATCTACGGCTCTCAAGAGTACCGTCTACCCAATTTTGCTCGCAAAGCGTAGGTTAACTCGTTGTATGGTTTTCAGGCACTTTGCAAATGTTCCGAACGCTGGGATCAACATCTATCCATTCAGATAACATCAGGGAGTCTCCTTACAGACAAACCGACTATGGTAAGATTCCAACCAGAGTTTATATATATATATATATATATATATATATATATATATATATATATATAATTATTTATTTAAAAATATGATTCCAACACGCTACATAAGAGTTCTCATGTTTCAAAACAAGAGCCGAAAACTTCAATATAATTATTTGAATTAAATTGAATTAAAGTAAGCTCTGTTCCATCTTCAAGCTAAATTTTTTTTGGAATAACTTATTTCTGAAATTTACGTGTTTTGATAGCAGATTCATTATTGAAATCAAATTTATGCTCTACTTTTGTATTGAGCACTATTTTAAAAAAATAATAACTAAAATACTAAAGAACTTTGGATTATTTACCTAACGAGTTCTTTCCTATTATATATATATATATATATATATATATATATATAATGATAAAAAGGCTTAAACACCAACATTCCATGGTCATAATTTATTCCATTGGAATCGTAAATACTAATATTATCTATCTATCTATATCTATATCTATATCTATATCTATATCTATATATATATATATATATATATATATAAACAAATATCCGTAGACATAAAAAATTTTAATCTCTTGTATTTTCATCTAATGAATGAAGATACTTTTCATATAATCAAACACAGATGTATAACAACTAAATATGCATAGAAACAGGAAAAAAATGTAATTTAATAGAAATAACTACCCGTTTATCCATGGTAATGGGTGAAAAAAGTATTCGTACAAAAAAGAAAAAAAGAGTGCGTAGTCTTCATTTAATACTTTGTAGAATATCCATTATTCGCTTTTAAAGCAACCAACATCTTCTTGTAGTTCTCAATTATTTGCAAATATAATTGGTATTTTGCTCCATTCTTCTTCGCATATGGCCTTCAGATCCGGGATGTTGGTGAAACTCTCGAATGGATTTGAATTTTCAAATAACGCCACGGGTTCCGGATTGGGTTTAAATCTGGGAACAGACTTGGCGATTTCAGGATATTTACATGATTTATTATAAAAAAAATGTGGTTCGACAATCCTCAAAACCTCTCGCTCAGAGGCCTTGTTGCCGGATATAGTTTATCGTCATACCCAGGGAGATAGATAGATAGATAGATAGATAGATAGATAGATAGATAGATAGATATGAACAGACTGAAATAGATAGATAGATAGATAGATAGATAGATAGATAGATAGATAGATAGATAGATAATGAACAGACTAGGATAGATAGATAGATAAATAGATAGATAGATAGATAGATAGATAGATGGATAGATAATGAACAGACTAAAGCAGATAGATAGATAGATAGATAGATAGATAGATAGATAGATAGATATGAACAGACTGAAATAGATAGATATGAACAGACTGAGATAGATAGATAGATAGATAGATAGATATGAAGAGACTTGTGTAAATAGATAGATAGATAGATAGATAGATAGAGATAATGAAGAGACTTGTGTAGACAGATAGATAGATAGATAGATAGATAGATAGATAATGAAGAGACGTGTGTAGATAGATAGATAGATAATGAAGAGACTTGTGTAGATAGATAGATAGATAATGAAGAGACTTGTGTAGATATATAGATAGATAGATAGATAGATAGATAGATAGATAGATAGATAGATAGATAATGAAGAGACTTGTGTAGATAGATAGATAGATAATGAAGAGACTTGTGTAGATAGATAGATAGATAGATAATGAAGAGACTTGTGTAGATAGATAGATAGATAGATAGATAGATAGATAATGAAGAGACTTGTGTAGATAGATAGATAGATAATGAAGAGACGTGTAGATAGATAGATAGATAGATAGATAGATAGATAGATAATGAAGAGACTTGTGTAGATAGATAGATAGATAGATAGATAGATAGATAATGAAGAGACGTGTAGATAGATAGATAGATAGATAGATAGATAGATAGATAGATAGATAGATAGATAGATAGAGTGGGGGAAACAAATATTCGTACACATACACATTTTTAATTTACTGTATTTCCAACTAATGAATAAACATACTTTTCATATAATTAACTGTACACAAATGAATGATAACTAAATATGCATAGAAAACAGAAAAAAAATGATTAAATAGAAATAAATCCTATTTATCCATTACAATGCGTGAAAAAAGTATACGTACAATACAAAAAGGAATACGTAATCTTCATTTAATTCTTTGTAGAATAGCCATTATTCACTTCGACAGTAACCAACCTCTTCTTGTCGTTCTCAATTAATGATTTGCAAATTTTATTTGGTATTTTGTTCCTTTGTTCTTCGCATTTGGTCATCAGATCCGGGATGTCTGTTGGAGCTTTCGATTGGATTTTATTGTTAATAAAGACAATTACATAAGTGAAAAAAAATTACTAGAGAAAAATTTAGAACTCGTCAGTGGACTCACAGCTTCAGACGTGTAAACATCTACTCAGCTTATTTGTCGCATTAAATTTCAGAATTTAAAATGGCTAAGTGTAAAATTTTAACAAAGTTCGAACAGAGCAAGATTGTTGAACTGCAGAGACGTGGTCTTTCGCAACGAGCTATTGTAAATGAAATTGGCTGTAGCAGAAGTGTCATTAATAACTTCATTAAAAATCCGGATGCGTATGCTTCTCAAAAATCAAGCGGTCGGCCCAAGTTAAGAGAGATTCAAGCCTAATATCAAATCAGATAAAAGCGAATACAGATGCACAATGCTGCTCTCGAACAATTCGACTGCATTTAAATAAGAAAGGGTTTAAGATCTTGAAACGGCTGCAGAGGCATCGCCTTCTTCTTCGCTATAAAACCTCCCGTTTACAATTTGCTTTCGATTATCAAACTTTGAATGTTGAATAATGGAAAAAAGTGTTGTTGAACGTGGTCTTTTGTTGACCAGGAGTGTATATTCAGACTGAACTACTAGCAGTTTGTCCAAGCTAATATCGATGAGCCATCGCTAGGTACAGGACTTTACTTTCTTTCAATGTAGAACCCCCATCAATTGTTAACTATATAACATAAGTAGAATCCCCATCAAATGTTAAGTATATAACATTTAAACGCTATTCAAATTACAAGAAGCAGTAATTATTTCCATTAAACTGCTATGGATAAAGTAATGAAAAAATAAGATCAATATTCTTTAAAAATTAAAATTTGAGAAAGAAATTGTTTGCATCGATGACAATGAGCTCCCAAGGTTATATTTCTTTCCATGTGTTTCTATTGCAAAAAAAAAAAAAAAAAAAGAAAAAAAAAAATCCCCTTACAGCGGCTTGCGTTGTTGTCTAATACAAATGGGAATTTAATAATTAGAGGTCGATAATATTTTTTAAGCCTATCACCCACAGCAAGGCAGGAGTGCCACTATCACGCAAGGGTGGAGTAAGATTAAAAAGTGTTTGAGGAAAGGCTAAAGAGAAAGACGCGGATCAAAATCAAGGCATCAGAAGATGTTGATTAACATTTTCTTTCTTTTTATCTGCCGTATCCCTCCAGGACGTAGGCGATCATGGCCCTCCACTTCCCCCTACTCCTTGTAGCTCTAAATAAGTTTTGTCCATTTGCTACTTCCTCCAGGCTTAAGCTCGCTTGTTATGCCATATGTTGCTTTCCCTTAACTCTCTTTCCCTCTATTCGACCTATGAGTATCAGATTCTCCAAGCCCTCTTTTCTCATTACGTGTCTCAAAAATATCAGCTGCCTCTTCCTTATGATAAGTATAAACTTCCTCCAGGTTTGCATATATTTGAAGATTACAGTTATCAAGGAGACATATAAGAGGAAGGGAGTGCCACTGTCGGGAAGTGCGGCTTAAGAAGCTGCTGGAGTAGAAGAGACGGCTACGTCTGAACGTTTCGACAGTGAAAGGGTGGGATCGAGATGCCAACCTAGTCGCACGCTTAAATTCATGCAATTTGGGTACCGGTGAAAGTAGCTCGTCAGAGCAGTTGCTATGAAAATATTTGTAGAAAAGACAGAGGGAAGCCACAGCCCGTCTATGAGAAAGTGACTTTAGACGAGATGCCATATCAGGACCTATCACATTGCATATCCGTCTCTGGATTTTGTCGAGGACCTCGAGATACCCAGCAGGGGCACCAGACCATATATAGCAGCAGTATTCAATGCAAGAATGAATGGTTGATTTATAGATTTGAAGGATGGACTCAGGCAAGAAAAAGGAGCGCTGAGTAAATGGCTGTGTCAGAAAATCATTTAAAGAACGTAATTAATAAACGGTGTCGCCTTTATTTTTCCGTTGTGACAGTGTGGCGGATTTCCTAAAAATAAACGTCCTTCCCCCGTTTATTTGGCACATAAGAATTGTTACGATGTCCAGCTAAGTAACCCCTTGGAAGCTTACATTTTTGTTTATTTTATTTTTATTCTATTTTATTTATTTACGTTATTTTATTGATTGCTATGATTGACATCTGCGTGTCTTTGGGGTATTGAACCGTATAACTTCTGGGTTCAGGAGAAAGATGAAAATCCTAAGCTATCAGAAGAACAGGGAGGAAGAAACACGACAACAAACAACTAACTAGATAAAACAAAATGTGCGAAACTTTGCAAAGAAAGTCTGCCCAGAAGCGTTGAAGACAGCGCTAGGCAGGAATTGCGTCGACAGAAAGTCGCGAAGGAAGGATTTCGGAAAATCTACAGGTAGATTGGAATTGGATTAAGTTAGGATAAGAACTTGCAGAATTTTTTGTTTTCGTGTTTTTTTTTTGTTTTTGTTTTTTTTTTCTTTTTTTTGTGTGAAAATTCCTTAGATAATCTGGAGAATGAAAAGAAATAAAATAGGAAAAGGAAATATTTTCATAAAAAAAAAACAACGGAGGTTTCGGAAAGTTTGCTAGTGAAGAGAAAAGAAAGAGAGAAAGAAAGAAAAAAGGAAAAAAAGAGAGAAAGGAAAAACAAACAAAGATAGAATAGGAAGGAGATATTAAAACGGAAGGAAGGAAATAGGAGGAATAAAAGAAAGAAAAAAGGAGAACTAGTTGATATTAAGAAAAAATGAAGGAATGGAGGAAGGAAAGAGAACAAAATGGATGAAAACAGAAAAGTTATTAAAAAGCAAGCTAAGAAAGAAAAAGAGGTGAGTGAAAGATAAAAAGAAAGAGCGTAAAGTTAGGTAATAGAAAGAAAGAAAGAAAGAAAGAAAGAAAGAAAGAAAGAATAGTTAGGAGATATTAAAACGTTTGAAAGGGAAAACGACGAATTAAAGAAAGAAAAAGAAGAGCTAGATGATATTAAGAAAGAAGGAAGGAAAGAATGAAGGAAGGAAATAAAGAAGGAAACAATGAAAATCGAATAGTTATTAAAAAGAAAGTAATGAAAGAAAGAAAATTTGAGGGAAAGATAGAAAGAAACAAAAGTTAGGCAATATTAAGAAAGAAAGAAAGAAAGAAAGAAAGAAAGAAAGTAAGAAAGAAAATAAAAAAGAAAGAAAGAATATTTAGGAGATACTAAAAGGGAAGGAAGGAAAAAGGACGAATGAAAGAAAGAAAAAGAAGAGCTTGATGATATTAAGAAAGAAAGAAGGAAAGAATAAAGGAAAGAAAAGAAGAAGTAAAGAATGAAAATAGAATATTTGAGGGAAAGATAAAAAGAAATAAAGTAAAGTTAGGTAGTATTAATAAAAAAAAAGAAAGAAAGAATAGGAGATATTAAAACGGTAGAAAGGAAAATGATGAATGAAAGAAAAACAGAAGGTGACATTTAGAATGAAGGAAGGAAAGCAAGAAAGAAAGAATGAAAATAGAATAGAGGAGTTGAGGGAAAGCAAAAAACGAACAAAAGTTAGGCAATATAAAGAAAGAAAGAAAGAAAGAAAGAAAGAAAGAAAGAAAGAAAGAAGGAAAAAAAGAAAAATGAAAGAAAGAAAGAAAACACAGATCGAATAATTAGGAGATAATAATACGGAAGGAAGAAAAAGGACGAATGAAAGAAAGAAAAAAGAAATCTTGCTGAAGTAGGAAGGAAAGAACGAATGAAAACACAATAGGTATTAAAAAGAAGTAAAGAATGAAAGAAAAAAAAGAAAGAAACAAAAAACAAACAAACAATGATAGAATACTTAGTTGTTATTAAAAAAGAAGGAAGGAAGGAAAAAGGATGAATGAAAGAAAGAAAAAAACAAAAATTAGTAGATATATAGAAAGAAACATCGGAAAGAAAGAAGAGTTGAAATAAAAAGAGTTGGGGAAAAAGGGAAGAGAAAAAAAGCAAAGAAGGAAAAAAGAAAAAAGTAACAATCAAAACGATAATGAAGCATGAGAGGAAGGAATGGAATGCGCAAAAAGAGAGTAACAAAGGAAAAAGAAAGTTGAGGAGAAAAATGAAAAGGTAAGAATAAAAAGAAAAAGAAAAGAAAGTAGAAGAGGACAACGAAAAGAGCCGAAGACAACACAGAAGTAAGGAATAAAAAGTAAAAAAAAAAGAAGAAACTGAAGCAAAATATGAAGGAAATTAAACAAGCAGAAAGAGGAGAGAGGAACAAAAAGAGAAAAAAAAATCAAAAATTAAAAGAAGGAAAGGAAAGAATGAACGAAGGGTGGAGTAGAAAGGAAGAGTAATGAAAAGAAATGAAATGTAGAAAAATTCAAGAAAGAAAGAAAGAAAGAAAGAAAGATAGGGAGAGAGAACAGATAAACAATCAAACAAAGGAATAGAATAATTAGAAAATGATAAAAAGGAAGTAAATAAAGAAAGAAAGAAAGAAAAAAGAAAGAAAGAGCGAGAAAAAAGAAGGAAGCAAAGAAAGAAAGAAATACAATAGTCAGAATATCTTAAAAAAGGAAAAAAAGAAAAAGAAAAGAATGAAAAACAAAACAAAAGTATTAGGCAATATTAAGAAAGAAAAAAGTAAAGAAGAGTTCTAAGATATTATAGATGAAAGAAAGAAAGAAAGAAAGAAGGAAATAAAGAAAAGAAAAGAAAGAAAAAAGAAAATAGAATAGTTAGGAAATATTAAAAACGACAGAAAGAAAATAGAATAGAAGATATTAAAAAGGAAAGAATGAATGAATGAATGAAAATAGAATACTTAGAATATGTAAAAAAGGAAAGAATGATAGATAGATAGATAGATAGATAGATAGATAGATTGAGAGATAGATAGATATGAACAGACTGAGATAGATAGATAGATAGATAGAAAAAAATATAATATATTAAAAGGAAAGAAAACAGAATAGAACTTATCAAAAAGGAGGAAAGAAGGAATGAAGAAAATAGAAGATATTAAAAGTGAAAGAATGAACGAAAGAAAGAAAGCAAAAAAAAAAAAAACGGTATTAAAGAAGAAAGAATGAAAGATAGAAAATAGAATATTTAGATGTTAAAAAGAAATAAATAAATAAAGATAGATAAATAAATAGATAGATTATAAAAGAAAAAAGGAAAGAAAGAAAGCAAATAAAAAGTAAACTACTAAAGAGGAAAGAAGGATAAATAGAAAATAGAATAGATGTTAAAAAAAGAAAGATAGATAGAATAGTGTAAATATATATTAAGAAAGAAAAAAAAACAGAATATTTAGAAGATATTAAAAAGGAAAGAAAGAAAGAAAGAAAAAAAACAAACAAACAAACAAATACAGAAAAGAAAGAAAGAAAAATAGAAGTAAGGAAAAATAGAATAGTTAAGATGTTAAAAAGCAAGAAAGAGAACACAAAATAGGAGGGTATTAAGAAATAAAGTAAGAAAAAAAAAACAAAGAGCTGTTAGATAATTTGAATGAAGAAAGAATGGATAAAGAAAGCAAAAAAAAAAAAAAGCCATCAGAATGAGAGAAGAAAGAGACAGACAGACGAAATATGCCACAGCTGAATCTATCAAACTGAAGGATTTAACACCCACCCACAAAAAGGGATAAACGCTTAAAAAATGCCACATGTAAATGAGAAAAATATCTTGAAAAAATTCTTGGCTTTTCGCAAAAATCCAAAGATAAGTAAAGATTTTTCCTTTTTTCAATTTACTAGGCATTTAAAAATAATTCAATTTAAAACTGAAACCTTCCAATAAAACTATACTTAAGTAAAAATTGAATATGGATAAAGTCAGCATCGTGTCTCCATAGAAAATTCATGCGTTATATATCAATATATATATATATAAATAAATATATATATATATATATATATATATATATATATAAATATAAATATATATATATATATATATATATATATATATATATATATATATATATATATATATATAAATATATAAATATATATATATAAATATATAAATATATAAATATAAATATATAAATATATATATATATATATATATATATATGTATATATATATATGTATATATATATATATATATATATATATATATATTGGGATATTTTATGGCTTCTTTGCAAAATAACTTTTATGAAAGAAAATATGATTTTTCAAAATACTTTTTACTCCAAGATTACGCCATGTGTCATTGCTGATCCCGAAATTCTAAATGTGTTCGAACGCCACTAAAAATTTTCAGCTACTTCATTTATATCAAATTATCATATATATATATATATATATATGTGTGTGTGTGTGTGTGTGAGTGTGAAAAAGTTTAATTTTCTTTCATATATCTCATACGGGTAAAAATATAGGAAAAAGATTTTGAAAACGCAACTGAAGTCTTTAAGAATATTTATTTAGAGTAACTGTGTGAAAAAGAAGAAAAAAGACACTCAGATTGAGATCAGGCATCGTAATTCTTGCGCCCAAAAGTTGATGATCATAAAATATTGTTGTCAAAAATTAGAAGTATCCAAGTTCAGTGCGTGTGGCTAAAGACAACGAAGTGCTTTTTTAAATTCCTAAAATTTTTTAAAAAAATACTAAAAACTTAGTAACATATAGCACCAACTTCACATTTGCATTGGCTATAATTTCTGTATACCTATTTTAAATATTTTATCTCTACTGTCCTGTTATAAATGTCTTTTTACCTCCCTTCGTTAGTTTGCGCGACCGTTGTGTCCTGCCAATACCTCAGAAATATTGGACTATAACTTTTTAATCGCGTGGAAAGATGGGGAAGAGATAATTGGTTTCAGTGTTAAAATGAACGAAATAAGAGAAGATAGAAGTGCTTAACATTTGCCAATGCTTCATAAATAAAGGAATTTTCTGTTTTGATCGCATAGAAAGAAGGGAAAAGGCGCTACTTGCTTTTAGTGATAAAAAAGAAAGAAAGAATGGAAGATGTTTAACGATTGTTTCAGTGAAATGGAAAATGTCAATTTCAAATCTTTTCATTTGTACCCCCTTACTTCTTAAAATAACGACCAGCATTCATACTTATGGCTGTTATTGCAATATTTTGTTAAAGTTGTTAAACCCAGATATTTAACGACGTGATAGGTAAATTTCGACGGATATTTTATTTTTGTAGAACTGGCCATGAGCTTACTCAGCATTAACTAAAGAATTAAAATTAACTAGAAAATCCAAATAGGAAAACCTTGACAATTTCACGGGTATATCTAGTATTTATTAGCAGTATAAAATTAGATCTGTTATTATTACCACGAGCGCTCTCTCTCTCTCTTTATATATATATATATATATATATATATATATATATATATATATATATATATATATATATAATGTATGTATCTGTGTGTATATTTACCACCACTAATATTAGTTATATATATATATATAGAGAGAGAGAGATAGATAGATAGATAGATAGATAGATAATGAAGAGACTGGAATAGATAGATAGATAGATAGATAGATAGATAGATAGATAGATAGATAATGAAGAGACTGGAATAGATAGATAGATAGATAGATAGATAGATAGATAGATAGATAATGAAGAGACTGGAATAGATAGATAGATAGATAGATAGATAGATAGATAGATAGATAGATAATGAAGAGACTGGAATAGATAGATAGATAGATAGATAGATAGATAGATAGATAGATAGATAGATAATGAAGAGACTGGAATAGATAGATAGATAGATAGATAGATAGATAGATAGATAGATAGATAATGAAGAGACTGGAATAGATAGATAGATAGATAGATAGATAGATAGATAGATAGATAGATAGATAGATAGATAGATAATGAAGAGACTGGAATAGATAGATAGATAGATAGATAGATAGATAGATAGATAGATAGATAGATAGATAATGAAGAGACTGGAATAGATAGATAGATAGATAGATAGATAGATAGATAATGAAGAGACTGGAATAGATAGATAGATAGATAGATAGATAGATAGATATATAGATAGATAGATAGATAGATAATGAAGAAACTGGAATAGATAGATAGATAGATAGATAGATAGATAGATAGATAGATAATGAAGAGACTGGAATAGATAGATAGATAGATAGATAGATAGATAGATAGATAGATAGATAGATAGATAGATAGATAGAAATTCAATAACCAGGTAGTCAATGACTCTTTCATTTTTATGGAGTCAGGGTTATGTTTTTTTTTTTCTGGTGGTGAGTTGTCTAGGTCTTCAGTTGTCTTAGTCCTGATATGTCCCGGTGCTAAGTCGGCGGTGTTGAGTTGTCCGACGCTCAGATGATGGTGATCAGTTCGCTGTGTTGAGTTGTCTCTTCCCTCAGGTGTATATCTCCTGTTAGACAGCACCTAGGAAAATGCTTGGTTTCAGTGAGAAAATGAATGAAAGAACGAAAGATAGAAGTGTTTAATGGTTGTTGCAGTAAAATGGAGGAAGTGTTCAATTTCAAAGCATTTCCTTTGTACTCCCTTACTTTTTAAAATAACGACCAGCTTTCATATTTATGATTGTTATTGCAATATTTTGCTAAAGTTGTTGAGCACCGATATCTGAAGATGTGATAGGGATATTTCTCCAGATATTTTATCGTCGTAGAACTCGCTATGAGATTACTCATCATTAACATAAGAATTAAGATTAACCAGAAAATTCAATTTGAGTTGTCCCGGAGCTCAGTCGGTGGTGTTCAGTCGGCGGTGTTGAGGTGTCCCAGCGCTCAGTCGGTGGTGTTGAGTTGTCCCGGCGCACAGTCGGAGGTGTTCAGTCGGCGGTGTTGATTTGTCCCTTCCCTAAGGTGTATATCTTCTGTTACACAGCACCTAGCAACTTATTTTCCAATCATGAATGTCCAAAAGCACTACAAGTAAAAGCATATTGCCAAACAATCTTAACATTTTAATGAAATAAAGTTACAATCATGTAGTTGGCACAAAATGTTTTTCTGGTGTTGAGTTGTCTTAGTTCTGATATGCCCCGGCGCTAAGTTGGCAGTGTTGAGTTGTACTGCACCCTAACAAAGACTCTGATTTGATTCAGTGAGAAAATGAATAAAAGATGTTGCAGAAAATTAATATATATATATATATATATATATATATATATATATATATATATATATATTAAAAGACAGAAATAGAATTGAATGAATGAAGGAATGAATGAATGAATGAAGGAAGGAAGGAATGAATGAATGAATGAAGGATAGATAGATAGATAGAAATTCAAATTGAGTTGTCCCGGAGCAAAGTCGGTGGGGATCAGTCGGCGGTGGTGAGTTGTCCCGGCGCTCAGTCGGTGGTAGCACCTGTTAGGGTCCCATCTATGGGCAAATAGTTAACTATTACCATATACGTTTTTGAAAAAAAATATTACCAATAATAAAATTCTGATGGAAAAATATTACTAAAAAAAGATTTTTAACAAAACAAAATATTAGCAGTAATATTAAAAAATATCTGCATTATGTCTGCATTTATTGATATGCCGTAAAAGAAAATAAAGCAAACCAAATAAACCACACACACATATATATATATATATATATATATAAAGTGCCTGATAACCATATCACGTGTTGACCCAAGCCTTGTGGGTGCAATTGGGTAGACAGTACCCTTGAGGACACTCAATAGCTATACTAGCACGAAATCAGAAGTCATCGTGGCCGAGGGTTTGAGCGTGCTGGCTTTGATCAGATTGTTTATCACGCTAAATAAGAGGCTCTTTCCAAGAAACTGTATTAAGGTCTGCTCAGCATAGTTGCCGTATAAACCGCAGGTTATCTCTGTGAATGTTGACCAAACACAAATGTGCCTGAACTATCGTCTGCAATAGGGATTAGCTGGCCGTCGTAGTAGACGAGTATCCTCGAATAAGAGCGGCCAGTTATAGGAGATATATGCGTATATGCATTGCATATATATCTGTGAGTGATTGTATAAGAATTTTTGCATAAAAATGAACGATTAAATTCTTATGCTGCGTATACATACATACATACATACATACATATATATATATATATATATATATATATATATATATATATATATATATTTATCTTATTACATTAAACATCATTTTAATGGGCACACTCGTTTGAGTCGGTATACGTGTTTTTATTTTCCGTAAAAAGTGAAATTGATATCAATCAAATTTAAAAAATCACATCACGGTCACATCAGATACGTGTATCCATTAAAAATAGCATTCATAGTATTAAGAAACAATATAGGATTTAAAAATATATATATATATATATATATATATATATATAAAGAAAGAACAGTAAGATATATAATCCGGTGTTCTTATAGATATTTTTATTTTTACCAAATAGTGCTCAATGTTAACTTACAGAGATTAATATTATAAATTAATTGATTTAAAATATGGTTTTAAATCAATTATATATATATATATATATATATATATATATATATATATATATATATATATGGTTTATATTTAGTGAATACATATATCTGATTAGGCATCCCCTTTTTTATTTGATTTAAAATATGTTTTTTTCGCTACACAGTTCTAACCATGTTTCAAAAATGGAAGCTGAATGCTTCGAATTTAATTTTGTAATTAAATTAAAGACATTTGTTCCATTTCATCCTCAAGTGTATTTTGGAGTAACTTTTAAAATTTGTGTCTTTAAAACCCAGTAATTTTAAAAGTTACTCCAAAAGACAATATTACCTCCTCAAGGCACTTGGTGTAGACCTCCGTGTTGAATGAATTACATCATGGTTTTTCTCATAGACGGTGCCTAACTGACCCTACTATACTGTGCAGTCCTCTCTTACTATAAGGTTTCTTGTTTTTGCCCAGGTACCTCAACCCCTGTCACATTCCTTCTATGAAAACTACAGGGTGTGGTGGATAAATTGTCGTCTAAATTACGTAAAAATGAAAATAATACTGACATCTCGTTTAAAGAAATATATGTACCAAAATTACACAAAATATCTTGAAATGCTAAAGAGTAAATTTAATGAATAAAATCGCCATTTACTTCAAACACAACCACCAGATGACTTAAAGATAATAATATTAAAGAGGGTTGCAGTCTGGGGAGTTAGGTGGCCAGATGTAAGGGGTGATGCAGTTGCAGAAATTGTCTAACACCGACGTCTGGGTTCCTCTGCTCGTGTGGCATAGAGCAGAGTCCAGTTGCCAGATATAGGGTTTTCCATCAGCCACCCTCTTGACGCAGAACAGCAATACCTTCTCAAGGCACTTGATGTAGATCTCTCTGTTGAGCCTGAGTCCCTATAGGAATATAAATGGAGATATAAAGTCGCCATCATAAGCAAACATCTTCGTAATCCCCATTAGAGTCAGTACAGCATGACGTTTTCAAATTTATGGTGGAGTGAATTTTTAGCATTTCCCCCCAAGCAAGGCAGGAGTGACACTGGTTAGCAAGGGGTTATATAGAGTGATGGTTAAAAGAAACAAAATAAAAACAAAAAAAAGTTTTATAAGGGGAATGAGGAAACCACAAAAGATGAACGTGGATTAAGACCTCAGAAGATGGCGATTGACGTTGCATTCAAATTTTTGAAGATTGAAGCAAATAAACCGAAGGCAGGAAGTGCGAGAAAAGAAGATGTTGGAGTAGAATAGGTGATTACATTTAACTATTTATATATATTAAGCATTTCACCCCAAGCAAGGCAGGAGTGCCGCTGGTTCGCAGGGGGTTACATAGAGTGAAGATGAGCGAAGAAACTATATTATAGTGATTTTCCAAGCGTAGCTCAGATTTGGAAAGAGGCCGAAAGTATGTGGCACCCAGTGAGGATCGAGCTCACTATCAGTCGTAATTGTTCTAGCGAGACAAGTTTGTTAACCATTACACCGCCACGAGGTGCCCAAAGAAACTGTGTTATAAGGGGAATAAGGCCACGACAAAAGAAGAACGTGGATCAAGACCTCAGAAGATGGCGATTGAGGTTGCATTTAAATTTTTGAAGATTGTAGTTATCAGGGAAGCAAGTAAACCGAAGGCGGGAAGTGAGGGAAAAGAAGCCGTTGGAGTAGAAATGGCAGTTACATTTAAATATTTCAGCGGTAAAAGATGCCAATTTAAATATATGTAGTCAGGGCACTAGGATAAAACAAAGCTCGACATATATATATGTATATGCATGTTAGTTTTGGTTTGTTTTACCGCATATCAACCTCAATGGGTTATTTAATGCCGACAAAATTTTTATTACTGCTAAAGATTTTCCAAAAATTTATTGCTGGTAATATTTTTTCCTTCTCAAATTTATTGCTGATAATATTTTTTCTTCAAAAATTCATTACTGATAATATTTTGTTTTCAAAAATGTATTGATGTTATTAAAATCTATTTTTACATAGTGTTTTAACCCCGGCAGGGACAACAGGTGCTACCAACCCGGGTCAGGGTGGAACTCGGAAAATCAGCAATTAAGAGGTGGGCCCACACTTCTCAAAACCTCTTTATCGGAGGCATTGCCGTTGGAGGTAGTATATGGTCTTACCCAGGACGCGTCATTAGTGTGTGTGTGTGTATGGATGAGGGGGGTCTTACCCCTCAGCAGAGGTTCAGTCGGCGTATTCTGAAACCCCAGCCGACAGGGCTGCATATATATATATATATATATATATATATATATATATATATATAAAACTGATACCACAAAATATATAGATAGTTTTAGACAGACAAAACCACATATATTTACATTTAAGAGGTAATCTTTTTGGGGCCAACGCCTCATCAGTTCTAGTGAGTTTTAAAAGAATATTCTCTTTTAAAATTCACGGGAACAGATGAGACGCACAGGCCTCCTAGCAAAGAAAGAGAACAAATTAATTTATTTTTCTGGCGACACAAATACGGCCGGTGAAATTTAACGTAGAGAGCTTCTAAGGTGTGCAGATGCTTTGCCGATCATCCTTTGCCCAAAGTGGGAAAGAATGATCCGTGTAATTATACGTACTACCTGGATTATATAAGAGTTGTTGACCTATCGCGTGGATTTCGATGTTCCCAGGTGCATGTTGCGCAATAGGCGTCTCAAGTCGCTGACTGCTCCATCCTATGCAGTGGGGACATTGCTGATAAGAACATGTGTCTTGACGGAAGGAAAATACGACTTACCTTTACAGGCTGACACTATAAGTCAGGATCTGTCTGCCCTTCCCCAACCGCAGCAATTTCAGAAACACTGGACACAAACCGGGACCAAACATTATATATATATATATATATATATATATATATATATATATATATATATATATATATATATATATATATATTAGGTTGGTGCAAAAATAATGACGTAATAATGTCGTTTTTTGACGTATTTTTTAGGTAAAAAACGACATTATTATGTCATTATTTTTGCACCAACCTAATATATGTATCGGGTGTAACAGAAAAATTGTTCAAATCATGTAAATGTGAAATTGTCCAATTGTTAGATTAAACTTTGAAACGTTGCATCTTAGAAATGATTAAAGATATCTTACTGGAAATTCTCCAAGATTTTTATAACACTACTGGACTCTATAAGAATGTATAATTAATCTCAAGTTAAACAGAAGTATCGTGATGAATCGATCATAAACGAAAATGACATGTTCATTAGTAATTAATTTTAGATAAGGATCGGAAGGCCATGAAGTATTGAAATAAAGTTCATATATATATATATATATATATATATATATATATATATATATATATATATATTCATATATATATATTCCAGGATCATTTTCCAACTTATTCAAGATCATTTGCTTCCTCTCTCAGCTTCTAACTTTCTGTCCTGGAGTAACAAGGTGCCACATATCTTTCTCGTACGATTTCATTTTCAAGTCTTTTTTCTCTGCTCTTTGGACTGACGTAGCTGAAACTCCTCTGTCACGCGCCAAACGTCTTATGAATTGAGTTGCATCTTTTCTAATTGATCTCTCAAGCTCAAAGTTGAAATGATGATCCCTTTCGCTGTTGTAACCTCCTGATCCAGTTTTTCTCTCTAGTATTTCCTCTCTTTTAAGCTTATTCACCGTTCTCTAAATGGTTCTTAAATGGACTTAAATAGTTCTTGAAGATTAAAGCCAGAGTATGAATGTTGGTACCATTACTTAAGGGCTGATTGATCTTTTCCCTCTCCCCATTGCTCAGTTGGGAAGCCAGTGGGTATGACACAAAACAATCGGAAACTGCTCTATTTTTAGCTGAATAACTTAAAGGGTTTTCCAGAGATTCTTACGACATTTGGTTCCAAGATGGCTAAACGTTTCATCTGAAAATTGAAAAAAAAGAAACACAATTAGTTTTGTAATGTTTTTGATCTTAAACATTTTTTGTGATGCATAATTATGCAGTGACACCATTAACACAATTTTAATGCCTCACCCGTTAAATAAATACATATATGCGTGTGTGTGTGTGTGTGTGTTTGTATGTGTGTGATTTTGTGTGTGTGCGATTGTGTGTGCGATTGTGTGTGTGTGTGTGTGTTTGTGGGTGTGTGATTTTGTGTGTGTTTGTGTGTGTGTGTTTGCGTGTGTCTGTCTGCGTGTGTGTTTGCGGGTGTTTGTGCGTGTGCGTATTTGTGCATGTGTGTGTTTATGTGTGTGTTTGTGTGTGTGTTTGTGTGTGTGTGTGTGTGTTTGTGTGTGTTTGTGTGTGTGTTTGTGTGTGCGTTTGTATGTGTGTGATTGTATGTGTGTGATTTTGTGTGTTTGTGTGTGTGCGTTTGTGCGTGTGTGTGTTTGTGCGTGTGTGATTTTGTGTGTGTTTGTGTGTGTGTTTGTGTGTGTGTGTCTGTCTGCGTGTGTGTTTGCGTGTGTTTGTGTGTGTGCGTATTTGCGTAT
>OZ010599.1:27217699-27235199 GCA_963932145.1 Acanthosepion lycidas
TATATATATATATATATATATACATGCATATATATATATATATATACATGCATATATATATATATATATATATACATGCATATATATATATATATACATGCATATATATATATATACATGCATATATATATATACATGCATATATATATATATACATGCATATATATATATATATGCATATATATATATACATGCATATATATATATATATATACATGCATATATATATATATATATATACATGCATATATATATATATATATATACATGCATATATATATATATATATATATACATATATATATACATGCATATATATATATATACATACATGCATATATATATATATATATAGATACATGCATATATATATATATATGTATGTATACATGCATATATATATATATATGTATGTATACATGCATATATATATATATATGCATATATATATATATATATATATATATATGCATGTATACATATATATATATATATGCATGTATATATATATATATATGCATGTATACATATATATATATATATATATATATATATATATATATATATATGCATATATATTTATATATATATGCATGTATATATATATACATATATATGCATGTATATATGTATGTATGTATATATATATATATATATATATATATATATATATATATATTCATATATACTGCTCTTTTTTGTTTTCAACCCTCCACTCTATCCTCAGCATCCTATAAATTTTATTATTTTTCTGTGATATTCCCTCAACGTCGGACTATTCACTTCCATCCAACCACATAATTTATGATTTTATTTTACTTTTTATTAAAGCAAAACTATTTTTTATTCCTGTTATTAATTTATTATCTACATATCCATATTTTTATTGTTTTTTCTCTTTTCGTAATTCTATCAAACTGAAATAATTCCTTCTCTCCTTTTGTTTTTTAAGCCTCTCGAAGTCGGTAATTAAATCTTACCAATCGTGTAAATTTATTTCCTTGTGTATGTGTATGCATGCGAATGTGTCTACATATGTGCTTGCACACACATACATACATACATATATATATATATATATATATATATATATATATATATATATATATATATGTATGTATGTATGTATGTGTGTGTGTATGTGTGCGTGTCTTTAAATCTCATATTAACAAATGATTGATCAGACGTACTGTTCTCAGGGATGGTCGATGGGTCAGAAGTATAGGTCAGAATACTGGGGCCGACTTCTCGTCTCAACTGAATTTTTTTCCGGTCCTCGTGGAGGGTAGGATGGTGGATTCGGAAGCAGAATCTATCGTTAATGGGGAAGACGGACGAATGGGTTTTCACGTCGAAAATCTTGAAGAAGCCACTAGTGAAATTAGGGGCAATGTATTCCTGATTAAATGAATTTATTTCGATCGTCTAAAACGCGCACCTATACACAACAGGAAAAAAATAAATATACATTATCAAATAATTGGACGTAATAATTGTTAAGTAAAAAAAAAAAAATCCTTAAGAAATGATTTTTGCACAATAATATAAAAAGTAATTATACTTACATCAAACCAGTCATTATTTAAATAATAATAATAATCATAATAATAATAATCATAGTAATAATAATAATAATAATAAAAACCGGTGCCTCCTTATTGATATGGCAGTCCCTGCTGACTGCAATGTATCTTTGAAGATATTCAAAAAGCTGTCAAAATACAAGGACCTTTAAATAGTAATCTCGAAAATGTGGCATATGGGAACATCAACAATCCCTGTTATAGTTGGAGCCTTAGGACTGGTTGAAAAAGATTGCAGTAGACTAATTGAAGGGATTCAGGGAAGTCCATGCCTCAAGGACATATAAAAAATTGTTCTGGCAAGTACAGCCCACACTTTACGAAGGGCTTTATTTATGTAATATTTTTTTTTTTTTTTTTTGTCAGTGTAAAGTTTCATGATGCCATTTCTAACCTTAGGTCCCTGGGTGGGACCCGGAATGAAATGTGTAAACGCCAGAAATCAAAGAAAACAACAACAACAACAACAACAACAACAACAATAATAATAATAATAATAATAATAATAATTATTATTATTATTATTATTATTATTATTATTATTATTATTATCATTTTTTCATGATTTATTTAATTTACTCATTTTTAATTATATCCTCGACTTTAATTATATAATAATAACAATAATAATAATAATAATAATAATAATAAATAATAAAACCCGTACCCATCAGTGGCTACGTAGTGCAGGGTTGAAAGCTGAAACTGTAGGTTTTATCCTTGCTGCACAAGACCAATGCATGCTAACTAGGAATTATCAAGCACATATACTAAAATATAGTGTCAACCCAAAATGCAGATTCTGTGATAAATATCCAGAAACGATTGATCATCTTGTAGCAGGTTGCACGATATTGGCCCCCACTGAATATAAAAGCCGGCATGACAGAGTGGGCCAATATCTGCACTGGAAAATTTGCAACATCTACGGGAAGGAAACTGAAAGAAACTGGTATGAACACCACCCAGACCCGGTTACGGAGATAGGACCTGTTACAATTCTATGGGACTACACAATACACACTGACAGAACAATCAAGGCCAACCGCCCAGATATTGTTATTAAAGACCACAAACAAAAACGGTGCCTCCTTATTGATATGGCAGTCCCTGCTGACTGCAATGTATCTTTGAAGATATTCAAAAAGCTGTCAAAATACAAGGACCTTGAAATAGAAATCTAAAAAATGTGGCATATGGGAACATCAACAATCCCTGTTGTAGTTGGAGCCCTAGGAATGGTTGGAACAGATTCCAGTAGACTAATCTAAGGGATTCCTGGAAGTTCATGCCTCAAAGAGATACAAAGAATTTTCTTATGATTTATTTAATTTATTCATTTTTAACTTCATCTATTCCTCGACTTTATATACAACTAAACAATTATATAATAATAATAATAATAATAATAATAATAATAATAATAATAATAATAATAATAAAATGAAATTAAAGAAAAGAAACTGTAATTTAAACTGGTATAAACTTTACGATTCCTTCTTGTTGAAAGGCACGCACAGAATGACACTTGACAAATGTTCAACTTTCCGACGCCAATGAGAGAGATAGTTATAAGGTTTTATAGAATAGCTTATGCTCCCCCCCCCGCTCATGAAAAGAAGAATTACAGACACACACTCAACAAATTAGATTTTCGTACAAAGATTAGGGAATTGGAACAATAACAGGCCTATAAATACCTAGAAATTAGCGAAGGAGATCGACTACAACATACCCAAATGAAGGAGAAGGGGTACTACAGACATGTGCGTCTGGGGCTGAATAGCGAGTTGAATTCAAGGGACAGAATTTCCGTCGTAAACACCTTGTTTCTGTGGTGCAATACAGTTTCAACATTCTTAACTTGACCATAGCTTTAAGCGAATGGGTGCCAAAACGAGAAAGCTTCTCACTTGCTACTGCATACATCACACCTAAGCTGATATCGATCGTCTGTATGTGCTCAGATCCGAAAAAAGGCAGGGGATTAATTCAACTAGAACTGTCCTACAAAACTACAATTGGCCTTCAAAGATACATGAAAACTACAGAAGACTGGATAATGATCTATGTCAAAGAATATGAAAATAGTAAGCGAACTTATTCCATAATGAAGGAAGCCAACAAGTTCAAAATGGAGATTCACAGAAGTAGAGTATGTCACACGCAACTTCAGCAGCTACAGGGAAACTTAATGTCACAACAAAGAAAACATCAAACAACAGACAAAAAGAGCCCACTTGAAAGGAAAATCTAAAGTCGGGCATTAAGGAAACAAGATGTGAATTATCGATAAAAGATGAGATTTCAAGAAATTCAAATGTTTCAACAACAGGAACATCAAGCGGAAATATAAAATCAAATTACTAAACGAAATTTCACCATTTAAAGGAAATACTTCAACAGAAACTGCAAATAAAGTCACAAAGAATGAACGATGTGAATAGCGTTGTAGATTGTATCGACAAAATAAGATACTCCAAACGGACCCCAAGAAGTTTTACAGAGAAACTAGAGAAGTCAAAAAAAAAAATCACCATCTTTTAAAGAAGGGCCCAAATTTGGCGGGGATTATTTAGAGCAACCCAAAGGAATATAATCTCAATGCAGAGTGGATCAAAAGAGAAAGAAAGAAAGAATGAAGAATAAACCTGTACAAGAATTGAAAAATAATACGAAGAATAATTTTAGACAAGCTCTAACAAAATCTCCAAGATGGAAATACCCAGGAAATGACAAGTCACCCAACGTTTGGCTCTATCATCTAAAACTCTTTCGAAAACTTTATCAATGCAAATGACCGAAATTAAATTCCAGAATGGATCATTGAAGGTATTATTAGGTTGGTGCAAAATAATGACATAATAATGTCGTTTTTTGACGTTAAAAATACGTCAAAAAACGACATTATTACGTCATTATTTTTGCACCAACCTAATATATATTTTCTGCCAAAAACGGATGACACACATAATCTCCAAAATTACAGGCCAATAACATATCTGTCCATCACATATAAATTGATCACGTCTGTCCTGATAACTGTACTTGTACTTTTCTTGATGATAGCAACATTCTTTCCCTGAAACAGGAGGGATGTCGAAGAAGTTCATATGGTTGCAAAGAGCAGTAATCGATAAATAAAATGATACTGGAAAATTGTGTGAACAAAGTAGAAATCTCAGCACAGCTTGGGTAGATTACACTAAAGCATTTTATATTCGTGTCCCACTCTTGGATCCTTAAGGCTTTGGAAATGAAGAAAGTCTCCGCGGAGATAGTAAATTTCCTTAAACATATGGGATTGTGAAAAACCACGAATCTTTCAAGTAGACTCCGTGTCACCCCTTTTATTGTGTCTGTTTTTAATCCCCCTTTCACGTGAACTAAACGGTAATAACTATGAATACAAAGTAAAAAAAAAAGAAAGTGTTTCATCACCTATTCTACACGGATGATATCAAATTCTTTGCAAAAGACGACAACGAGTTGAAAACTCTCGTCAATGATGTAAAATGTTTCAGTGACGACATCGGTATGGTTTTCAGATACAAGAAATGTGTAAAAGTGACATTCAAGAACAGGAGAATTACAGAAACACATTCAATAGATCTAGATTTTGTCACAAATATTAGGGAATTGGAACAAGAGGCCCATAAAGACCTGTGAGTCAGCGAAGAAGATGAAATACAGCACACCCAAATGAAAGGAGAATGTAAGAAAAGAATACTAAAGGCGTGAGCGCCTGGTGTTAAATACCGGGTCAAATTTACAAAACAGAATATCAGCCATAAACACCTTTGCTGCAGATGTAGTATTTTACAATTTTAACATCCTTAACTGGATGATAGCTAACATTAAGTGAATGAATATCAAAACGAGTAAGCTTCTTACTTGCCACCACATGCATCGTCCAAAGACTGATGTTGATCGTCTGTATCTCCTGATCCGAAGGAGGCAGAGGATTAGTTCAACTAGAACTGTATTACAAAACCACAAAAAATCATTCTTCAAATTGATCTGGGCACTACATATAACTGGATGATTATCTGTGTTAACGAACATTAATGAAATATGAAACGTTATTCAGTAATGAAGGAAGCCAACAATTTCAAAACGGATATTTCAAGTGGGTGAAGAATTGAAAATAAACCATAATACACTTACTGTCAATTGTTTGAATATCCGATGAGGAATCATTCAAGGAGACTTCATATCGTTCCTTATGTGTCTGTCCTTAATCCCTCTTTCGAATGAACTAAGCAATAATAACTATGGATACAAAGTAAAAAAGAGAAGAAAGTGTTTAATCACAATTCTATATGGATGATATCAAACAAAAAGACCCCAGTGAATTGAATTGAATGTAAATTGGTATTGATTTCGGCTGCGATAAATGTGCAAAAGTAACACTCAAGAAAGGGAGAATTACAGAAATGTAGTTTGAAAATGTTGAGGGGTCCACCCCTTTTTATACAAATGGCTTCACCGAGTGTATACTTATACTACTGCCAGTGAATACCCGAGAGTCGAGTCGAGTCCAGAGTGACAGAGTAAAAGGTTTTAGGTAACCGGAAGAGTGAGGGTGAGGTAACAGCTTGTAGGAGTCACAGTGAGCGAGCACGTAGACTCAGTAAGAAGTCATACAGTGATACTTCAATACCAAAGACTGTATATATATTTTGCTACTAACCCGTATTCTTGGAAGTACTAACCTGCTTACCAGTTTGTATTATTACGTTAATACATTATTTTCCTATATTCATTCTTGCGTTTGTTATTTATTGGTACCGGATTTCAACCCGGAATCCACAACAACAGAAAAAAAACAAAAAGAACTTACCTCATGAACGTCCGCACGTAAAAAGAATCTTCTTGGGGAAGCCATGTTGTTTTTATGCTGACAAATTAACGCAAAATCATGGCGACTACGAGATTTGAGAAAATATAAATATGCAGTGTACGAAAGACGGGGGAGGGTGAGAAAAGGAAGTTAGTCTACAAAGGACCAGACAATACGACAAATACAACATCTACACTTTGTCACTGAGGATTAGTGGCTACTAAGGAATTTAAGCCAGTCTCTCGAATTTAAACTACAAGAAACACACTCAATAGATCTAGATTTTATCACAAATAAACAAAAAGAAGCCTATAAACACTTAGAGGTCAGTGAAGGAGATGGAATACAGCGTACCTAAATGAAAGGAAAAAGTAAGAAAAAATACTCCAGGCATGTGCGTCTGGTGTTAAATGCCAAATTAAATTCACAAAACAGAATATCAGCCATAAACAAATTGGTTCTCTATGCGTTGCCATACCGTTTCAGCATCCTTAGTTGACAATAAGCGAATGGACGCCAAAACGAGAAAGATTCTAGTTTGCGGTCGCTTGCATCATCCTAAAGAAAATGTTCATCGTCTGTATGCATCCTTATCCCAACGAGGCAGAGGATTAGTTCAACTAGAATTGTATGAAAATTCTAGTTGAACCAAACATTTTCTAACTATACCTGGAAAATATAGCAGAGCAGATGATGATCTGTGTCAAAGAACACGAAAGAAAATAAGAAAATTTATACAGTAATAAAAAAAGCCAACACATTTCAAGTGAGTGAAAAGGTGCAATTAAACCATAATACACCTACTGCAATGGCAAAGAACCTAAGAAAAAGAAAGAAAATGCAATTTACCAAATACAGAATCGATGGCAAGATAATCCAATATCAAGGTCAATACTCTGCCCGTACCAATCAAGCTGATGCAGATAAATGTCGTAACCATCAGTGATTTTATACCGTTATTCCTGAGAAATTGACTCCTGAATAATTGGCCCTAAAATCCTGAATATCAGCAGTCTGAGTGACATGACCTTTACTGGAATCAGAGAGACTCTGTCAAGGCGAAACTATAGTAGAATGGATGATAATCTGTGTCAAAGAACACGAAAGAAAATAATAAACTGTTTTCAGTAATAAAAGAAGCCAACTTTAATCATAAAATGCTTTTTTTCTTTTTTTGCCATAATAAAATTTCTAATAAAAAAATCATGTCTCACTTTTTAATCATGTATAATAATTAGTCTCTGGACAAGGATTTTGGCTGGTTCAGTTACTTGTGGCAGGCTTTTTCCAGGATTGATGAGAAGTTGAAAGGTGTCATCTTTGATGGTCCTCAAATTCATGAGCTCTTCAGAAATTCAGAGTTTGAAAAATCAATGTACGAATTGGAACTGGAAGCATTGGGAGGATTTTCTTCTGGCCGTCAAGAACTTTCTTGGCAACAACAAGGCCAGGAACTACGCAAAACTTGTCAGCAATATTCTGACTGCTTTCAGAAACCTTAGATGCAACATGAACATCGGTTTCTTGAGAATCTGCGATCATTGAGCGACAAAGAGGAAGAGAGATTCCATCAGATCATGAAAGAGATGGAGACCAGGTAACAGGGATGCTGAGATGATAGCTGATTACTGTTGGAATCTGAAGAAAGACAACCCTGCCCCTATTCATTCTAAGAGTTCAAATAAACGGAAGTTCAAGTACTGATTTTTTAACAATGATAAATTTACATGCAATTTACATTTACAGACATGTATCAATGTATACTATTCAATTTCTTGTAATCGATGTTTGCAAAATTTAATTAATAAATTGTGCAAGAAAACAATTGTTTTCTCTTAAAATGTTATTTCGTATGATAAATATTAACAAAATTCAATCGATAATGTCATAAAAATGTAATCGATTTAGTCAGATCGGATTTTTACAAAAATCAACTTTGCAAAAATAATGTGACCTGTTAGAGAGAAACGGATACCACTGCCGGATTCAACGGTGAAAAATGCTCCTATATCCTTTGGAAAAACATAAGCAATTTTATTTGTTGCCTAGTGAATAATATAGTGAGTGATTCTAAATATTTATAGTTTATTTAACATTAGATACAGCTGACTTCTCTAAATATTTTCTAAAGGCTTTCGTTATTATCTGTCTATATTTCTGAGATGAGGTATTATGTACACTATTTACATTATTCGAACTATTGTCCTCATCTTTGTCGACATATTTATTAAAACGTTTCGGCCTTTCAGTATCTTTCTATATTTCTGAGATGAGGTATTATGTACACTATTTACATTATTCGAACTATTGTCCTCATCTTTGTCGCTATATTTATTACAACGTTTCGGCCTTTCAGTATCTGTCTATATTTCTGAGATGTGGTAATATGTACACTATTTACATTATTCGAACTATTGTCCTCATCTTTGTCGCTATATTTATTACAACGTTTCGGCCTTTCAGTATCTGTCTATATTTCTGAGATGAGGTATTATGTACACTATTTACATTATTCGAACTATTGTCCTCATCTTTGTCGACATATTTATTAAAACGTTTCGGCCTTTCAGTATCTTTCTATATTTCTGAGATGAGGTATTATGTACACTATTTACATTATTCGAACTATTGTCCTCATCTTTGTCGACATATTTATTAAAACGTTTCGGCCTTTCAGTATCTTTCTATATTTCTGAGATGAGGTATTATGTACACTATTTACATTATTCGAACTATTGTCCTCATCTTTGTCGCTATATTTATTACAACGTTTCGGCCTTTCAGTATCTGTCTATATTTCTGAGATGTGGTAATATGTACACTATTTACATTATTCGAACTATTGTCCTCATCTTTGTCGCTATATTTATTACAACGTTTCGGCCTTTCAGTATCTGTCTATATTTCTGAGATGAGGTATTAGGTACACTATTTACATTATTCGGACTATTGTCCTCAACTTTGTCGCCATATTTATTACAAAGTTTCGGCCTTTTAGTATCTGTCTATATTTCTGAGATGAGGTATTATGTACACTATTTACATTATTCGAACTATTGCCCTCATCTTTGTCGACATATTTATTAAAACATTTCAGCCGTTATACACTCAGGCCTTCTTCAGGTGGTGGAATCTCGAAATGAACCTTTTATTTCTCCCACTGGGGTAGACTGTTCTACGTGCCATGTTTAATGGATGTCAGTTGTCAGTAACTAACATCCATTAAACATGGCACGTGAATGAGACACACAACTAAAACCCGATTCAAAAAGGTAAAATGAGGAAAAAACAGTAACACGTATATAGTAACTTACTAAGCGTAGCTTAGATGTGGTACAAGGCCGAAAATATGGAGCACCCAGTAAGTATAGAAATAACTACTCAGTCGTAATTTATCAAACGCAGTCGTTCTCGACTTTTTTTTTTTTTACCCATAGACCACTTTTACTCATTTTTGTTTTTTAAGTAGACCCTCAATAATCATTCGACAAAAAACCTGATTTTATTTTTTACTAATGCATAAGTTTAGGAATTATATTATAAAAATAGTAAATGTATATGCTTTATTTTGTAGTAAAATTCCCTAGAGTTGATGGTGTTTAGCAATTAAATTCTATGGAACAATTATGTACACTAGTATAATATTTACATAATAAATCATTTTAAAATATGTGAATAATTAATAAATTAAAACAGTGCAGATTTTTACAACGAGTTCCCTATAGATGATGGTGCTCTGTGTGTTGATTTTTTTTATATTCGGCTCCATCGATGTCAATGATCACACCTTTTACAATGTCAAGTCTGTTTCGGATTTTTGATAATAAGTGAGACACACGACTAAACCCCGATTCAACAAGGTAAGATAATGAAAAAAAACAATAACAGTGTTGTTTTATATTCGGCTCAAACGATGTCAGTGATGGTCGAAGATTACCCCTCTCATAATGTTGAGCCTACTACGGGCTTTTGATAGTAAATGAGACACACGACTAAAACCCGATTCAACAAGGTCAAATGAGGGAAAAACAATAACACGTATATAGTAACTTACTAAGCGTAGCTACGATGTGGCAGAAGGCGGTAAAATATGGAGCACCCAGTGAGTACAGAAATCATTACTCAGTTGTAATTGATCTAACGCAGTTGTTCTCGACTTTTTTTTACCCATAGACGACTTTTTTACTGTTTTTTTTTTTTTTTTTTTTTTTTTTTAGTAAACCCTCAATAACCATTCGATAAAAAAACTTATTTTATTTTGTACTAATCCATAAGTTTAGGAATTATAAAAATAGTAAATGTATATGCTTTATTTTGAAGTAAAATTCCCTAGAGCTGATGGTGTTTAGCAATTAAATTCTATGGAACAATTATGTACACTAGTATAATATTTACATAATAAATCATTTTAAAATATGTGAATAATTAATAAATTAAAACAGTGCAGATTTTTACAACGAGTTCGCTATAGCTGACGGTGCTGTGTGTGTTGATTTTTTTTATATTCGGCTCCATCGATGTCAATGATCACCCCTTTTACAATGTCGAGCCTGTTTCGGGCTTTTGATCATAAGTGAGACACACGTCTAAAACCCGATTCAACAAGGTAAGATGATGGAAAAGTCTTTTCTTTTTCTTTCACAGACATTAAATCTTGTGTGTTTGAAGCGTCATCGCTTTGCTTGGTGGGGATTGATTTTTAAAAAAATCCTCTTGGGAGTTAATTCCACTCAAGCAGTGGGAAGAATCTGCCTGTGTGTAACTTTCTCACCAATGGAATACGTGGGTGTGGCAGGTCTTAGTCTGGTGGAACTGAAGAATGTAGTTCATCAGAAGACTTTCCATGGCTCCATAGCTATACAGCAGCGAGAGTCTTGTGACGTTTCGACTGAGGGAGATTGCACCATGCAAAATAATTCATCCCCCACAAGGACGCGGAGACGCCTTTGAATTCTATTGAGCCTGGAAAGTAAAGACTGTGCAGCCCCTGTCCATATACAGCAGCAATAGTCCTCTTTCTTTCGGCAAAAAGCACTGACATCTGTTGCATGAAATTTGGCTTTGATCATACACGTTGATGAAAAGACATGTTCATCATCATCATCATCGTCATCATCAATCCGTTTATTGTTTCACTCGTCGTAGTGATGAGGGGGACCCAAAGGCTATAGAAACAGGCAACCTCCTCCAGGATGATTTGTTGGCGGTGGCTCTCAGACCAGACGCTATTGTCATGTCCGTTTATCCTTTCATGATGTATGTTGTATAACCAAATTTTTCTTTGATGTCTACCACTTGTGTCCGCCTTCGAATGTGCCTTACATGACGGTCTTGCAAAGGCTGTCTTCAACACTGACTTGCATGATGGTCTTACAGAAACTTTTATGCCGTGTGACGCGACCAAACCATGACATCTTCCGACTCCCAAAAGTGTCGAGAAGAGATTCATGTCGGCTGGCGAGACTTTCGACCTTGATCCTTACCTAGTCATTGATTTTGTGATATGAGATACGAAGGAGCATTATTTAAAGCTGGACACTTTGTCCAGTGCTTCACCGTCCACGGCGACGTTGTCACTCTTTGTTTTTGTGCTATTCACCATTACTTTGGATTTCTCTTTGAGGAATTCCATTCCATATACGCTGGTTCCTTCCAAGAAATTATTGGTTATGTCTTACCCCACACTGATATTGACGTCCATAAGATCAATTCTATAATTCTAGCATCGCTCGAGATTATATATATATATATATATGTATATATATATATATATATATATATATATAAATATATATATATATATGTGTGTGTGTGTGTGTGTGAGTCTCTGTGTGTGTGTGAAAAGTGTGTGTATATAAATATAAATATATATATATATATATATATAATTATTTATATATTATTTATATATTATATGCGCGGTACTTATTAGAAAGCGCTCAATATCAGAGATAGAGCTAACATATTTGGTTAGATAGATGTGAGTTTGTCTATGCAGCCAAATATATATATATATATATAAAGCCAAATAGTTTTAATTAAATTCCCAAACCAAAACAAAACTGTTAAATAAGTGATATAAACAAATTTTTACTACGTTAATAAATAAATAAATAAATAAAATAAGAAACAAAAATAAAAACAAGCAATATAATTTGACCTAAATAGATAAACAAACGACTTCCGGTGAAATAACCGCCATAATAGAATACCCACAATGCACCACTAACCCGTATATATATAAATAGCCGAGAAAAATAACAGCACACGTGGCTTGACGATTGCATATAGCATGAAACAGACTGTCGCCTCTAAGTGTTGACTTCTATGTTCACTTTTATATTTCTCACACGCTCTATCCCTGATATTGAGCACTTTATTCCATAAATATAGCACACCTTAAGACTATATTTATTTATATATATATATATATATATATATATATATATATATATATATATATATATATGGATAGTTGTATCTCTATTGCATTGGTTCACTGTTTTGGACCCTTTTTTTATGTTCCAAAATCCGTTGCCATAAAACTTGACTATTTCTTCACCTCCATTTTTCAACAGTTTAAAAGTAGCCGATAGGTTCGCCTATCGTCCGGTTCACACTTCTTCCTGGTTTTTAAAAAAGAAGTTGATGGTTATCCCTTGTTTCCTGTTTAGGATTGGATTTCTGGTTCTTTTTTAAGGTCTTCTCTGTTACTCACACTACCCCTTGGGTCTTAGTGGTATGAATGCGATTGGTATGGATGCTGATGGTATGAATGCGATTAGTATTTATGCAGATAAAATGGATGCGATTGGTATTGATGCTGATGGTATTGATGCGATTGGTATTGATGCTAATGTTATGGATGCGATTGATATTGATTCTAAAGCTATGGATACGATTGGTATTGATGCAGATGGTATGGATGCTGATGGTATGGATCTGATTGGTATTGATTCTAAAGCTATGGGTACGATTGGTATTGATGCAGATGGTATGGATCTGATTGGTATTGATTCTAAAGCTATGGATGCGATTAGTATTGATGCAGATGGTATGGATCTGATTGGTATTGATTCTAAAGCTATGGATGCGATTAGTATTGATGCAGATGGTATGGATCTGATTGGTATTGATTCTAAAGCTATGGATGCGATTAGTATTGATGCAGATGGTATGGATCTGATTGGTATTGATTCTAAAGCTATGGATGCGATTAGTATTGATGCAGATGGTATGGATCTGATTGGTATTGATTCTAAAGCTATGGATGCGATTAGTATTGATGCAGATGGTATGGATCTGATTGGTATTGATTCTAAAGCTATGGATGCGATTAGTATTGATGCAGATGGTATGGATCTGATTGGTATTGATTCTAAAGCTATGGATGCGATTAGTATTGATGCAGATGGTATGGATCTGATTGGTATTGATTCTAAAGCTATGGATGCGATTAGTATTGATGCAGATGGTATGGATCTGATTGGTATTGATTCTAAAGCTATGGATGCGATTAGTATTGATGCAGATGGTATGGATCTGATTGGTATTGATTCTAAAGCTATGGATGCGATTAGTATTGATGCAGATGGTATGGATCTGATTGGTATTGATTCTAAAGCTATGGATGCGATTAGTATTGATGCAGATGGTATGGATCTGATTGGTATTGATTCTAAAGCTATGGATGCGATTAGTATTGATGCAGATGGTATGGATCTGATTGGTATTGATTCTAAAGCTATGGATGCGATTGGTATTGATACAGATGGTATTGATGTAGATGGTATGGATGCTGATGGTATGGATCTATTTGGTATTGATTCTAAAGCTATGGATGCGATTGGTATTGATGCAGATGGTATGGATCTATTTGGTATTGATTCTAAAGCTATGGATGCGATTGATATTGATGCAGCTGGTATGGATGCTGATGGTATGGATCTGATTGGTATTGATTCTAAAGCTATGGATGCGATTGGTATTTATGCTGATGTAGCAGATTTCTGCGTTGCAGCTGCCATCTTTTGACAAGTTTGTTCCCAAATATTTAAAGCTGGACCTTCATCCAGTGGTTTGCCATCCACGGTGACGTTGGCACTGTTGTTGTTTCTGCTATTCGCCATTACGATTGGATTTCTCTGTATTGAGATCCATTCCATACGCGCCGGCCCTCATTCAACTTCAGTTTCATGTCAAGTGAATGTAAAAAGCAAAATATTTATCATCCATTTCTTTTTTTCTTAGATACAGATGTGTATGATTTCGCCATCTATATAGTCATGGATGGATGCAAAAGGGTCCTTTTTGCTCCTTGATCTTTCAAAAAAGAAAGAAAGAAAAGAAAAGAAGAAGAGAAGAAACATTACAAATTCATTTTGTAAATTGTCTGTATGCGTTCTGGGATTAATTCAAAATGGATTCCGAATTAGTTGATTATCAATTTCATTTATATCAGGAAAATAAAAAAAAAGATCTGATCACGTAGCGTAACGAAATGTTTCGGAGCATAACGCCCGGATTTAATTGATGTCTTCTTATCCTAGTAGATCTAAAGTTTTCGTTCATTGTAAAAAGTGAATGAAGGGATGACAGCTCGTTTGATTTGATCGCGTACCCACTGTATTTCTCTAACGTATAGACAGGCCTCAATAGATTAATTCATCACCAGCATCTACAAGCATTCCAGAAAATTGACACACGCCTAAAATATATATCAACATATACGCGATTCTTTCTTAGTATACACAAAAGCACACACACAACATTAGGAGAGAGACTGTCAATTATATAACGAAAAATAGAAACCTTCAATTATATAACGAAAGAGAGAGAAACAGACAGACAGAGAGAGTCCATTAATTATATAACGAAAGATAGAGAGAGTGGATCAATTATATAACGAGAGAGAGAGAGAGAGTTTCAAATATATAGAGAGAGACACAGAGAGATAGAGAGAGACCGCTGTTTATATAAAGAAAGAAAAAGAACCTGATATATATAGAGAGAGAGAGTGAGAGAAAGAGAGATCGCCAATTATATAACGTAAGAGAGTGAGATATATAGAGAGAGGCCGCCAATTATGTAACAAAAGAGACGGATCACCAATTGTATATCGAAAGAGAGAGAGCTTCAAATATATAAAGAGAGAAAGAGAGGGATGGAGAGAAACCGTTATTGATATAAGCAAAGAAAAAGACCTTGAAATATATAAAGAGAGAGAGAGAGAGAGAAAGAGAGATCGCTAATTATATAAGAAAAGAGACGGATCGCCAATTATATAACGAAAGAAAAACCTTCAAATATATAAGGAAAGACAGAAAGAGAGACCAGTAACTATATAACGAAAGAAGAAACCTTCAAAAATATAAAGAAAGAGAGAGAGAGAGAGAGAAAGAGAGAAAGAGACCGTCTATTACATAACGGAAAAGAGAGCCCTTCAATTATATAACTAGAGAGCGAGAATGAGAGAGAGAGGGGGGCTGTTGATTACATAATGAAAAAAGAAAACTTTAATTATATAATGAGAGAGAATGAGAGAGAGAATATGATTTTATAACGAAAAAGAATGACCTTCAATTATGTAACGAGTGAGAGAGAGAGAGAGACCACCGATTTTATACTGAAAAAGAGAAACTTTAATTATATAATGAGAGAGAGAGAGTGGGGAGTGAGGGTGCGTGTTTGAGTGAGTGACTACCGATTATATAACGAAAAAGAGAGACTTCAATTATGCAACGAGAAAAAAAGAGAGAGAGAGAGATCGTCGTTTATATAACGAAAATGAGAGACCTGTACATTTCAAGAGATTTACTGATATTCAGACATATTACGTGTGTAAATAGGCAAAGATAATTCCCAACGAGTTACAAACACAGAAATTATAATCAGTGGGCCGGGTTCAATTTCCGCCTGAGTTTATTACGGTCAATTATCACCCCACAGCGCCACCACACACACACACACACGCACACCAATGTCAATTGGGAATTTTATAAATTTGTTTATGAAAAGCAAATTGAAAACGGAAGTGCCATGCGTACATGGCTATTTACCATTTATTTTTAACGAAGAATTTATTTTTTCCAGATTCTTTTCAAAAATGCAAAGAACGCTCTGTGATTTACTCAATCCTAATCTGGCATGTCGATATCAGTCACTTTATCTTCGACATGACAATGCTTCCCTCTGTCTTCTCTACAAATGTATTCATGGCAATTGTTTTGATGAGGTTTCCTCCTAAATACCCCGAGTGTATGAATTCAAGCGTGATACAAGATTGGTAAATAGTTCTCACTGTTTTATTGATGAACAAGCTAGATGCAACCATGTGTTATAATCTCATAGTTTCTTTTCTCGTGCTTCTCGTATATCGGATTATCCGCCAATTTTTTAATCCATTACAATCTACAATCTTCAAGAATTTAAATTCAACGCGAATAGCCATCTTCCTCTTTCTTAAAATCCGTTCTTTTATTTTGTTTTCTCTTTTTTCTTTTCACTAGCACGCAAGGGGTTACAGACAATTGGAGCGAGACCAAATAGGAGTGATAGAGGAAAGGATGAAGAGAAGGATAGGGGATAGATCAAGACATCTGGAGACGTCGATTGACATTACATTTGAATAGTTGGAGATTATAGCTATCAGGGAAACAGGAAAAGGGGAGGGAGTTCCACAGGCCAGAGGTGCGAGACATGAAGTTATTGGCGTAGAAGAGACGGCTACATTTAACAGTTTCGACAGTAAAAGCGTGTGGGCGAGATGCCAGCTTAGTAGAACGCTTAAATGCATGAAAGTATTTGTAAAAATATAGAGGGAGGCAACGGTATACCTGTGAGAGAGCGACTGCAGACGAGATGCCAGATCATGGCCAATTACATTGCATATCCGTCTCTGGATCTTATCAAGGACCTTGAGACAAACAGAAGGAGCTCCAGACCATATATGGCAGCAATACTCCATGCAAGGGCGAACGGTTGATTTGTAGATTTGAAGGATCGACTCCGGCGAGAAAAATTTCCTGGCGCGGCATAGGGGCCAACTTTCCTTGCTGCTTACCTCTATTCCCTG